>CAJQZJ010033452.1:490612-505710 GCA_907164525.1 Lophiomys imhausi
ACACACACACACACACACACACACACACACACACACACACACACACATCTTTAGTTAAGTTCCAGTATTTGTTTCTTGACCTGCAGAGATTTTATTAGTTTTAAAAAGCCATAGTGCACAATTCAAAATGGATTGTGCGCTCGTATAGCAAATGTGTATTGATCTGATTAAAAATGCATTAATTTCTTTAAATTTCAATAACAATGGATTCATTTTAAGAAAGAAAAGGCTGGAAATATGCATTCATGTAACCTGAGAAGCTCAGATAAGTGGTATTTAGTATTTCTTGACTGGATTTTTTCCCCCTATATATTTAAAGCAAAAATTTCCACTATCAACTGATGTATGTAGTACATATGAAGAATTTAGAAGAAAAGAAGCTCTCTAATTTAACTCAAGGTCACATGCACACTGTCAGAGTAAAGAGAGGGTTGTGAAATTATCCAGGGAACCTGAAGCAGTCTAGACAGTCAATCCAGATTGTTTAAAGAGATATGTTAAAGATACACATAAGAAAAAGAGAGTTATCTGCTCATGTGAAGACACAGTTTGGGAACAAATCAAATTTATCTAAGAGCCTTGAGGTCTTTACCTAAATTATTCCCATACACAAATACTTTATAAGTAAATGGACACAACCTATTCATTTATTATACACAGCCATAGAAATATCTAAAAATAACTTGATGTGTATGAACATTTGTTATTTTCTTTTTATGTCAAGTAGATGGAATTAAACAAAGCATATCAAATGTCATGAATTATACAAAATAAACCCAATAAAAAACACTTGCCTAGAAAGAGGAATAAGCCCAGTGTGCTTGTAAATTTTTATAGACTAAATTTAGGAAAGTTTTATTGTGTTTTTCATTTTCACTGGTGAAGTGAAGAAGTTAGAACTGAAGGAAAACTAGAATTGAGAACTTCAGAGGATGGCTTAATATCAGATCTAATAAGATATATCTGCAGAATTGTGTGTCATAAAGACATAGCATAATAAAAGTTTCTAACAGCTAATTATGGAATCTGGAAAATTGTTAGCAAATTAATAAGTTAAGCTCTGATTTACTCTTCTCCAAATATTAGAGCTCTAATTAGTAGGAACTCATTGGCTGTGTAGAATTGATTTGACTGTGACCCACAGTATGAAAACATGGTTTTGAATTCTACCAAGTATGTTAAATTTTCACTAGTGTTGCATTCTACACTAGTAATCAGATTCAGAAAGTTTTTTTCACTATTTTCATGGCTTGGATAAAGGTGGTAGATTTCACTAACAAATAGTTATCTTTGAGAACAGAAATATGAGCAAACTCCCAGCTTGCATGTGAACTGATTCTTCTTTCCAATGCAGACTGAAGGCCAAGTGTATGTGCACACATTTCCAGTGCCGAGGCTCTCTCAGATTATTCTGCCAGTGCAATGTCATGCACTTGCCTGTCTTCCAGTACTCATATTGCCATCATTTTTATCATGATGACTGTCCTGGAGTTTTTCTAGGCAATATCTTTGCTCCTAGAGCCCAAATGTTCAAGACAGTAGTCATTAGCCACCGAAAATGTGGGTAATTCAAACTGAGACATGCTTTAGCATAAAACACATATGGGACTTAAAAGATATGGCACAAGAAAAGGATGCAAAATACTACTAATCTTTTATATTGGTTACATGGTGAAAGTATATTTCGGATAAATAAATGTTATTAAGGGGAATTTCATCTGTTGACTGTTGTTACTTTTTATAATGTTGCTTCCAAAAAATGTAAAATTCCATAAGTGGATCCATATCTGTGACTCTTCTGTATTCCTGTTGGACATAATCTTTCCCAGGGATCTTCTGGGAATGAAGCTACCTATATGTTCATTTACAGGAACTATCAAGACACACCATCCATAGCTGTTGCAGGTTCATTCCAGCTTTCCAAGCTATCTTCCTGAATCAATCCTACTCAAATGTCTAAGGAGGAAACCACCTCTTTCCTTCTTAAATTCATTGTCTTTGTCCTTTTCTTTTCTCTTGGTCCCACCTGTGTTAAGACACTAAGCAGTTTAATTCACAGAATGTTGGTTGTTATTTGTGCTTTCAGTGAGAGGCTGTGCTGGACCACCTGGCCACAAGTTTATACTCTTAGAACATTTAGTATCATAGAAGTGAGAGACTGGAAAACAGAGCTCTAAATGACAATGTAGTGCCATAGATGCCGCGAGCATAGTGGACAGCTTGGAGCAGGTCTGAGGTTGGGGACTAAATTCAGGTCCTAATATTTAAAAATATATGCCAGAGATGTTGAAGGTCTAGTTGAGGCCTGAAGAGTAACAGGTTTTTTTGTTTTGTTTTGTTTTAAGTGTGAGGCAAGATGGGGGCGGAAGCATCGATCATGCAGATAGAACTAGGCCTAGTCAGGGCATACGAATACACCCATGCCAATGTGAAAACAAAAACAATCAATCAAGCAAATAAACAAACAGACAAACAAAACCAGGCCTAAGTTGCAGGTCAGAGCTGGCCACACCACCGAGGTTGTAACTAGGGAGCTTGGTCATATTCTTTCTTCTATATTTCTCTATTAGCCACCTGTAGTAGGTGGACCTATTCATGGAGCCATGTTGTACCTCTTTCTGTATCCTTACCTTATGGCATGTGGCATTTCACAGTCTTTCTATCTCATGGTCTCAATCTATGGTTTACCTTGGTCAAGATCCTGGGATAGCTCTAAGACACAGCTTGTTTTTAGGGAGCATGAGGTCCCTTGTTCAATCCTCAGAAGCAAGAACCCAAAGCAAAACAAAACAAAAAAAAATGTTAGCCATTCCTATTTAAAAAACATTTGTCATTTTTGTTGGGCTTTTGCATTCTGTGACTGTCATGGGGAGAATGAGAAACATTTGACCAGAACTGAACCATCTCAGACAATAGAATCAGGGTTTTTTTGGACCATCTTGTAACAGCCAAGGACTAGACATGTGAGAGAAATCAGCCACTATCAGCTCCACTGAGCAACCCCATATATGTAAAGTGCTAAGAACTCATTCTCTGTGTGGCTATTTGCTATGTAGCATATGGTTGAGATATGTATCTGACATCCTACTCTCAAGAGTATAAAAAACATTTTTTTAACCTTTATTTTATTTAACGTGTGTGGATGTTTTGCTGGATCGTGTCTGTCTACCACCTGTGTGTGGCACCAAAGGGGCCAGGAAAGAGTGTCAGGTCCATGGAATTAGAGTTACAGATGATTGTGAGCTATCATGTAGGTGCTGAGAATTAAATCCAGGTCCTCTGGAAGAGCAGCCAGTGCTTCTAATAGCTGAGCCACCTCTCCAGTTCCAAGAATATATTCTAACATGCAGGATCACACTTATATTTCTATGCTTGTACCTGTGCCCAACATGTAACTAGTAATTGCCAAATAAAATTTAGATTGTCAAAGCTTTTAATAATAAAATTCTAGTCATGAAAATGTGGATTTTCTTTTTAAATTTTATCTTTTTGAGAATTTCATACATAAGTATTTTATTTACATAATGTCCAACCCTGCCTCCTACCAACTCCTCCTGTGTCTCTTTCAAATTCGTGATTTCTTCTATGATTATTGCTATTAGGTACAAACACACCCCTTCCCTCCTCTCTCACACACACACACATAAACAACTAAGTCCATTTAGTGTTTCTCCTGTTTACATATATTTAGGATTGATGACTTGACACTGAATAACCTATCAGAGAGCTCATTCTTGCAGAAAACTGATTCCCTTTCTTGCTTGAGCCATTCTTTGATTGCCTGTAGCTCCTCATCTAGAGGCCTTGTGAAATTTATCTGCTCCACATTGGCCTATCAACTGATATAGTCATAGTACAGGTCTTGTTTCAGCAGCCATACTGTTGACATTTCACAGGCACAGCTTCCCTGTTAAGTCTAGAAGGTGCTATCTGGAAGCAGGTCTCCTGGCTTTTAAATCATTCTGCCCTCTCTTCCAAGATTTTCCCTGAGCTTTAGAAGTAGGGTTTGCCTTGCAAATGTACTAGCTGGGGTTGGAAACCCCACAGTCACTTGTTTTCTGTGTTTTGGCCAGTTGTGCATCTCTGTAAAAGTCTTCAATCGCTGGGAAAGACACTTCTTTGATGAGGGGCGAGATCTACCCTTATCTATTGATATAAAGATATGTGGTTTATGGAAAACTTCTTGAGCTAATATTATTGACATTTCTGAAAACTCAGAGGAGGAAGAAGCATCTGTTCTCTTCCTTTTGCCTTTAGAAAGGCCCCACAGGCAGTCCCTACAATGGGAAAAGTGAGAGGACAGAATGAATAGATTGCTCTATTATTTTTCTGCACCTGTTGGGGCTCTGGTGGGTTCAGAATGCTTTACCAGTAGCACATGTACTTTTTAGAGAGTAGAGGGCATAAACATCCAGTCCAGCCTAAGGAATCTAAATGTATCTGACAGTTTTTCTAGAATGCCTGTCCTTCTCAGTAAAGCCTAGCTTTGACAGACGCTAAATAGACTGTCAGAGAAAGTCTCTGAGTTCTGTGGACTTTGGTCAGGTGGGTCAGAGTGGATGACACTATGTCATAGTCACTTTCCATCACCAGAGGGCCGAGGGAATGCTGCTCAAAAGATCCCTCTCACCTCGCTGTGAAGCTACACTTCTGAATGCTACTAGAAAGCAGGGAACGCTGTTGGCCTCTGCTTCAGATCTCTTGAAAAGCTTGCTGACATTGTCAAGAGATA
Organism: Lophiomys imhausi; assembly: GCA_907164525.1. NCBI lineage: Eukaryota > Metazoa > Chordata > Mammalia > Rodentia > Muridae > Lophiomys > Lophiomys imhausi. The sequence goes on from CAJQZJ010033452.1 coordinate 495,345, forward strand.
TTGAACAGCAGAAGCCCTTTCTTAAGACAAATAGCCAGGCTGATATACAGATGCCAAGAAAGATAGGCACAGACAGACATGAAAATTAGTCTGATTTGTAAAGAAACCTTGGTACTGTGCTCTGTGCCAGAGACCATAGGAAGGGATCCAGGCTCTTGTGGGAAAATCCTACTTTGAAGTCACATTGCCTTGGTTCACATCAAGCTCTGCCATTCACCTGCTGTATTGTCCTGAGCATGAAAACCTGTTCTCTGAGCTAAGTTTCCCCTCTCGGAAGATGGCAATGATAATAGCATTGGCCCCAGTCGTGCTAAGGACTAATGAGAGAAAGCATGGAATGTTCTTCAGAGAGTGCCAGGAACATAAGGAGCTCCCAGAAAAGGTGGCTGTTATTATTAGTGATCGCTTTAGTGTGTGTTGGTTCTTAAGAGCCAAGTAGCAGGCAAAACAATCGTGCTTGTACTGTATCGACAAAAGACAGACCCATAGGCAGTGAAGCTCAGCTTCACAGTATATGAGGCCTATGCTAGGTATACATACTGCTGCTGCAAAACCAAATTGTCCTGAGAGTCATTTTATCTTTCACCCAGTCCTGCTCCCTCTCAAGGCTGCACCACACAACCTAATGAGAAAGAAACTTGTTCAGTTGTAGAAACTGCATGCCACATTTGCTGCCCAGGGATAACTATTCATCAGGTTGCCTAGGGATAACTGTTCATCAGGTTGACTGGACTCTAGGCACTGTGGTAACTCTGGATGATGCAAAGCTAAGCATTTCAACAGGTCAGTAGCCACAGACAGCTGTGAACATGGTTGTAGCTAGGGAAAAAATATGTATCTATAACTTGTGCTTGTGTGCGTGTATAAAATAAAAGGCTATCTACTTTTTTTTTGCTCAGTTTTTCTCTAAATACTTACTGATGTTTATCATATAATATGAATTATTCTTTGACTATAAGTCATCTTCATTGGTAGTTGTATGCAAAGGGATTCCTTTTTTGTCTTTTTAAACATTTTATTTTTTAGTGGCATCTAACCCTTGCTGGCCTGGAATTTTCTTTATAGACTAGGCTGGACTCAGACTCACAGAGATCTGCCTGCCTCTGCAGCCTGAGTACTGGGATTAAAAGTGTATGCCACCATGCCTGGCCAAATTAATTTATTGATCCAGCCTGAAAACTGGTTACCCAAGTGGCTTCTTACTAGATTTGGCCAACTGAAGACATTAGAAGGAAGGGGATAAACAGCGACTCTTTTCCATGTAGTTCTACCTCCCACTCTAGAACTCTGTTCTACTTCTATAGGAAGACTCTGTTGTGAGTCTAGCTCCTGAAACTGAACCTTTTTTAATTATTCAAAATATATTTATTGATAACTATATTCACTTATAAACATTCACTTAACTACTAACCCTAAGAATGATTATAACCTCTATTACCTAACCACTAAACCTATTGATAACTATTACAACTATTTTCATAACCTTTTAGAAGGATACAGTCTCCTGGGAAGCTCCTCAGTTGTCAGGAACACAGTCTCTGGGGTAGACCCTTTAATGCACTTAGAAGTCTTCCGGAATGTCTCAGACGTAGAATAGATCCATCAGAGTAAATTGGCTATGGAGGCTTCACCTTAAGTAAGGCTTGAGGCTTTCTTCTTTCTGGGAGACCCCAGCCATCTGTAGGCCAACTTATTTCCTTTGTATAAGCAACTCTGTCACTCTGTCTCAGTCTTTAAAGCTGGCCACAGTTCTGTTCAGGCCACAGTTCAGACAGGTCAAATCCCTCTAGGCAAAAGCTGAGCCACAGGGTTCAGTCCTTGGCCTTTTGCTGTCTTGCTGAGGCTTTCTCTGCTCACCAGCTTCTTTCTGTCTCGGGGAGATCTGGTCATCAGTCCACCAGCACTTTCTCCATCAGAGGATACAAACTACTCGTTGTCCTTTCTAGTGTGAAGACGAGCTAGCATCAGCGCTCTCTAGCATGGGGCCCCTAGCACTCAGCTCTCCTGGGCTCATCTACTTGCCTTTAAATAGGATCACTCCTTGTTCTACCTGCTTCAGCTTAATTTGGGCTGCCCACTTAGCAGCTGAAAACAATGCCAGGTCATAAAGTCTTTCCTTGTTTCACCTGGCTTGTTTTTAGTCCATAGGCTCCCCTTATTTCACGTGACTTTCATGTGACTTCATCCTTGTTTTTAGTCCACAAGCTGATAAGCTAATTGCTCACAGCCAAGTTGATCTTCATGCCCCAGATTATGAGACTGTATCAGAAACCTAGATATTTACTAAATCTAATTTATATTAATCTAACTCCCTTTATAAGCTCCCATTAATAGTATAGAACTTGGGCTATAGATAGTTTTTTCTTTTCCCTTTCAGATTCAGGGATGGTACCACTTTGGATTTTGAACAAGTCTGGTTTATTTCCCTTTTCTTTTTTTTTTTTTTTTTTTTGGTTTTTCGAGACAGGGTTTCTCTGTGTATCCTTGGCTGTCCTGGACTCACTTTGTAGACCAGGCTGGCCTCGAACTCACAAAGATCCGCCTGCCTCTGCCTCCCAAGTGCTGGGATTAAAGGCGTGCGCCACCACCGCCCGGCTATTTCCCTTTTCTTTTTCTGTAAGAACTGTGCTGACAGTTTTTAAAATGTTTTTATACAGTATATTTTGATCATATTCTTTTTCTTTTCCCAGTTCTTCCCAGATCTTCATCACCTCCTTACCTAGCAAACTTCATGTTCTCTCTCTGTCTCTCTAAAAAGAACCAAAACAAAAATAAAAAAAACCCACAAAAGCTAAAACCAAAACAAACACCAATAAGACAACAATACCAACCAAACCAAACCAAAACCAAAAAAATAAAAGCACTCAACAAAACATGGCAAAGCAAAGGAAAATAAAACAAACAAAATAAAACATGGAGCCCATTTTGTATTGGCCAACTACTTGGCATGGGGAATGTGGAGTGTGGTTGATAAACTCAGTGACACTACATTAAAGAAATTCATTTTCCCTTTCCCAATTGCAAACAGCTCTGTGGTTAATGGTGGCACTTTGTGTCCACTCACCCTTCTCAGTCAGTGCTGGAATTCTGTCTGCCTTGAACCTATGCAGGACTAGTGTGTGCTGTCACCATCTCTGTGAGCTCATATGTGTGTCAGGCCTGCTGTGTTTGAAAGTTGCTGTTTCTTGGAGTCATTCATTCACCACATCATGCCTCTTAAAATATTTCTGTCTCCTTTTCTGCAGAGATCCCCAACTCTTGACAGGAGGAGTTTGATAAAGACATACATTCAGGGCTCAGTGCTCCAAAGTCTCTCACTGTAGGCTCATTGTCCAGTTGTGGATCTGTGTTAACTCCCATCTACTAGTGAAGCATTTCTGGTGAAGGTTGAGTGATTCACTGGCCTATGGCTATAACAATATGTGTGCTACTAGAGTGCTTAAAAAGTAATTTTTCCACTCAACTTTTCCATTACCTTTGGAACTTGTTTTTTAAATTTAGTTCTTTCTGTTAAACTTCCTGGTAACGTCTCTGTTTACCTGACTATACTTCAGGTGATACAGTCTCAATGCTTAGCTTTTTCTATGTAGGGGATGCAGGTATTATTCTCACATATTTACAAATATAAAACTGCCACTGTGATATTCTATGAATCACAGGCTTGGTGAGAGGCTATGTTAAACCAGTCTAGGATCTTGTTAACTCAAGTGAGGCCCACTCATCTGCAGAATTGCCATCCCCTGGGATATTGACACCAATTTAGAGTCTCATATTCCATCCTAGAGACAACTAATACAGACTCATCACTTTAGCAAGCTCCCCAGCTCAGCAGAGCACTCCTGTGACATCAACGTTCAATATGATCTTCGTTTCTCATTCCTGCTAGTTGTGTTCTTATATTTTTGGTTGTGAGCCTAGCCTTTAACGGCTGAGCCATCTCTCCTGCCCCCTGCTAGTTGTGTTCTATCAGGCTTTTCAAGGGTTAGTGGTAGCTCCGAATTACAGCATTGTTCAGAAAGCTTGTTATGTTTCTCAATGCTGCCTGAGCAAACACCTCATGCCAGAATACAGCCAGTGCAAGTCCAAAAAAGATTAGGGTGACAGTTGTGCTAATTCTGCTAGAAGGGCCAGAACGTTACTTCTCTTCTGGCTATTTTGAGGTAGCTGGAGGCTGAGCTCTAGAAGACTGAGTCTTTAAAATGCACTGAAGCGTGTTGTGGGAAAGCAAATATCTTTCCCAAAGTGACCATATCTTGTATCACTGGTACAGAATATTTGAGCACTGTGTCCTTTCCACAGCAGTGAAATTCAGGTAACAGGCCTATGTACTGCTTTGTAAATCACAATGGGAGGTTGTCAGAGACAGAAATGTGCATTAGAAGTCAAGACAAAGCAAATGTTATACATGGGTTTAATGACAATCTCTATAACTTTTTGCAATTAGTTGCTCTTTATCCATTATCCATTGATTTTTGAACATGTTCTTTCTTTCTCTGTGGCCGTCACTCAGAGGTGAGGCAGGTGGAAATAAAAAAGAAACTGGAATCAAAAGACCATGTTGAACTTGGTGATGCATGACATGGACCATGCTTGTTCTTTGCCTCAACTTTGGCCACAGACCTCTTAAAACTTCCTGAATTTCCTGTAGGCATGAGTGACTTCATGTCCTTTCCCCACACTTTGCCTTATTCATGTCTTCTTCATGTGGTCATTCATCCATATCCTTCTTAGTGAAACAGTGAATAAATATTTTTCTTTCTTTGTGTTTTAGGATCAATCCTAACAAGCAGGACTTCTTATTACATCCAGTGAGTCAGAAGTAAAGGTGACAACATACTTCTTGTAGTTGGCATCTGGAGCAGGAAGAGATTCTTTTGTAGGACTAAGTCCTCAATCTTGGAATCTGATGCTGTCTCCAGGTAGGTAGTGTCAAACTGACTTAAATTATAGGATACCAGCCTTGGTATTGACTACGTAATTGCTTGGTGTGTGGATAAAATTGTACACAGGCTGGTCACAGAACTGATCAAGATTGAGTATGGGAAGAAGGAAGAAACTTTGCTTTTTTTCTTTATATTTCCCCCAAGCTCTTTCCCGAGCTGTGCTAACTTAAGCATGTGCTTCACTATGTATGTTGCTCAAATGATCCTTTTAACAACACACCTTAACACAAGATTCAAATGGTACTGCAACACACCTTAAGGCATGGCTCAAATAAGGCATGGTGTAAGAATATGATCTATGGAAGAAAGGAACTTAGTATTAAAAAATCTACATTTGTTGGGCATGGTGGCACATGCCTTTAATCCTAGCACTTGGGAAGCAGAAGCAGGTGGATCTCTGTGAGTTGGAAGCCAGCCCAGTCTACAGAGAGAGTTCCAGGACAGCCAGAACAGCCAGAGCTGTTACACAGAGAAACATTGTCTCAAAAAACCAAAAACAACAAAACAACACACAACACCAACAAAAACTACAGTTAAAGCAAAACTCTAGTGCAGAGTAAAAGGTGTCAAAGTGTGTTAAAGTGAAATGAATTGAAAACTTCTCTGGTGTCTTGGGTGAAACAAACTAAAGATTCTGTTGTTCCCATTCAAATATCTGAGTTTTTTGTTTGCTTGTTTGTTTTTTAATGTCATCTTGTGTTCCTCTTGATCTGGGTTTCAATTTTTGCTTCTTAATACCTCTTGGGATTCGATCCAAGATGGTGCTGACCATAGAGCATTGTATCTGAGTAGTAGGTGAATGATATTAGTCACTGTGGAGTGAATGTGAGGTCCTGTGGCCGACTGTCAAACACAGACAGTGTCTGAATTTCTGCGGCGAACACTGAGACTGGTCACCACGTGAAACAGCTCATGCAGCTCCTGAGAACACCACCCTGAGATAAGCCAGCTGGGTCACCCATTTTCAGGGGAACACCAGTTAGAGCAGATCTAGCCCACAAGTGGATCCAGCCCACATCTCCAGCCACAGATCAGCGGTCATGCCTGTCTGTCTGATATCCAGCCTGCACATGGACCTGTACACCCAACAGGGAAAAACAACCAGACCACAAGAGCAAAGGTAAGTACGATTTTCTTTCTGGAGTTCCCAACATGGCAGCACAGAGTGCACTGTAGCTGAGTGGCAGAGACCTAACCTAGTCACAGAAAAGCAATTAGTAGCCAAGGCTGACTGCAAACAGAGCTGGCGACTATGTGTTCTCCACAGATATTGGTGCGGGTCACTCACCCTAGCACCCAAGCATTTGAGGGAGTCAGCAACAGGCAAACTGAGGCTGGCACTCATCTTGGGTGGAGCTCCCTGCCTGCATGGTAAGCCTAGCTGCTAACCAGAATGACTTTGTCAGTCAGGGAAGAATACAGGCCCAATCACAGCTCTACCTGCCTTTCTGAGGAGACCTGCCAGCTCTCAGGTCCTCAGAGGATAGCCCCCTCCACACTCTAATCCCCCATTTATTGGTCAAATTGGGTCACAACCAGTTGAGGAGAGTGGCAGTCACTCTCCCAGATCCAGTCTATTACAGGAACCTACCCACCATCTGGAGGTGGACTCCAGGATTTCAGGATCCCCCAACCCCCAGAAGAGGGAGTTTTCCTGAGCACCAAGGTCAACTGACAAAAGAAAGAACCAAACAACACCAGGGATGACAAAAGATGACAAAAGGTCAGCACAACGACATGGTAAAACAAAACAAAACAGAACAACAACAACAACAACAACAACAAAAACAACAACAACAAACCCAAAGCAATATTATGTCTCCAGAACCTAGCTATAATGTTACAGACAACTGTGGACATCCTAACATGATTGAAACAAAGGAAAATGACCTTAATCCTATGCTTATATTAATAATAGAAGGCCTAAGGGAGGAAATCAAATATCTCAGAGAGCAACAACAAAATACTGCAAAAGAGGTGATGGAAATGAATGAAGTGCTTAAAGGAATGAAGACCTGAAAGGGGGAGTTGAAGCAATGAAGAAAATCCAATCAGTGAATCCCTAGAACTGGAAAACCTTAAGAAAAGAATAGGAACTACAGACACTAGCATCACGAACAGCAAGAGATGGAAGAAAGAATTTCAGGCTCAGAGAATAAAATTGAAGAAATTGAAACCTCTGTCAAAGAAAATGTAAAATCCAAAAAAGTCCTGACACAAAACCTTTAGGAAATCGAGGACACTATGAAAAGACAAGATCTCAGAATAGTAAGAGTAGAAGAAAGAAAAGATTCCCAGCTGCATAGGCCAGAAAATATCTTCAACAAAATTACTGAAGAGAATTTCCCAATTTTTAAAAAAAGAGATGCCTATAACTGTACAAGAAGCTTACAGAACTACAAATAGATTAGACCAGAAAAGAAAATCTTCCTGCCACATAATAATCAAAACACTAAATGTACAGAACAAAGAAAGAATATTAAAAGCTGCTAGGGAAAAGGGTCAAGTAACATATAATGGCAAACCTGTCAGAATCACACCTGACTTTTCATCAGAGATGCTAAAAGCTGGAAGGGCCTTAACAGACGTCTTGCAGACCCTAAAAAACCACAAATGCCAGGCCAGACCACTATTCCCAGCAAAATTGTCAGTCAACATAGATGGAGAAAACAAGATATTCCACGAGAAAGCTAAATTCAAACAATATCTATGCACAATACAGCTCTACAGAGATGTTAGAAGGACTCCAACCCAAAGAGATTAACTACACACAAGAAAGTACAGGAAGCAAATAACTTGCCTGCGCAAAGCCAAAAGAAGAAGCTCACTCACACACTATTTCCACCAACATCAAGATGGCAGGAAGTAACAATCACAGGTCATTAATATTTCTCAACATCAATGGGCTCAATTCCCAATAAAGAAACATAGGCTAGCAGAATGGATGGGAAAACAGTATCCCACATTCTGCTGCTTACAAGAAACACACCTCAGCAGAAAAGATAGGCATTATCTCCAAGTAAAGGGCTGGAAAAAGATATCCCAGGAAAAATATTACCTCCACCCCCCCACAAAAAAAGTAGTGTCCCAGAGTTAGGATTAGGGCAGGGTTCTATTCTTATCTTTCCAGGAGATTTAAAGCATCCATCTAAGGAATCCAGGGACAACTGCACAACTGAAACCTCAGAAGAAAACAGATCAGACACCAAAGAAGACAAGTAGCCCAGATGATCCAGCCTTGCATTCTTCCTCAATAGCTGTTTCCTCAAAAGTCTACAATCACAACAACTCAAAATTGCTAAGATTGTTCAGCTGCACAGACTGTTCCAGCCAAAACTTCAGTAAAGCCCTGAAGTTCAGCTTCTGTCTACAAACTTCTTAGGACATTTAAAGAGCTGAGCACAAAAGGACTGAACATCAAATGATTCTATTAACATGCTTAAGCATTTTTCCATTCTTATTTGGGCCCCAAACAGGTTTACTATGTCCCAAATCAGTAGGAAGTCATTTTAAGAGAGTGATGTCCCATCTCCAGAAGGTGGGGTGGGTGATTTTCCCCCCTTTGGTCATTTGATGGATTATAGATACTTCTTGTTATTTAGGGGGAGAGATTACAAGCTGTTAAATGGTCATGTTAAATAGGTTTTGGAGGTTAGACCCGGGACTTCTCTCTTTTTCTTTTCTGTATCCTTCTTTCTCTCCTATGTAGAGGTGAAAAGACTTGAGAAAAAATGAGATATAGACATAGTACAGGAATGATAAAGAAAAAAGGACAGATTATTGTGTATGCTCTTATACCTTTATATATTGATAAAAATTAAGATTATATTTGGCTAAATTGGTATTGACCTTTGTATATTGATACAAAATTAAGATTATATTTTGCCACATTGGAATTGATCTTTGTATATTGATACCAAATTAAAGTTAACTCTTTTTAAGGTATTGTACCTAGGTAATGTGTAAAAATGAAATGTGAAGTCTTGGCCTTCTGTTAGAAACTGTCATAAACTGTTTAGGATAATAATGAAATGCAAACTAATAGTTATTCAAGCATGTCATTTTGTTAGGTACTAGGGCAGTCTATCACAGTTATTTTCTAAATTAATTAGAACTCAAGTTGCTAAGAGACAAGACACATTTGCTTATCCAAATATAAGGATATAGATAGGTGGTCTTCAAAAACCTCAAGAGATCTGAAGAATATGGCATTCAAAGATGTTTTCTTAACTTAAGTTTTTTTGAGATTGAGACATGTGAGCTCCTGACAGCACCCCCTATTCTACTCCAAGTAGAAGATGAGCATCAAAGAATCTCCAATTGGAGATGATTGAATTAGTGGCAAGTCTATATCTCTTGGCAAGAAAAATGCCTTGCTTCAACTGTAGACAGAATGCTGTCCAAATAGGACAAAACTTGGAAGTGGTAAGTCAACAGCCTAGCTCTTCCAAGACAGAATAGACAAGTCCTTCATAATTCCTGCTTTACAATCAATGTCTGTCAGAGAAACGGGCCAAATGGCTAAAAATTGATGCTGTAATGTATGGAGATAAATTGGGAACTGTCCAGGCAGCCACTGGTATGTCATTTCTTAGTTTTGGAAGCTGCTGGCCCTGCACTTCCTGTATAATCAGATATATTTATCCCTCTCAGGTCTCTGATGTGGTTGAAAACTAGGTAGCTAGAGTCTCATAGTTAAATTTTGAGTTGTTTAGGAATTAAGAGGTTGTTCTGGATCTAAGAAGATGTTTTTAAAATTGGGCTGCAAGTTAGGATGGAAGCTTAGTTGGATATAGAACTTTAATGGAGATGGTTAGATAGTAGAATGTTAAAGTCAAGTGCCAAATACATATGGGTTGGACATTGGGAATGTATGCTAAGCCCTATAACTCTCATAATTATGGCCTAATTATTTCTGTTGTTTTGTATTGTATTTGTTGTTATAAGAGAAAGTGCCATTTGTTGGATTAAAAAGGGGAATTGTTGGGGGAAAAAGATATACCTTAAACTTAAAAAAATACATCTTGGTTATTTACCAAGACATGACACTTACTCATGAGACCAAGACCCATTGAGCAAATGTTTACTGAGTGCTAAGTAAACAAGTGCATTCCACTAGGTACCATTCAAGGTATTTGTACTATTCAGAGATTAAGTTGTTGTACCCAGTGGGTTTGTATTTTAAATGAGGTCAAGTTGCTACAGCTTTGGTTATCATGATACTTGGGTGTGGTTCTGCCCAAAGACCTCTTTCCTAACTGGTCATATATAGGGTGTGTATGAAGCTCTTGGAGTTCACAGTTGCTTTCAATGAGTGAAGATACTCATATTCATTTTAGTTCTGAGCATCCTATTCAGCCCCACCCCCATTCCCCAACACACACACACACACACACACACACACACACACACACACACACACA
>CAJQZJ010033452.1:505720-520677 GCA_907164525.1 Lophiomys imhausi
ACACACACACACACACACACACACACACACACACACACACACACACAGCATAATGATCCAGTATCCACTGATGACTATATCAGGTCTACTATGACTATGTCAGGTCTTTTGAGAATAATGAGACCATCTGGGTGCAGTTTTTTTATATTAACTCAATAATTTATTCATTTACTTAGGACTTCAAGTAGCATTTATTGAGAACACTATGCTAGATACTTTGCTCGGAACTGAGCATACACTTTTAAACAAGACAGAGTGGTAGTGTCTCCACAGAACATACTTCTTAGCAAAGAGACTTGTAGGAAAAGGTGCTGTACTATTAAACTCTCTAAGAGGGCTCTGGATATACAGATTAGTCTTCACTTTACATTCTGTGAGGAGTGAAGATAAACTATGGAGCATGGGAAGAATTACTTAAGGGAGAGAAGAAAGTAGTGAAATCTATGCAAAAGAACAGGATATGCAAAGGCTCTGAAGCAAAAGTGAACATTTGCAGGCAAGAGGATTGGATAAGAATGGCAGATTTGGGTTTGAAAAGGCATAGGTAGATTAATGGGTACTAGGAAAGAAAAACTGTAAGGATGTATTGGCTAAAAATGCTAATTAAAAGGGAAGGTCCAAGACATATAAATCAGCTTCCTCTTACACTGACAAAATACCTGAGATAATCAACTTGAAGTGAGACAAATTTATTTCATCTCATTGTTTCAATCTACACCCATTTGACCATTACTTTAGGCCAGTGATGGCATAGATTTTCATACATGGCAGAATTGATTTCTCTACCCTATTTTAACCAGGAAACAAAGAGAAATAAGAAGGGACTGGGTCTTAATTTCCCCTTCAAGGCATGCTCCAAATGACCTAGCTTTCAGCCAATAACATCTTAAATGCCCCATCACCTTTTTAATATTGATTCAGGCTGGGGAATAAGCATTAACACGTGGGGCTTTGGGAGGATATTTCAGATTCAAACTACTGTAGGTGACATCCAATATTCTGGCCAGAGCACCTGGGTAGATGCTGGTATTGATCACAAAGATGAAACATATTGGAAGAAGACTGGGTTTCTTAGGAAAATGACTTGAGTTTTGGACAATTGTATCTGTGATGCCTTTATTGAAGAGAAGAAGAGCAGAAAGTTGTTATACAAGTTTGGAGACTGAATAATAAAGTTTAGACTATAAATTGTGGCCTGTAACTGAGTAAAGCATTTCTTTTCCCTGGAAACTGGGAGGAAATCCATGGGCCTTAAGTATCAGGTGGATGTCTATTAGAAGTTAAATTCATTTTTTTGTTGTTGTTATACCATGTTTGACAATTACCCGAGTACTTTATTATAATGCAAGTTATGAGTACATGGAATTTGGTAAAGAGAGTAGGTTTGCATTTTATGCAAAGAAGTTTATTATTGGAGTGCTAGTGGGATCTTGTTGAACACTGCTTATCTCTTGGATGTGGCCCCATTAAAAGCAGTGTAAAGGGGGAGATCCATGGACTACCTACTGGGATTGAATGGTAAACAGAAATGCCAAAAGCAGATGAGGAATGAACTAGTTAATGCCTTAAATGATATTTGCTAATTCCATCCAGTGAACTTTGGCTGTGAAATAACCCAGTCCATCTAGTGTAGTACCTTTCCCAGACTGAATGATTACATCTCTCTAGTTTCATATATTGAAACACTAGGGATTTGGAGGTAAGATATCTGGGAGGGAATTTATTTTAAAGTCATGAAGGTAGAGGCCCCATGATGAGAGCAGTGACCTATATGAGAAGAAATTAGCTCCCTTTACTCTGTGCAAGGACAAAGCAAAAAGGCAGTGATCTGCATCCCACAATGGGGGCCCCTATCAGATACTGTCTTAGTCTTGGACTTCCCAAGCTTCCAGAACAAATAAATGTTTATTATTTCACATTCCCTATTGATGGTTTTTCATATTAGCATCCTAAACTGACCAAAACAGTGAGTCAAAAGTATTTATTTATGTACCTGACCATTTTGCAGAGTGATGATCTGGGGGTGTGCACAGATTGACTGTTTAAATGTTGGGAGCCAGCTTTTCTGGTCTTGGATGAGATCATTCATGCTCTGTAACTGGGTACTTCATCAGTTGGGCTGATTGGCTTGTGCTGGGATGCTTTACTCTTTCTCTATGTGAATACTTGCTCCTCAGGACTTGACCATGTGATAATGCTTCATGAGTCTCAAAAGAATGAGTAGAAACATGCAAGGTTCTGATACGAAAGCTGCAGCTGTTTCTATCTGTTGGCCAGAACAAGCTGAAATCCCAGATCAGATTCTAGGACTGAACAGATAAATTTCACCTCTAGATGAAGAGCATGTGGGAAAAATCATAGCTTAAAAAAAATATATCTACCACACAGATTCCTAAACATCTACGTTAAAGACAAAGTGATGAGAGACTCTAGGCTATCATAGAAGCAAGATATCTAAACACCATCTGTAGGCAGTATAACCTGTGGAACATGGCTGTGTAATTAGAGAAAACTGGATTCAAATCCTGCTGTGTTGTTGACTGGTGGTGGCTCCTTATTTGTAATGACTGTCCTGGGAACTTGTGAGGATATTATGGAAAGAAAACCCTTAGCATGGAGTCTGACTTGTGAAGAGCAACAATTGCAGGTGATTGTAGTGGCTGGTGTTATTATAGATGCTGTTGGTCGTAGACCTCAAATTACAGAAAGACACTACCAGGAATGAGAACAAAGGACTGAGCAAGAAACAAGTTAGCTTAGGATGGCAGAGAGAAGAAAGATTACTCTACTATAGGTAACTAGAGCCAGCCTGAACTGAGAATCAGGCGGACTAGGACTCTCCTAGCATTAGGAATGCTGGTTAGTGGTTAGCAGAAGCATTCTGACAATATTTACCACTTACAAGGTGGTAAGAACTAGTCTAAGTGCTTTTCAACTATTACATAATTCTGTCTTTTTTGTTTTGTTTTGAGATAGGGCTTCTCTGTGTAGCTATGGTTGTTCTGGAACTCCCTCTGTAGACCAAGCTGGCCTTGTCTCATGTCTCTGCCTCCTGAGTGTTGGGACTAAAGGCATGTGATACCATTGTCCGGCTCATTCAGTCATCTTAATACCCCAAGGAATTCTTGTCATTTCCATGCTATGCCTGTAGATACTGAGACACAAATAGAGTCAAGCTTATACAGTTCATGAGTGTTAAAGCCAAGATGCCATCCATGTCTGAATTATTCCCTCCTCCAAGAATCTAACTCCTTACTGTACTCTATGAAGACCCAAGGCAAAAGAATGAAAACAAATTAATGCTGCTCAGAAATTTCCAGGTGGGCAGGGGAGATTCAAACAGGACATTGGCATCCAGTGAACTGTAGCTGAAGAACCACCAAGGCATGGGGAGAGGAGACAACTGTTTGGGTAACTAAGAGCTTCCATACAGCATAGCACTCCCATTTGCACTATTTCTGGCATTAAAATTTCTAGTCCTCAAAATGAAGAAGGTAAGAATTACTTTCCTTCACAATTATGCTACTTGAAAGAGTAGTTGCCACTCTGTGCTGTCACGTTCTCCTCTCTTAACTCTGCTTCAGATTGACTCCCAATCTGTACCTTGGTCAAGGAGTGACTTAGTGATGAATACCGGTGGACTATGTGTAGTCCTTAGGGCTTGTGTTGAATGCATGGAGAAGGAGGCTCCTACCCTTTATCAAGCACTCCCTCAGGGGATCCTTGCATTCTGGACTCCTCTCCTTGATAGTCTTCCTTTATAGAACCAGAATCCTATGCCCATTCAGCAACCTCTATTCTTTCCATTCTTTTTTTTATTACATTGAATGATAAAAATATTGTTTGTGCAGTTCATCCGTGTTTTGCAACTGATAATAATATTCTATATATATGGACTGGACATTGAAAATGTATGTTATACCTTATAATTTTCATAATTGTTGCCTAATTGTTCTTATTGTATTGTATTGTATTGTATTTATTGTGATAAGAAAATGAGCCTTTTGTTGGGCTAAAAGGGGAAGCTCTTGGTGGGGGAAGTTACACCTTAAAATTTACAAAAAGCACATAGGAGGGAGAGGGGTAAGAGGGTAGGAGGGTGGGACCAGGAGGGGGAGGGGAGAGGTGACTGTGATTGAGAGGTAACTTTAATAAGTAAATAAATGTTGAAAAAAAAGAGAATGATGAAAATTCAATGTGTAAATGTATGAAAGTGTCAAACAATATTAAAACCTTTTAAAATGTCAAAAAAATGTTTGTATAGCCTCTGACTAGTAGCATAGACTATGGAATTCTGAAGTGGGGTTGGCAACTCTCCTCTTTTGAGCCCATGTGGCAGTACTTTGTAATCTATGAGGCAAGTCCTTGGTGCTTTTTAGTATACAGGTAAGGAATTAACAGACATAGGGAAAATGAGCATATAGCCAGTTGAAGAGACAGTTGGATTCAAATACAGGTCATGGGATGCCCCAGGCATTTGGGCACCATAGCAAGCATTTTTCTGACTGCCTCAGGCTGCTTCATATAACTCACAAATTGTGCACCGTGGGATCAATAGCTTCACCTGTAATAACACAGGGTGTAATTTGCATTTATTTTGTTGGTTGTTGTTTGTTATTTATTCACCATTATTGCCTTTGGGATGCAACAGAACCTGGCTGATTGATTAAGGAGAATCTCAGACCTGCTTCCCAATTGCCCAGGAAGTGAATGGCAAAGATCTGAATTCTATTTGAATGCCCGAGTGTATCTTTTTCTCTAATTTGTAGCCAGAGTCTGCCCTTAATTAGAATGTCCTTGGGATTTTATAAGACACTGGGAATGTGCTGGTGAGATTTCAGATCAATAGCTCTTCCAGAGGACTCACAGATTCATAGTAAGCATTAGTTCAGACATTAGAAAATGCAGCCCAGGCATGAAAGCACCTTGCATAAACACATATTTTATCCCTAGCCCCCTGGGATCAGAATGTCACTGAAGCCAATAAGTTAAAACTTAATGTGTGAAGCGTAATAGCCAAAGCAGCATATTAACAGAGGAAAATGAGAAGTATTTCTTGACCTAGTAATTTGGAAGGAGAATAGGTGAAGTGTGTAAATTAGAGAAAATTCAAAGGTGAGTCATTTTGGAAATATATGGAAGACATATGTCATGCTAGCTACAGCTCAAAATTGTAGATCTCACATCTGAAATCTTAAAGCAGAGTTCCTAGAATTTTTACCATGTTAATACTTGTTGCTTATTTTTGCCATATGTGGTCTAGTTTATTTAAAATAAAAAAATAAATAAAATGTCTCTTTCCCTGAAGTTTTAATGATGTTTCCTTGAGGTAGTATGAGGTGATTTGATGGGAAGCAACTCAGGGGTAGGAATTATGGCATAAGCATGAAGCTCATTTGATCTTCTTCCATTTTCAGGTTTGAAGGAACAGCTGGATGTAAGGTTTCAGTGTAAGGGACTCATAAAGGAAATTCAGTGTTCCAATGAGCTTGTCTATAAAAGTGGTGATTAATCATCTCTAATTTGTTTGCCCAAATATAAGTATAAATTAGTATTGTCATCTCAAGAAGGAAAAACACTATGACATCCCATCTGTCAGGAATTCTACCCCTGCCCAAGCCTCAGCTTATTTTGTCTGAGAGTTCACTCAGTCACCAAATATTTATTAACTCCATTCTATGTCGGGTTCTGTGTTATACCAGTAATGAAGTCCAGAGCCTTCTGGTCTTCAAGAAAATGACATTTTCTGGTGGAATAGATCTATAATTAAGAAACAAATATGGTGCTATGTTGAGTGGTACTAAAAAGAAGCAGGGTAAGGGAATTATATTTTTATTGAAGGAATTAATTATATTCATTCATTGTGTGTAAGTGTGTGGGCACATGTGATTCAAAGAAGTGAAAAATGGCAAGTATAATATGTTATCCTTATCAGTGTGGGTCACAGAGTGACTAATGGAGACAATTTGATAGAATTCCCATTGACATGCACAATCACTTTGGTTGTACGATTATTGAAGGAATATTTAGCAAAAGACCTTGATCTCTTTTCTAATTGCATTACTAGGAAGCTACCACTCTCTGTGCTTTATTTCCTTGTTATTAATATGAATGTGTGATGGTCAGAATCACTGAGCAATCAGAGCTTGAATGCTGATTTACTTTATCATGTTACTTTGTTCCCAATGGTGACAGGAATAAGCAGGGCAATTATCCAACTTGAGGGGAAAAACAAATCAAGATGCCTGGACCACACAATACATGGTAGTCATTCTTTTTGACAGGTTGTCATAATGTGTTAAATAAAATTTCTTATCTAACATTTGAGGATGAGAAATAACGTGGCATAGAAACTTCAGCAAGAACAGAACTGGCTCTTTGAGGAGGTTTTACCTTCAAGATAAACATTGCTTGTTTACTTAAGCAAGTTCCTATCCATCTGCCATCTTATGCCCAAATCTTCTTTAGTCTATTTCAGGATTTTTATCTTGGTCAGAACTTATTTGTGTGCCTGAAACAGAATGCAGTCAAACAATCTTGAGAACTAGAGGAACTTATTAGGGAGCTATAAAGCATAGCAAGGGAAGAGGAGATAGATGGTAGACGGACTCATAGGATCCTAGAATTTTAACTAGAAAACCAAACAGGACAGGAGTTACTTTCCCCAGAATCTTCAACCCTGTTTCTACCTCTCTCTGCTCATGGTTTCTGTGTCTCTCTGACGGGCAGCTGTCTAGGCCTTTTGGCCTCTCTAGGTAGATGTCTATTCCTCCTTTTTTTTTTTTTTTAATGAAAATATTACTTTTTGTTCATTCTTAAAAGGAAACTCACTAGAGTTAGTCCCACCTAAATAAATATGCATGGTGCAGTTTTATTCTGTAAACAAATTTTGTATGCTTAATTTTTTTATATACTATAAATGCACTTTCCAATCATTTGCAAGGGAATGGTTACCTTTGTGATTGAGGCAAATACTGAATGAAATGTTAAAATGAGATCTATCTAAGAAACCCTAGTGGTCCAGAACCCTATCAAACAATGGAGTCACATCAGTGGGCCAGATGTTGGCTTCAGCAAGGGTTAGTAGATGAAACAAAGCCATGGCCAAGTACAGGCCCTGGGAAGGAGAGCCTTATTCTTTCTGAGTTTATTTAATCATTTTCATGAAACCGCCCTCAGAGAGTCATCAGTAACCTGATAGGGGCAGAACTTGTAAATATGTTTATATGCTCAGCAACATCTCTGCGTTCCTCTTCTTTTACTCACACGGCTGTGACGATGTTGTCTGGAATTCTGTCCATCCTACACATGCATTGTAGGATGGGTACCCTAGTGACAACCAACTCATAAGGTTAAGGTCGTATATTTCTTCTCTTCCCTAACTCATCCACTTCTCAGAAGCCTGCAGAATGATCTCTGCCCCACCTCCCCTTGCAAGACACCTCCAGGACAAGCGGGCTCATGGTATTTCCTACCTTCTGCCATCTGGAGGAAAGTTTCACAGTGCTTGGCAAGGGAGTGAAAGTTGTCAGTACCTTGGCCTCTGCCTACTCACCAACTTGTGCCCCCCCTCCCCACTTTCCAATCACTTCACGCTACAGTAACACTGGATTGCTTGTAGTTCTCTTAGCATACCATGACATTTCACACTTCCTTGCACTTGTACACACTGTTCCTTCCTTCTGGAATGCTCTTCTGCTTTGTCCCCTTGGAGGCCTTTCTTACGTTCAGATGTCACATCTTTAGGATAGATTTCCTTGTGATCACAAATGGGAACTTTATTCTGTACACCATTGTCCCCTCAAACTCCCTTATATTTACTCTTACAAAGCCTCAGAGTAATTTGTTTATACTCATTTTTCTAAGAGAAGAGGCAGGAGCAAGGCACAATTTCCATCAACCGAGGTTGGGGGCGCTAGGGGTATTTCAAGAGCTGTTTTTACTCTTCCTACAGTCTTAATTTTTGTTCCCCCACAGGTGCTAAGTAAGTGTTTCTTAAAGGAATGCATTGATAATTCTAACCTAGACTCCTAGAAATATTGTATATTGGAAGTACAGTGGATTATAAACTCATAAGAAAAGAAGAGGATGGACAATAATAGAGGTTTTATAGACATTATCTCTTTTAATCTTTCAGCAGTTTAGGAAATTTTTAATACTCATCTGTTTTATTCAAGAAGGGCTGTAGCTCAGAGAAATTGAAAAATCTTGCGCAAAGCCACACTTCTAGAAATTGGCAGAAGTAGGATTTGAACCTCACCTTAGGCCTCTGTGGCTTGAACCTGTGTGAATCTGAAACTCTGTCTCTAATGAGCTGTGTGATCTAAATCAGTTGATTTAGCTGATTAAGGTCATGTTTTCACATCACATGTGACCATGCTGTGCTCACAGATTATCTGCTGAGCCTTCATAAGCCCACTCTCAGTGCTGTCTTTAGTACAGGGAGGTAGCTGGGCAGCAGGAGTTTTTCTAGCCCCAAGGATGACAACAATGTACAGTCAGGATAAAGAAATGATGCTCCAGCTCAGAACTTTCCAGTCTTTAAGATACATAGTACACATCTAGGGCGTCTGAAAGTGTGACAATTGCCATCCAGTATATCCTCTTTAACAAAAGGCTCCCAGATGTACATGCTGCTGCTGAGCTTCATCCTGCACAGACACTAACAAGCCTGCATTCTAAATGACAAAACCTAAATGATCACACTTATTGATTATATTGCCTCCTCTTCTAAGAAAATGCCATTTCACCTTGCTGATGGTTCATGTGAGTCATCTTTTATAAGATCTGGTTCAGTCCCTGGTGACCCTGTTCTCTGTCATCGATGTGTCAGTTGGTACTATCTGGCACATCTCTTCGTAGGTGCCTTGTAGAAGATCCCATTTGGAGGCACAACTGGGACAGGATCTTGGACAGCTACTGAGGGTGGCTGCGGCAGTACCAATTCAAACGGTCAGAAATCCAAAGTGGACCACAGTGAAAACTATGGCAACTCTTGTTTTTGTTCAGTGCTAAATTGCTTGGCGTTTGGGAGTATGAAGGCAAGTTTACTAGGAGTGCATTAAGAGGACAAACTACAGATGAGGGGAGAGGATAAGAGAATTGTCAAATAAAGTTGAGCCAAAGAGTAAGAGTGAGCCAAGGCTTCCTGTGTCCACAATCATTAATCAAGCCACATGTGATCATCCCTGACTCTCCATAATTCATTTTCTCCAAGTGTGTATATGCTATCTGGGAGTGCATTTGAGGGGTGAATTAGTACTGTAAATACTCATGAATCATAGAAGAAACCTGACTCATAAATATCCTGCTGCTATAGGGAGAGTGAGCTACTGAACCCCTAAATAATCCCAAAGCATCTCACACCAACAATGGTGCGCGACTGGTAGCTCTTCAGCTGAAACATCCCCTGGAACTCCATAAACCACTGCTGCATAATGTGGATATAGCTCCAAATGCATGGTGTCCACATTACCAAAGAGAGGTGCCGAGTCCCTTTTTACAGACAAACACAAAGAAAAGAGACCAGAACACAGTAGACATTAGGGAAAATTCCCTCCCTCAAAGTCTGAGGAGCCATTGGTGTGTTCATTTAGAAAAAAACCAAAACCAAAACCAAAACCAACAAAAAACATTCAAGGTCTTATTTTAGATGACTTCCTCTCATGATCTTCCAGCCCTGAGTTTAGTTCTGTGTTTGTGGGCTGGAAAACCCAACACCTTAACTGCTCAGATATCCTAGCCACTGAGTGGTTTTTCACAGATTTCATAGCAGCAACAGCCCACCTCTTCATTCAGCAGCTTGAAAAGGAGGATTAAAGAAGAAGAAAAATCGGAGACTAGCAAAGACAGGCTGAACTGGAGCTCATTTTGTAAGGAACTTCTAAATTGTGCCTGGATTCCTTATGAACTCTGAAGGCAGAGCCCCCATTTGCTTTGTGCAAATTCAGCAGCACCAGGATCTCTGGCAGAAGCCTGGGCACCCCTTGTCTGAGCTACGTTTGTGCACTGTCTTTCCCAGCAAGGCCTTGCTTTCTTCCAAGGGACAAACAGGCTGGAAATTCCTGATCTACCTCTTTCACCAGTAATCTGACCTGCAAGCTTGTACCTGAATACTGAAACCTTGGGGTTCATTGCTCAAATACAATGCTTTGGAGAAGAAGAAAAGGAGTAAAGAGAGTCTTCTTAACCTTTGCAAATGTCACACACTGTTTATATAACATTTACCACTTTTATTTCTGAAGCCTGGGGTTTTGTGAGGAGAAAGGGTCAGGCACCCTAAACCGAGTAGGTTTTAAATTACAGCTTTCTTTCCGAGGTCCAGGCTCATTGTATAGACATCATTCCTCAGGGGCTCACTGCTTCATAAACAACTTGAATTCTATTTATTGGACAATTCACAAAACCGGTTTTCTAATCACTTTAGGAGACATTTTTTTTCCTTTACCTTTTCAAACTAAATGACAATAGTTGTTTTAAAACACAAATTTTTTCTGTTGAAGGGGAGCTTTGAAACTCTTTTGGTATGGACCATCATTAAACAAGCTTTTATTTTCTAATCAAATCTCACTCTATAAAATTAATCAAGTTTATTGTCTAATATTGCACTTCAACCAGAACTCTGAACTCTTAGCTTCCTTACCACTTGAGATCTGAACTTGAATGAAGTTGTCATTTGAAGGCCAGTAAGTTTTTATATAAATACAAAATGGGGCCATAGTCTCATTTTGACAACCATTCTAACTGGATAGATAAGAAAAGCAAACAGAACTTAATATCACCCAGGGCTAAAGAGAACATGTACCCTAGGAAAGGTGGGTACATGAGCATATAAATTCTGTGCCTTTGCTGGAGATCTTTATTCCAATGATAGTATAGATTTCATATATTTGATCTTTTAATAAAAATAGACAATTTTTAGCCCAAGAGCCTCTGACAGCTCAATGTTACAGGGTTCTAACAAGACTCCATCTTGTCTTATACTAGCTGCAGGTTTGAGTCAGAGGTAATTGACTGGCAGTGCAGAGCTCCAGCCATTTTTGACCAAAAGATGGTCAGCCATGATTGACCAGCCATCTTTGACTTTGTCTGACTCTTATTGAGTTTCAAAGAGAATTGATTACTACACTTCAAAATGAATATGTTACAAATGAAAGTAAGTACTTCTGCGGCTGGAGAGGTGGCTGAGCAGTTAAGAACTCTCGCTGGTCTTCTGGAGGCCTTAAGTTTGTTTCTTGGCACTCACAGTGGTCTGCTCACAACTGCCTGTAACTCTAGTTTACAGGGATTAGACACTCTGATTTGGCTCTCATAAGCCTACACACACTCAACAGACACACACACATACACACACACACACACACACACACACACACATGGATTAAACTAAAAATAATTATCTTTTGAAAATAAAAAATATTAAAAGTGAATAAGTGAATGAATGTTTTTAAGTCTAAGAAGATGACTGAGAGGGAAAATCTACTTTTTCTGAACCCTGATGAGATATCTCAGTTGATCACTGGGATCCACTTGGTGGAAGGCTAAAAAAAAAAAAAAAAGAATAAACAACACTTGTACATGTGTCTCTGACTTCCAAATCTGTGGCACTGGTGCCCCACCTCCCACAGAAATAAATGGGTAAATTTTCTAGCACCACAATATAAGGCAGGAAGATTAAGAGTTTGAGGCCAACCTGGGCTCTATGGTAAGATCCAATCTCAACAAAGGAACAAGCAGAGAAAAACCAAAACTAAGAACAATTTCTGTTTTATGTTGGACAAGTCTGCAAATGGCTGCTCCACATTCTCACTTGGTCATGACTGGCTGGAGCCAGGCAGAACTCCTGAAGGTGGAACATATTCTTCTTCCAATTTGCCATTAGTGTGCTGAGGTCCTCCTCTCCATGGCCTCATTGGTCTTTCTAGGATTCTGACTTTTTGGTCAAAAGTCTGAAGTCTGGGTGCTTTACCATTGAGCCTGTGACATGGAGAACCATTGGTGCCACAGACACAGTTAAGGACCTCTCTTGTTCACTGTGTAGTAGAGACATTGATTTTCTTCTTGTGGATGCATTGAGGCGTAAACGAAAACGATATATATATATTTTTTTTTCTTTTCCCCTAGGTGAATGTATTCAGGAAAGCCATCATTTAATCTTTTGGAGTCTATTTTCAGATCTGTAAAATGAGGGGTTAATTCATTCACTTACATGTTTGATTAACACTTAAAGTACACCTGCTGTGTACCACAGATTTGAAGGTGCAACAGAAGGCTCAGCTGTGTCATGACACAAACTGATGTATAGTCATGTTTTGTCTTGATGTCCAATAGTTTCTGTAATAGTCCATTTGAACGCCTTTAGATGGTTTCCCACAGTGCCCTGCTTCTAGCCAGTCAGGGTCTCCATTACCTGCCTGATCTGTCAGACATCTGGGTTTCCAAATAGTCACTCATCTTTACAGTCGTTTCCAGCTCTGACATCTTGTGGTTTTTCTCTTTGCTTTCTACCTTGCCTCTTCTTTGTTCTGGTGCTTCCTGTATCTCTCCCAGCCTGAGGCTTGCCAGGGGCTTGGCTTTTCAAGTCTGCTGTGGAGTCTGGTGAGAGAATTCTTCTGCCTTCATGTCTTTGTTGCTTTTCTTGCTCACCTTGACAATAAGGACACAATTCTCAGTTTTACTCTGTAGGTTGGTATACTGTTTGCAGTAGATTCCCCGCCTTTCTCTGTGGCAGCTGTTCTCATTCTTCTAACCAGTTTTTAAAGGCTTGAATTTGGAAATACGGGCACTCTGTGCCTCTTTAGAGATTCATCCATAACTGTCAGAGCCTTTTCATTCCCTGTCTTTTGTATAGGTTTCTTTTATGAGCAAAGTAATTTGCATTTGTCTTTAATTCTTAATTTGGCTTTGCATTTACTGTGGATGTAGCATGCAGCTGAATTTGCATTTCCTTTTCACTTCCATTCTCATGGACTAGGGCTGTCTGAGGTGTAAACTGCGGAGAACTCAGGAGTTTGCTTGCTGAGCTGCAAAGTTGCCTATTCTGGCTTTGTTTTACTTCTCCCTTCCTTTACTCTGCCCTGTCTTATTATATTTAGGTGCTGCAAGTTGTAATCAAACACAGCCTATCCTTTTTAATCCATTGGACACTTATTCCCATTAATTGAAGATTTGTCCTTTAAATGGCGGCTCTGCTAGCCTGTTAGAAGGAGACCCTTGTAACAGGATGTTATTAGATTCTTGGGTGTAGAAAGAATAAGTTTTATTTTTGTCACTAACATAACGGTGAATCCATGCCAGTTAGCTCTTTGGTCCTTGGTTTATTTATATGTAAGAGGCGATTCTTAATAACATTTCACAGTTCTGAGTTATAAATGGTAGGAAGGGCATGGGACGCCTTGGAGATGAACACACCATTACTGCCTTATAGCACTCTGCCTAGCTTGTGTGTGTGGCTGGTGATGGAGATTGGTTCCATGGAGTTTTATTAACAACAGGCCTGTGTTTGATTTGAAACTGAGTTTCAAATCATCTCAAAGTTCCCATTAGAAGGGCTAAAAGGACCAGGCTAAAATCCACCCACAGCCCCATGCTAGGAACTTCTCTTAGCACTGGGAAATAACATTTAAACAGAAGGTTAATGCCTTACACTAAACCTAGAGTCCTGATGTGTCTACAGAAAGCATTAGATCTAATTACCCTTCCTAGAATGGCAGAAGCTAGAAGTGGCCCTATATATTCCAACATTCAATTACAAGTCTGTTCTTGAGAAATTGATTTCTTTTAAACCGTGTTGTAGAATGTTGAGAAAATTGTTAGTTGCTTCTATTGCCCACTCTGTAGAAATATATAATTTTAGCTTCTCTGAGAGGGTGGCGAATTTCAAGTCACAGAGTGAACAAATTGTAGAGGACCCAGAAGTAGTTCTCAACAATGTCCAGCACTCTCTCCTGACTGCGGCTTTCACTCATTCGTGCTTAATCGTCAGAGAGTCCTTGGGGGCAGAGGGCAGATTCTAGAATTCCAATAAAGTCTACTTGGTATTGGAACTAGGATCATCCCTTAAACACTGAGCTTTCTCCTGCTCTTCTCTGGAAGTGCACATGTTTGACTTTGGAATTAGGCTCCAAGATATGAAGAATTAGTGAATTTATATGTGAGGCAGAGTCAGTTTGAACATTTAGAGAGTTCAGCAAGTCCCTTGCTCAGGATCCATTCCCCCTCATTTCTTCTGGTCCCTGTTTACCACTCAAAGAAAGCCTGCTCTAGGTTTGGGGAGAGGGTAGCTTCAGGATTGCTTTGCCAGGATCTCCGCTCTTGATGGCGAATATGTGGATAATAGGAATGCAGTGTGACCGTAAGCACATTGCTCTAAAGATACACTAAAAACTTGGAGGCCAGAGAATGAAAGGAGGAGAGCTTAGGTCGAGAGGTCAGAAGGAAGCATATGCCAGGGAAAAAGAAAAACAAAAGAAAGCATAGCAATATTCCATAAGGCAGAGAAAATAGCCCCATTCCAACTAAATACAAATTTTAGAATGACATTGTTGGGTTCAGTGAACTGCATTTTCAAACTTAGGGGCAATATCTCATGGTGGCTGGAATGCTCTTTGCTGCAGCATTTGCAAGTGCAAAAGACACTGCTGTTTTCTTGGAGTTTGCCAGAACTTTTTGACAAAATATTAACTATGAATCAGAGCTTAGGAACTAGATTTATGGTCCTATTTACCCTTGTCTGGGTAGATGGAATGCAAATTTTGTATCAAGTGATCTCATTGGAAGCAGCTGTCCAACTTCTGTGTCTAGGAGAACAAGCCATTTGTTCTTTAAAAGTTATGTGCTTTAAGTGGGCAAGTGTAAATTTTCTTCTGACCTGATCTCTCACCAGAGGAGGGTCCTTTCTGTTCAGATTGCTGACTGACTGCCTTTCTGTAGTGTTGAGAAACCTTGTTCAAAGATCT
>CAJQZJ010033452.1:531375-554146 GCA_907164525.1 Lophiomys imhausi
TCTTTCTTTCTTTCTTTCTTTCTTTCTTTCTTTCTTTCTTTCTTTCTTTCTTTCTTTCTTTCTTTCTTTCTTTCTTTCTTCTTCATCTGTTTGTTTGAGAGTCTCAATATGTACCCTGGCTGTACTAGAACTCACTCCATATGAGTGTGAGCTACCATGGTCTAGCCTGATTTATTTTCTTAAGAGAAGGATTCTTCTATATAGCTAAAATCCTACTATAAGTGAATAGATGCCATTTGCATCCTTCTGAGTCTGGGTTAGCTCACTCAGGATGAGCTTTTCTAGTTCTATCCATTTGGCTGCAAATTGCATAATTTGATTGTTCCTGGTAGCTGAATAATATTCCATTGTGTAGATGTACCACAGTTTTTTAACCCATTCTTTGGTTGAGGGACATCTGGGTTGTTTCCAGTTTCTAGCTATTACAAATAAGGCTGCTATGAACATAGATGAGGAAACTTCCTTAGGATTTTAGCTATATAGTAGAGGATATCGATACTAAAACTAACACACCAAAGGGAAAATGGACATAGACTTTTTATTTTTTAAATTTATTTTTTTCTATTTTTTATTCTTTTTTATCTGTTTGTCTGCTTATTTGTTTGTTTGTTTTTCAGTTCTCTCTCCCGGGCAATGAGACACTTTTCACTGGTGGTACTGCCTCCTCGTAGACCCCCAATGAATGAGGAGGCTCTTGGCCCTCATACGACCTCTGAACTGAGATGAGGGACTGTTATACAGGGATATCCCACCCCAGAGAAATGGGATGGAAGGGTTAGGGGGTAAAGAAAAAAAATGAAATGTGATGTTTCGGCCTTTTGCTACTAATTGTCATAAACTGTTTAGGATAATTAAGAAATGCAAATTAATGGTCATGCAAGCCGGTCATTGTGTTAGGTACTATGACAGTCTATTATAGTTATTTTCTAAGCTAATCAGAAATAAAGCTACTAAGAGACAAGCAACATCTGCTTATCCTAATATAAGAGATAGATAGGGCTTCTTCAAAAACCTCAAGAGATCTGCAGAATGTGGCATTCAAAGATGTTTTCTTAACTTTAGATTTTTTTATATCGAGACATATCAACTCCTGACAGCACCCCCTATTCTACTCCAAGTAGAAGATGAGCATTGAAGAATCTCCAGTGGGAGATGATTGAATTAGTCACAAGCCTGTCTCTTGGTAGGAAAAGCCCCTTGCTCCAACTGTAGACAGAATGCTGTCCAAAAAGGACAAAACCTGGAAGCAGGTAAGTCCACAGCCTAGCTCTGCCAAGACAGGGTAGGCAAGTCCTTCATAACCCCTGCTCTGCAATCAATGTCTGTCAGAGAAACCGGGCCAAATGACTGAAGATTGATGCTGTAATGTATGGAGAGAAAATGGGAACTGTCCAGGCAGCCACTGGTATGTCATTTCTTAGTTTTGGAAGCTGCAGGCCCTATACTTCCTATAAAATCAGATATATTTATCCCTCTCAGGTCTCTGAGGTGGTTGAAGAATAGATAGCTAGAGTCTCATAATTAAATTTTGAGTTGTTTAGGAGTCAAGAGAGTGTTATAGATCTAAGAAGATACTTTTAAAATTGTGTTGCAAGTTAGTATGAATGTTGAGTTAGATATAGAACTTTCAACTCATGGAGATGGTTAGATAGTAGAATGTTAAAGTCAGGTACCAAATACATATGGACTGGACATTGGGAATGTATGCTAAGCCATATAACCCTCATAACTGTAGCCTAATTACCTCTGTTGTTTAGTATTGTATTTATTATTATAAGAGAAAGAGCCATTTGTTGGACTGAAAGGGGGAGCTGTTGGGGGAAATAAGATATACCTTAAACTTAAAAAAAAAAGGGAAGAGGATGAGGGTTGAGGGTGGGAGGGTGGGACTGGAGGGGGGAATAGGGAATGGATTGCCATTGAGATGTAACTTGAAGAAATAAAAAAAAAAGAGAAGGATTCTTCATCATGCACGATGGATGTTTCTGTCTCTGTCTCTCTCTGTGTCTGTGTGTGTGCACGCGCGTGTGCCCATGTGTGTGTGTGTCTGTCTGTCTGTGTGTCTGTGTATATGTGTGTGTTGAAAGAAAGGAAGTAGATCCTGAGCACATCACTTTTATGCATCAGTTGTTTTCTTCTTGGGTGTGCTCCAATTGTTCTTAAGAACATTTAAGGTAGGGACCGCTACCATTCTTAGTCTTCACTAAACTTGAAAGAATTTTTGATTAACTTACTTTATAGTAGGGAAAGAACTTTTGGCAGTCTCCAATAGGACAGATGAAAGTGTGCCTGGCAGGGTTGGCTATTCTAGGATGAGCTTTCCATCATCTCTTGTCTAGCTGCAGAATGTGCTTTGGAGTAGGGAAAGTAAGACTGAGTTTGATGTGGGTTCTTTGGCTAGAGATGTGCTAGTGGGAAATAAAGTCTTTTGGCATGGACCTCTAAAGTTCTTTGTGATAAACAAGCACCTCAGTGAACATGAGGCAAATATGAGACCTTAGCAACTACAGCAATGAAAACATTAAAACAGGAAACTAAAGTCTACATTGGTGTTGGAAAGTGTCTGTATGTGGTGATAAAACTATATTATTGATCAGAACAGGAGCATAATTTTAAGGAAACATGTAGATTTGATAGGGCAGAAAACACTGAATATTTAGGAGAATGAGCAAAGGTATTCTGAAGTTTGTGTTTTGGATGTGTGTTAATTAATTAGACACATGCAGCCATCTTGAGAAGTGAGTCAGTGTTCCTCATTTCACATTTGAGGAAGCAAGGGGAGAGAGGATAAATGACTTGCCGTTCTGCCAGCCAGAGAATATCCCAGCCATAGTATCAGTATTTCCAGTGAGGTTTCGAAGGATGACTTTAATTTCAAATTTAGTCTGGGTTCATGCAAGGCCACCAAAGTAAAATTTTCAGTTCTCTGAAGCCACTTACTTGGTTCTACCCAAGAAGTTGATTATGGTTAGTAAGAGTCTACGTGGAAGATGTGGTTTTTTTTAATTTTTAAATTTATTTTATTTTTTATTTATTTCTTCAAGTTACATCTCAATCATAATTCCCTCCCTCCTCCCCCTTCTGGTCCCACCCTCCTACCTACCCTCTTCCTCCTCACCCTCCTATCTGTTTTTTTTTTCTTAAGTTTAAGGTATATCTTTTCCCCCCAACAGTTCCCCCTTTTAGTTCAAGAAACTGTTCTTTTTCTTATAACAATAAATACAATATAAAACAATAAGAATAATTAGGCCACAATTATGAAAATTATAAGGTACATACATTCCCAATATCCAGTCCATACATATTTGGCAATTGATATTAATATTCTATTATCTATCTATCTCAATGAGTTTAAAGTTCTATACCTAACTCAGTTTCCATCCTAATTTGCATTACCAACTTAGAAACATCTTAGACCTAGAACATCCTTTTAATTCCTAAACAACTTAAAATTTAACTGTGAGAATATATCTAGTCTTCAACCAAGATGTGGGGTTGTAAGTGCTTTTTATGATGACCCAAATTATCACTCGTCCTGCTTTCCTACTATAAATTCTCTTTCCCTGAGTGCCACTTATGTGCTAGACAAAACAAAGAGTAAACTTTCTGGAAATTTAGTTAACTCTGTAATTTGTAGCAAAGAAACTTGTTAGTATGAAAGACCAATGGCCCAGTGTGATTTGTAGCAACAGAATAGAAAAATATTCAAAGGAATGAATTTCAGATTTTGCATCAGGGAAGTTAGGAGGATGGCAGTGATAAAGACTGGCAATAAAAGAAAGATCCACTGAGAGTAATCATTCCAGATTCAAGTTTTCTCCTATGTGATTTAAGTTGTGTATATACAGTGACCCCATGCATAGCACAGAGTCCCGGGGGTGTTAGGAGAGGAGAGTAGTGGGGAAACTGGTTATGCTTTGGAAGACTGGATCAGTCCACAAAAGTTAGGAAATGTGGGTACAATTACTTAAGCAGACTCTGAAGGTAGAACAGAGGGCATGGGTTCAGTAGATGCTGTGATAGGTAGTTTCAGGTTTCAGCTTGTCTGGGCCATTGGGCTGCCAACTTATGTGGTTTATCTTTTGAGTATATTTCTGGATGAGCTCTGGGAAACTGAGATAAACAGATTGCTCTACCTAACATGAGTAACCTGGATCCAACCTAGTGAAGGTCTGAAAACGACAGAAAGTCTGGAAATGCTTTGTGCCCAACTGTTTGAGCTGACATGGTCTCTTTCAGACTTCCAATTAAAATGGAAACATCTATTGTTTTTTGGGTTTCAAGTTTGTCAACTTTTCAACTTGAACTTACACCATTGACTCCAGTTCCCCAGTTAGTTGGTGGCTATTGGAAACTCTTGGCATACTCCAGGCTCCATGAAACTGTAGTAAAATTCCATATCCCACCCTATTTCTAATACAGATTAAAAAAAAGTTTTATATAGCTGCCAGTATTTTGAAGGAGAAAATGCCATCTGAGAGCAGTGGTGAGAAGTGGGGAGCCAAAAGGACAGGGAAAGTCCAGTGTTATGTTTAAGAGAGGCACATCTGGAATGGAGAAAACAGAAGTGGGCAGTGGGAAGGTCCAGTTTTGAGCTTCATCCTGGAATCTGTAGATAGAGAGATCATTACTGTTGAATTTGTCAATGGGAAGGGAGCTAATTAATTAGACACAAGAGTGATCTTACAGTATTGGGAAATTTCAATGGAGAAGTTGTCAGGGTATTTCAGAATGAGTCAGAGGAACTAAATGTTTAGGGGTGCATAGTTTATGAACATATGATTCATAGGGAGAATTTGAAGTTCTAAAAATATCACTGAAAAGTGGGTTTTCCTGGATTTTTTTTTTTTGAATTCAGATTTGTCTTAGTATCATGGCTCTAAAATGACATGATTTGCTTAGAGGACTGAGTTATAAAAATTTAAATTTGTATAGATTAATTTTAGTATGTAAACTATTTTATAATGACCTTTCTTAGATGAACTCAGAGAATAAATCACAGTAAGTATTGAATGGCTGGGTGAAGAGTTTCGTGCCAAGTTCTAAAGGAGGTTCAGAAAGGAGTAAATAATAATGTAGTCATAAACTTAAGTCTTACTTTCTATATGTATCAACATACCTAAAGACCGCTGTACTCCTTCTTCCTCTAACTTTTTTCTAGGAGTATATTTTAACCAAGATTTAATCAAGAATATAGAAATAGAGCTGGAGAGATGTCTCAGCCGTTAAGCACACTTATTGCTCTTCCAGAGAACCTAGGTTCCATGCCTAGCACCCACATAATGGCTTACAACCATCTGTAACTTCAAATTCCAGGGGATACAACAGGCAGGTAAGAGGTAAACATACAAACATGCAGGCAAAACATTCATATGCATATAGTAAAATAAGTAAATCTTAAGATACAGAAATAATTGCTTTATAAAATGTCAAGATATTTATAACTATGAACTACTGGGGTGGGGGGGGAATGGAAATAAGCAATCACTACTCCTTTATTGGAATGATGCCCAACTAAGCTATAGCACACTCATTTCATAGAGCTGGATGTCTTTGAACTACTAACCATCAATAAAATGGTTATTATAAAGATGATATAATCAATATGGAAAAGAATATAAACTTGTTAAACAGAAAGATTGGGATAATAACAACTCATATTTATTTAGTATCTACTAGGTAATATATTAAGCCTTTAATTTTTTAATTCATTGAGCCATCACAGTCTTAAGTGGTGGATAGTATTATTACTCCCATTTTGCAAAGGAAAAAACTGATGCTTTAAAAAAAAAAAAAGCTATATCCTAGAATGAAGTAGATTAAAATAGATCTAGGATGGATGTGCAGGTCACTGGATCCTAGAGACACAATATAAGATTGTGTTATCATATGATTAAATTCCCTAGAAAAAAGTCTATGTGAAGAGAAAATTCATTGATTTTAAAAAGTGGAAACTCTTCCTAATATAACCATATTCCTTTACGGCTATTATCTTCTATGATCAGCTGCTTAACTGCCCATCAAAATAAACATAATCCTGTTAGTCTGGAAATATTGAATAGATTGCATGGCTCCTTTGGAGAAACCAGTACAGATCTTTCGGGTATAGGATGGGTAATCTGCAGTGGTATTAACTAAATTTCACCATTTTTTTCTCTCTTGTGAATCTGCTTACACCTACTTGGAGACCCAAGGAGATAGATCTAAAATAATTACTTTGCAAGTCAATATTTCTTTTGGATGACTTTGTGGAGCCTAAACCTTGGTCTTACATGATACTATCTCTTTTATAATTTTTATTTTAACTAAAATATAATTACATCACTTCTGTCTTCCTTTCTCCTCGGGCTCTTGCCATGTGACCCCTCATTCCCTCTCAACTTGATGGTTTCTTTTTATTTGATTATTATTGTTATACACACAAACAAATATATAAATACAATCTGATTAATTCATTTAGTGTTCCTTATGTGTATATGATTTCAGGTCTGATCCCTGGGAGAGACTAATTTTCCCTGTCTCAGCAGTCATTGGTTGCCTATAGTTCTTTGTATAGGAGTGAAACTTAGGTGAGATTTCTCCCTCACATGTTAACATATCTGTGGTATTGTCATTGTTCAGGTCTTGATTAGGGAGTCATATTTTTGAGGTATCATGGATATAGCTCCCCTATCATTTCTAGAAAATGCAATTTCACAGCAGACTTCCTGGTCCTCTGACTGTCACAATCTTTCTATCTCTGGCTTCTTAATGTTGTCTAAGTGCAGGAGCTGTGTTGTATCCATT
The DNA here is from genome assembly GCA_907164525.1 of Lophiomys imhausi. Lineage (NCBI taxonomy): Eukaryota > Metazoa > Chordata > Mammalia > Rodentia > Muridae > Lophiomys > Lophiomys imhausi. The sequence goes on from CAJQZJ010033452.1 coordinate 538,162, forward strand.
GGGGATGACTCCCCAGAATCACTTGGTTCTTCATTCTGACCAGTTGTGGCTTTCTCTAGTCATCTATTTGCTGCAAAGAGAAACTTCTTTGATGCGGAGTGACAGCTACTTTTATCTGTGGGTATAAAAATAAGTTTTAGAATGAAAACTTCAAATCTCTGAAGACATTGAGGAAGACTTTAGAAAAGGGAAAGACCTCTATGGTTTCTGGCCTATAGAGTTAATATTGTGAAAATTATCTCCTGGAGCTGGAGTTACATGTGGCTACACTTCTGCCACCTCTTCAGCCCTAAGAAAGAACATATTATATTGGTTTTGTTTTATGATAGATATTTGATTGCTTTTTACTGCTCACAAATAATCTCACCATTATCTCATTTGATCTTTATAAAAGACTACCTTTATTGTGCAGATGAAGAAATAGAGGCCAAGATCAATCACTTTAATTGCAACGCCAGACTTTAAGCTTTATACTTCTTTTAAAGATGTGATCAGACTATGTATGTGTATGTTTGTCTACCAGCCTATCCTCTCTTGCAACTCTCATTTCTCATTTAACACTATATTGTGCACGCTTCTCCATGCCAACATGTGAATAGGACTCATTGTTTTAATAGTCACATGATAACTGGCACCATAAAGTTCCATTACTGTCTGTTTACTCTCTCCACCCTTTGTAGTCATGTAAGCTGCTTAAAGCTTTTGCCATTGCTAACAACACAATTGCAGTAAACATCCCTGTTACACATGTCATATGTACTGGTACTTTAATTTTTATGGGACCTATTCCCAGAAGTAGACCTGCTGAGTCAAAGTATATAAGCTTTTAAATTTTTAATATGTCATGTCAGATTCTTCTTCCAAAGGCTGGATCAAAGACATTCCCATTGATGATGAATGAAAGTGCCGGTTTATCTCTGTGCTTACCCAGTTTCCACTTTTAAATTTGTTCTACTCTCTTAAAAGATGAACTATAGAAGGCATTCTGACTTTAAATCTCAGCCTTTGCCTTTTCTATCAAGATGTCTCAAATCAGAAAGATTTGGAGTAAAAAAAAAATTGTTTTAATTATCCAAGGAGATTAACAACTTAAAAAACTTTGGTTCTGTTTAAGGGCTGCTCTTGGCTTCAGTCATTGCTTTGCATACACATAAGATATCAATAAATAATAACCATTATGACTGAGCATTAGAGTTGATAGCATGGTGTATTTTGAACAATTCTCCTCATTAGCAGCACTATTATTTTTGTTTGTGCAGCAATCTAGTGTTCACAGTTAAGTTGAAACAAGACCCATTGTGTATGGAAGACTTTTTTAGCTCATTTACTCAGAATCCATTTGCATACAAGTACATTTGGCTCACACCATATGATGCAATGTCGGAACTAGAAGTAAACGGATGTGAAAGGAATAGGGCCTCTTTGACATGGGGGAATATTATCATGTACTTGGATGCTCATGATGGCAGAACTGAGTGGCAAATTTACCAAAGTTTCTGAAAGGATTCAGATTTCAATTTCCCTCTGAGTGACCTGCATACTTTCTGGTTGTGGGAATGGAAAAGCTCCTGTTCTAACATATTTGTATATGTGTTCTTCACTTGCTGATTTATCAGGAGTGGGAATGGTGACCTTGCATCATTGGGCTTCATAAAAGAATATTGTCATCATTTTATAAGTTTAGGCTGGGAAGTTTGTTCATTTGAGTGATGAATTGGGCATGACATATTTCTCTTCAGACACATGACACCTTGATTTTACTTTGGGGCTCTGCTTCTCCGACGCTCTTCCAGTCCTGGATCTGTATGAGGAGACTCTATGCAGCAATTCCCTCTAATTGTATCTCTACTTGTGTTACGCTGTTTTAGTGTATGGATATGGGATGGACATATCACCTTGTCAATATTCAGACATTTGTTAGAAATGAGAAGAGATGATCTCTTTTTGCAGTGATTGATTGCTGTAGACACAAGTAAATACGAAGTCCAAGGACCTTGTGAAAGTGTGATATACCTGAGGGTAGAGTCAACCCAGGGATTTAAAAACGGAGGGGAGAAACTGTATCCAGATGCTGGTATTTTTTTTTTAAAGATTTATTTATTATGTATACAGTATTCTGCCTGCATGTATGCCTATACTCCAGAAGAGGGCATCAAATATCATTATAGATGGTTTTTAGTCACCATGTGGTTGCTGGGAATTGAACTCATGACCTCTGGAAGAGCAGCCAGTGCTCTTAACCTCTGAGCCATCTCTCCAGATGCTGGTATTTTAGCCTTGGTTCCATGGTCCAGTTTCCCTGATTTTACTGCCTCTTTTGTTAGGTATGATTTTTTTTTCTCTTTATTTTTGACTTCACCAATTTTAAATTGAACCTCTTTTACTTGCAAATGAATCTTGAATTAGTTTTAAGTTGTTTTCATTTTTAATGTACTATTTGTGTGCTCCCTCCATCCCTAGTGTCTCAACTATTGAACTGAATGAACCAATACTTTTTAAAATTCTATTTTCGATGCAAAATATTGGCTGTGTTTAAAAAAAAAAAGAAGTATGTGTACCAAAGAAAAACTTCTTTGGCAGATCTATGAATTAAAAGTTAGTCTTTCTTGTTTTTCAGTCAGTTTGTTTAGCATATTTTTGAGGATTTTTATTCTCCTTGGTCAGAGTTAGCACTTCATGGGATTTTAAAATGTTTTATAACTCTAATATCAAAATATGTTAAATATCTCTTTAGGGACCAAGGAAATGTAGAAGTTGGTGACAGTATTAACTGAAGCCAGTTTGCCTCATCCACAGACACACAAAGTGATGCCTGTAATTCTACTCTGTGTGCAGTACCTAAAAGAGACTGGAAAATATTTATTCCCCTCTGAATTGAGGTCGATCATGTGCTAGCTCTTAGAAGAGTCAGTAAGAGTGCTTGGTTTCAGAAATAAACCATAAGGATGGAAAGAGGAAGGTTGTATTCTCGAAATACAAGAGGGAGAGGGGCAATCAACCTGTGTGCATCCCAATATGAAAGATAGTTATTTTCAATGAAAGGACCAAAACAAACTAACTAGATATTTACTCTGCAATTCAGGGTGGCCACACATGGCAAGATGGGGAGACAATTGAAGTAGAGGATAGAGTCAAGAGAAATTGTGAAGGCCAGTCCGAGTGAGACATCTCACCTGGGCAGAAGCATTAAAAACTACTAGAGGAAACAAACCTTAGGACTACTGCTTATATAAACTCTGTAGGCGAGCCATGTCCTGTGTAAGGACAAAAGCACAGGTTGTAAATCTGCTAGACTTAGCATTGTAAAAGTTTATATGACGAAGTTGTCCTCATAAAAAACAGGCCCAGGAAGGATGGAGGACACACAATGTGATGGGCAATAAAAGGAAAATTTGGCATGATTTTGAGGATTTTTTTTCCTCAAAAATTAGGAGCTACAGTATTTGTCTCAGCTCTCCCCTAAGAGTCTTCATCAAATATCAAATGACTAGAATTAAAGTTAAAGAAAAATATATGGGTACTCCAAGGTCACATGAATATTACTTCTGTATGTATATGTGTAGATACCTACTTTTCCTTAAAATGCTTATGGATGTTTTCTCATATCTACGAATCCAGGAATCTATGATTGCTGTTAATCATATGCAGTCTTGCATGAAGCCTTTGGTTGTCAGTGGCACAGTTAAGATTATAGTGCCTGGAATGAGCAACACATGAGGGCAAATGATGCTCCTGCCAAGCTGATTTCCAGTTGACTGTGCTCTCTGGGCCATCTCCTCAGGAAGACTATTAGAATTCACAGCCTTCTGGTCACACACCGTAGCTCTGAAACACAGACCTGGGCAACCTTAGGCATGGTAGTTTTAAACTGAAGTGATTTGTGCAAGGAAGTCTTCCCCAATATACCTCTTATATTCCTCTGGCTTTCATTCTGATAACCTTGTGGCTGGTGAGGGAGACTGGTGGGAGTGTCAAAACAAAAGAAACGCAACAAGGAAGAGTGGAATAGATAACATGCTCAGCCTCCAACACAATTTGTTGTATGACCTCACACAAGCTCCTTAACCACTCTGACCTCAGTTCTTTCACTTGTAAAACAAATAATGAAAGTAACTGTGATGCTACAAATTTCTAAGGAAGAAGTTACTGCATGAGACATGCACAGAGTAGTCCCCAGCACAGAGTAAACCCTAAATATATTGCAGTAATGTCAAAGATATGTTTATTCTTGCTCAGTTGCTTAGACTAATTCACCATGATTCAATCAGTTAACCTGAATAGAAAATGAAGTCACACATGACATACCCTACCAGGGTGGCAACATACTAGACTAGAAAGTCTGCTGTGACAATACTTTGTTTTTTTTTCAAGTGGCATACTGTATGATTTAATGTTGATGTAAATGTATTCACATTTTATAGACTTGCAGTGTTTTTGTCTGTTTTAAGCATCCGATGATATGAAGGACAAATAAACCAACACTTCTCATGTGGAAAAAGACCCAACTGTCTGTCACTGAGGTTAATAAGCATATTAGCAGACACACTGTTGCTTGGAAATTTTTGGTTATTACCAGATAAGTGTCCCAGGAGCTAGTAGAGAAATTGACATTTTGCCATAGCAGCAACTTTGGCTGCTTACAGCTTGTGCCTTAAATAGCTCAAGAGATGATATGGTTTGAGATGAAAAGGCCAAACAGAGCATGTGCTTATACATGCTCAATTCATGCCTTGCAGACAGTGACTAGAACAGTTTTTTTTTTTTTTTTAATTCTGTTCCTACCTGAGTACTGTTGTTTGTTCCCATGACACTGGCTCTGGGAATGGCACTGAGCACATTCAGTCACTACAAGTGATGGATTAGATGGTAGTTGATGTGTGCTATGAAACTCACATCTGGGCCTTCCACCAACTGGGAGCCAGTTTGATGTGATCTGGCAAAAGGAGTTTTAAAGCATTTGGATTTTAAATTACAGTGATTTGTAGAAAAGCATCTCTCATGATGACTATCAGCTGGTAGCAGGTTGAGTTCCCAGAAAAAGTGCTTTCATTATCCTGATTTCTGCAAACGGTAATGCCCCAGTGTTCTCATTCTCAACATGTCTCCTGGGGCGTGTCTTCCTAAGCTAGGGGTAGTGCAGTGGACTGCAAATTATTTGGGGTTATTGGACGGTGCTTGGATTACTAAAACTTGTGAATGAAGCACTTTACTCCACAAAGTTAGAATTTTAAAAACCTTATACATTTATTTGAACAAGAGTACATTATCTTCTTTTGAGTCAAAATACATAAAATTTTCCATACAAAAACTGTTATGACCTTAAATTCTATCTTCTCATTCCTACACCCCCTTTTCTGTCATATTTGTTTCACTGGTGAATAACTTAAAAGCATTATCTCCCTCTTCACTCAACTTCTCCTTTCCCAGAAAGACTTCCAGAAATCTGATCTGTCTTTCATTCTTGTTGTTGGATTTCACCTTAGTATGATTAAGTTTCTGTCTATACATTATCTTTTTAAAAATAAATTTCACTTTATAGTTTTAAAAAATTTCTGATTGGGAAATAAAAAATCTTAAAGAAATCTTAGACATCTCTGAGCAAGAAAAGAGTGTTCCTAAGAGCTGGGTAAGACAGTCTTGGAGTGTCATTGCAACCCAGAGGGATGTGAAGGAATCCCCAGCACCAACTTTCCTCAAACTGTCCTGTGGCTGTTAGAAGTCTTTGGTAGGGAAGGCTAGACTCAGGGGGAGCTCTTTAATGTTTTCAAGCAAATACTGTTTTCCTGTGTAGGTTCTTGCAGTAGCTCCTAGCACCTCTAAAATCTGCTGTATGTTTGAACACATTTTGTATCTTGCTAAATAGCGACTTTGATTCAGCTAATTCTGGGCAAGGTCTGAGAGTATACACTTTTGACAATACAGATGTGAACATTTTATGATGTTTATGCTTCTGGTCTTCAAGCCGTATAACCTGACTGTCAAGGATCTGGAAGTCTCTGGTTTCCATGTGGAATGTTATTCCTCTTTACTTTTATCATGCTCTCCTTTGTCTGAGATAAAATGTATGTGAACACACATTTTGAACAATTAAAGGTATAATTATTAATATCTTGTAATAGTCCATATAATAGTCTAAGATAAATTATATATTTCAGTTTGTAATATTGAGCACCTGCAAGTGTGCTATGCATTTTCCTACTCATTGAACATAGAGAGGTAAATAAGACAAAATTCTTAATCCGATAATCCCATTCCACTTTGAGGAACAGGCACCAAATAAGAGAATACATGTGTAGAGGAAATGCATGATTGTAAATAAATAACCAAGTTTATACTAGATAGAGGGAAATGCGAGTCAGCCCTGGGTAAGGGGTAATGGATGGGATGGGTGAGTGGTAACAATGGAGTGAATAAAGGGTGGTGGGGGGTGGTTGAGGGTAATGAGACAGGGAGTGCTAGTGGTGTAATGGGTGAGGAATAGTGATGGCAGTGGGAGGTGGGTGGAGGGGGAGTGAAGTGTGGATATGGGGCAGTAAGAGCTGAGTGTATGCTAGGGGTCTGATGGGCAAAGGGGAGTGATGGGGTGCTTGAAACTAAGACACCATACTATGTCCAATTAGTCCTTTCTTTCTGTGATTCAGGATAAGGATGTAAGCTGTCAGCAACTGCACAAACCTCACACCTGCCTGTCTGATGCCATGTTGCTTGCCATGACTGTCACAGACTCACCCTCTGAAACCATAAGCAAGCCCCCAAGAAATTCTTCCTTTTATAAGTTGCATTTGTCTTGGTGCCTCCTCACAGCAATCTGAAGGTAACTGAAAGTGATAGTTGAGAGTCCTCTGAAAATGATATCTTGATTGACAACTCATCCTTTGTTTAAGATCTATGACACAATTCAAATTATCATATTTGTCATTAAACAAACAATTAATGCAAGCACAAAACTCAACAAATAAAATATTTATTGAGTGAGACTAGAGTTCTAACTTCTCAGTACCAAACAATTTGAGTTGGTAAATGAAGCACACATTGAATAGTATGATTCTCTTTGAGCTAACACTCACCATCTGGGTGGAGCAAGATGGTTAGTCTGCTAGGGCACCAGTTAAAATGGTGTCCACAGACATATCTAAGTACCCCAGAACATGAGTAACATCTCACTTCTAAAAATAATTAACAGATACCAAACAAGGTATGAACATCATCAAGAACCCATCTTCCCATTTGGCTTATGTGTTACTGATCAGAGTGCCTAGCATGGTCTTTGGTATTCTCAGCCAGCTGGACAGCTTCATTTTATACATGAGCACCCAATAAAATGGATGGCAACTCACTGCGTGCAGCTCTTGGGAAGCAGAGTAAGAGGTCTGGGTCCAGAAGAACACTATACTCTAAACATGCACCTTCCTGGTCTTGTTACTCCACGTTATTGACTCTGACAACAGTGCTTCCAACTGCATTAAGTAGAGTTTTAAAAACAGGGTTCTTAACCCCTGTCTCTCAGGGACAGGCTCAAATGGGGGATAGTAATTGAGATCCACCTTCTCTGCAAACAGAGAGGTGATGTGTGATCCAACAGGGAAGATTCCTAGATCACTCATGCTGCAGTCTCTGTTCCACATTGCTGGGCACATAGTAAATAAAGAAACAAATAAGGAAGCAACAGCAGTGAACCAGACAGGTATCTATCAAATATGCTTAGTAACAAAGGATAGCTACCATAGCTGGCCCCCAAACTAGAGGCTTCTTCAAAGAAAAGCAGCTAGCCCTACAAGATACACTTTTGGAAAGACTTATAAATAAGTTTCCTATTAAAAGAAAATGGTAAGTTTGTTAATACTCTCAAAATTGGCAAATCCAGAATGTCTTATTTTTGTTTCTTAGAAGGAGATTGGAAAGATAAAGAACTGACTACTCCCAGCTTTCAGGGGAGCTCTTTAGGTAGCTGATTTGTTGAATGGTGGAGGAGGTCATAGAAATACTTAAGAAAATTTGAGGTTTCTCAGCCCTTGGGGTATCTTCTTATTCTTGGAAATAACACAGGTAAGAAGCAATGGAAAACCTATCTGGGAAATTTGTCTTCTTCATGTAAGCTGATTTTGGCTTGGTTTAGAAACTCAGTCTATAGTTATCTTGGTCCTCCTTGGACTTTCAGTGAGGGCACTTGGGCAGGTTTGAGTTTATCCATTTTTAGATTTTTTTTGCCTCCCCCTTTTTAATGCTTATTAAGACCAGAACTCCCCCTCCCCATTATTACTGATCATTTTGAACCATCATGTGAGTTGTACCAATGGTAATTGCTTTAGAAAAAAAATAGGATTTTCCCAATGGATACATTCAGTGTAAAGACAGATTTTTTTCATGTGTAGCAAATTGTTGATTCATTTACTAACCATGTTTGTTTCATGTATTTGCATTTGCTAGACAAACACTGAGAATATATATTTTGTGATTTTTTTGCAAAACAACCATTTTGAGTCATACCATGAAATTATAATTTTTGTTTTTATTCCTGAGATTTTTTTTTTGTAGTTTTGTAATGATTCTTTCAGTTTAGTTAGTCCAGGATTCCTTAAACTATTATTTTAGGAACAATTTCACTTTAAATATATAGGATATATTTTAACAGCACTTTTCTTGGGACACATAAATAAAAAATGAAATATAGCATGTACAGTTATTTCAGAGATTGATTTGGTTCATTCATTACTCATGTCCTCAGTTTCTCTTATTCTGCCTATAACTTCCTGGGTTATCTTCTGAGTCTGGATTTGATGAAAATTATAAGTTAGAGGAGGCTTATAGCATGAAGTCTCTTGAAGGAAGGTATGGTCCTGGAGAATAGTATGTTCAGATATTCTGAAATCTAAAAGAATTAAAGTCCTAAATTTACCCTCCCACTCCCTGTCTTCACATGGAGGATCCTTTCTTACTTCAAAACCCCCAAGTAAACAAGCTTGATCTGAAAGATGACAGGTTTCAGCTTTTGAAGTTATTTTACCTTTATGCAGAAAAAGTAATTCAAAACTCAACTTCTAATTAAAGTCTTCATCCTCTCTCAAGTAGAACAGATCAAAGGCATAAGTGTGGGGATCCTGCCCATCACAGCTTCCTAGTTTTCAGCAGAAACCACAGTGTTTAGCCAATAAATTTAAATAATGAAAAATGCTGTGCAATAGGCTGGGGATTGAACCTATCTTCATACAGGGAGTTTTGACTTCAAAATATTTATTTTGGGTTTACATTACCTTTACATACAAATCTTCATCATTTGTTATATTTTGTTAGGCTTAGCACACTCATGGTGTTTAGAATATTTCCTTTTCATTTTTTTTCCAAAAAAGAGAGAGTATTTGAGGATGGTCTCACCGCAAAAAAACTGCCTGTTGCTTGGGCTGAATTTATATGATTCAAACTAAAATTTTGCAAGACAATTATCAAGAGTGTAAAGATTGTGGACCAGCAAATAGGCAGGTTTCAGAAATGAAGTTTCATCCTGTGAGGTAAATCTCCCTAGAAAGCTTAGAGAAGCAGAGCAAGCTTTTGTGAATCTGTACACATTGTAAATTGGGTCTCCACAAGCTGCCATAAGGTGTCACATGACTTTGCTGGCAGCAGTTGAAAAATAAAGGCACAGTTCTATGATCATTAAGCATTGTTCAGGGACTCTGCCTCAGGCCATCAAATGAAAATGGGCATGCCATTAGTCCTATGGAAAAGGGAGTTTAAATATCTTTTTTCAAAATTATGTTTCCTTTTGATTTTTTTTGGTTCCTCTTGAGGAGCTCTGTGATGGCTGGGGTGGCTGGTGCCCAAGGGCTCCTCCTTCTTATAATCTGACATGTTGAGTTCTCTATAATCCATAGATTTCTTTGATATTGGACATTTTCCAAGCTTTGAATTAATTAACTCTAATGATAAAAATATCACACACACACACACACACACACACACACATACACACATTCCCACATACCAAAACAAAACAAAACACCCAAATCAAAAGACAGTTTTGTTACACGATCAAAGAACTCAAATATGGTTTTATGTCTGTAAAGTATAAGCTAATGATCCTGTCTGAGAAACTAAAACTCTGGTAGTGTTCCATGACTTGCTGGAGTCTCTTTTGGGTTATTTTGAAGGTCATTATAGCTTTCATTCATGTGCAGCTTTCTATGATCTCTGGCATATTATTCAGGCCTCAGAGGAGAAAATTGAGGCATGTCTTCTTGGCAGGCTTATGGGTAGTCAGAAGGTAGAGGTGACCAGAGGATAGTAGGGCCTGAAGGCTTTTGTTTATATGGTGGTAGGAGGAGCAAAATAAAAAGTTCAAATTCAGCAGATAAGTGACAAGTCATTATCCTAGGTGATTGACGAGAGGCTTCAGAACGTAACCACTGTTAGCTGAGGTATATCTGTTCCTCTCTGAGACTCACTGAGACATCCGTTTCAAGCACAGAGGCCTTTAAAGCAAGCAAACCTGTAAGGATCGCGGCATGTTGTAAGGACTTCGGGGGCCACATTCCACAGGTCGGCTTTATTGCTGGAAACAGGATGATTTTACTGCGGCAAGCAAGCAGCGTGAAGTGAAACTAACACCCACACCAGGATAGATTGTGCCTTTTGTGTCATGGTTTTCACATCCATCCTATTCAGCGCTGACCTTCGAAGAAAAGCAAAGCGGGAATGTTAAATTTTTCTGTAGAACAGAACTCACGGCACACTCAGCTTGAAGACTTGAAGACGGGGGCCTCAGCAAGTTCCGACTAGAGCAGAGCGGCAGCGTGGCTTCCAGCCAAGCGTAGCCACATATTTCATCTAGATGTTTCGAGAATGAAAACAACAGGGAACTTTTAAGAGACCTCAAGCCCTATTTCCCCACCCGCCTTGTCAAGCATAAATTTAGGGAAGTGTACAGAACATGAGCATCCAAATAGACTCATTTGATTATATAGCTTTTCTGTGTAGGAATTATGGAAACAGGATGTTTTATTTGATCTTGGGATATAATATCACTGAAAGTTTTTGCTAAGGTTAATAAAAAGGAAATTCAATAGATGCATTAAAATGTCTGAAACAGGCTTCAAGAGTTAGGACAGAGATCACTGCATTTAGAGCTTGGAAGTAGGAATTCTGACGCCGCTGAGCACTGTGTGTCCATGTGTGTTGCCTGCATGTTAGTGTATATGTGAGTGTGTCTATGCTGAGGAAGTCGTGCTAGGAAAAGAGGTTTCTTTGGTTCAGTGTGTTAGAGCATGTTGTTTCAGAGAAATGCTTTTAAGTGACATTTAAAATTTTCTATCAATTCAGTTTGGTATAAAAATGATAATTTTCTTTTTTGGAGACCATTTACCATCATTCTCATCAATATTTAACCATTGGGAAGCAGGGGAGGCCTATTAGGTTATCTCAAGGACTGTTTAAAATCCTGCTATAATTTGAATAAAAATTCAGTCTGAGAAAACTCGGGGAACCTGTCTGTCTAGAAAGTGTTCTTTTTTTTTTTTTCTGTCTTCTCTCTCCCCTCCCTTCTTCAAATTCTCCTGATTTTTAAGCCCAGGGCAAGTTTAATTATAATTAGTTAATGTTAGTTAATTAGGTAATGTTCATATAGTGCTTTGAAGATGAAAAGTGTTTTAGAAATGCTAAGTGCTATCATTATTAATATCAGCAATGGGGAAAATTAGGCATGCTGAACACTTTTAGAAGCTGCAGAATTTGAATGTGAAGTGTTGGTACCATGTGACTCATCCGTTCCCCATCACAATTCCTGTTGGTGTGTGAAACAGTCTTTTTGTCTTCATAGTCTGAATGTCCAGAGTTTCCTTCCTCTGTCACATACCACCACTGCTTAGAGAGGCAAGCAAGAGAAACCTCAGACTAAATATTGCTCCCAACTCCGTAATGAAAAATATACACCCATATTTCAACATGTTCACAAGCAGACAGATCCAGCCTTCAGTGTGAAGCCACTCTCACGTTTATCTCTGTGCTCTAAGATATCCCATGGGTTCTCTGTGTTTTAAATGGAAGCAGAGATTTAATAACAGCAAAGAAGAACTCTCATTGAATTATTTAATTTATTTAAGATGAACCTGGTAAGTAAAAATTGACACTCTTACTCAAAGCACATGGAATTCTTCTAGTTGTGATTAAGAGGCAAACTTTCAGCATATGGCACCTAAGCTTGAAAAATGAGTGACTGTCCTGGCCACTTACCGAACACAAAACATTAACAGGTCATACTATATTGGACAGAGCTTCAACAGCTTCTTATGAGTTGTGCTGAAGAAACTGTGTCAATGTAATTTCTGACTTACAGGCAAGAAAAGGAGCCCTAGCCACAGCCAAATCCAGGTAAAGATGAAGGTTGCTGTTTGGAGAAGAATAATTGGACACTCTGTCTTCCTCTCCCATTTTCTAAATATGATTATCTTCCTCTCAGTTCAATGGCAAAGGTGCTTATAATGTAAAGTAGGTTACAGCTTCTGATCTTGGAATGAAATAAATCAGTTTATGGCAGTGCAGAACAAAGGGGCAGAAGGAGATTGGAGGTGAATGTTGCTCTCTCTTGCGATGGACTTCTCCAAAGGAAGTAAATACCACGTTGAGTGATCAAGACTTGTGCAAAGATAGACTCTGGGCTCAAGAGTCCATTCTTCTTTGTTTAGATCATCAATTTCATGCTACCTTTCCTTCATGTAAAGTGTTTAGGTAGGAGGAATACCAGGGAAGTGGCATAGAAGTATCTTGGAATTGAGCTAAATTGTTCCCAAGGGTCCAAATTGGTTTCTTGCTGTTTGGTGGAGTAATTTGTGCATCACACCGAAGGGCTAATGAACACTTCACTTTGGCACTTGGAAACAGACACATTCAGATCATGTTAATCAAACATAATTAACTTTCAAGGAAGGAGGCTGGGAGAGTGGGCCAAAACAAATACACTGAAATAGAACAGGGCTGAATATGAAGTCCATACTGTTAAAGAATGTGCATGCATAGAACTACTATTCAGTTTATAAAAACCAAACAAGTGAAAACAAAACAAGACAAAAAAATCCACATACATTTAGCAGCTTTGTTGTCTAAAGGCTTCATTTGCGTGCAGTGATGTGACCAGCATACAAAGCAGGCAGGCCCCTGGCTTCCTCAGGGCCATTGACCAGCACCAAGGCTGAAGGAGAAAGGGCTCCCCTGGCCTGAGGAGACGCATCCTATGGATGAAGGTTTTCTGAGCTTTGAATTTTAAGCAGGCTTCAGATTCTTATGAGGAATGTTTGAACTGTGAGAGACTTAGTCTAGATGACAGAAGATTCTAGAAGTACAATGAATATTTTACATTAAAAAAATTAAATATTAAAAATCTCTTCATACTGTAAAGAGATTAGCTCAGAATGGCTAAATTCATGAAAGGAATGACCAGTTATGCTGTGGTTCTGGACTTTACGGTCTGCATTTTTGGACTCATCTCCCCCTCTCTCTTTTTTTTTAAGTTTATTTATTCATTTTACGCCCCGATTTTAGCCTCTTCCCTCCCCTACTCTGGGTCCTGCCCTCCATCCTCCTTCCCCCCACCCCTCTCCCCTTCTCCTCAGAAAAGAGGAGCCCCTGTGACTTTCCACCCCAGCACATGGATTAGTATCAGGACTGAGAACATCCTCTTCCATTGAGGCCATGCACCATAGCCCTGTTAGGGGGAACTGGGCAAAAAGCAGGCATCAGAGTCTGTCAGGGCCTCCTGACTCCCCTCTGCATTGCCTCACTGGTTCCCAAGGCCACCAGCTAGGACCTGGTAGTACCTTCTTTCACAGTGTGTTTATCTCTATTGACAAATAAGTTGTTCTATGTCCTGCTCATTGGTTTTCCACTCTTGCTGCACTTTTGAATTTCCCAGGGAATCTTTAAAGTGCTCTGCCTGGGCTCCACTTACTGAGATTCTAATCAAATTGGTCTGGGGTAAGACCCAGGCATCGGCATTGTTTTACAGCTCTCCAGGTGATTTTAATGAACCCAGACCACCAATTTAGTCTCAATTTGGCTTTGATGATCCATTTCTCAATTTCTCTTGTTCCCCTGGCCTCCTGCTGGGACATTTACTTGTAATTAATATAATGTCTGATTTAATTTATTCAATGAGAAGAAATATCAGCTCTGTGTTATTAATCATGTCTAAATATGCATATGCCTAATTTTTTTTCCTGTTGGATTCTCAATCCTTTGGATATGTTTGGAATTCCAAATTTCTTGCCTGCAAATTTTAAGATGCATAAAGTTTGTTTTAATTATTATTAGGAGCAAGTAAATGTATCTTACTTCATTAGCAAATAAATTATGGATTTTGATAGCTGATACTAAATGTAAGAAATTCACTATATCCAATCATTTAACATGGGAGTTCAGCTAAATTACTGAGAAAAACAAACTGAGAAAATATGAGTACTCTCTTGGGTGCATTTGTTCTTGCAGTAGGTAAAATTACAGTGGCTTGCCAAAGGTACCATGTGAAGGAAACAGAATAGCATGTGGTTGAACCTGGATGTGGCTTAATAGGACTATTTCCAGGTCATTGGGGGTTGAGAGTGTCATAGCATACACATTTAACTCTTTCTAGCTAATGAGAATATTTTTACTTTCTTTACTGCCTGAGAAATCATGCCTATCGGAATTGTTGGACAGAATGTCACTATAGTCTTGCAGGTGGATTTGTGCAAGCCAGAACAAAATTTATGTTCCAAGAAACAAGATGAAGGAACTAAACTGTTAGTAAATTCCAGTGCCACCTAATAATAAGACTTTGTATTAATATAGCATCTTGCTCGGAGGAACTCAAAGCATTTTATAGGCTATGAAAGTTAATCAAGTTGGGGATTTTTCAACCATTACAGGAGTGAGATCCAGGCCTACACACCTCCAAGCTGCCAAGCTGGCTTTCCTTATTTGCACATGTGTCCCCTGTTAATGTGGAGACTTCAAAAAGACTCAGGCTCTTTGGCCTTGGAGACATTGTGCTATAAAGTGAACTTAAATCATTTCTGGCTACTCGGCATAAGGAATGAAACAATGTTTAAAACATTTTAACACAGAAAACTGTAAAAAAAAAAAAATGAGAGGGAAAATCACATGCAGCTGTCTGGCATTAGTTTGCCACCATTGTTGCTGAAATTCCCAAGGTTCCCCCCCCCCCCAGTTAGTTAGGAATAATTGTTAGGAGGGAGAGTCAGTTTGTCTTTTCTTATTGATTTTTCTTGTTTCTCTTTATTCTATATTTTTTCATTATAAAAATTATTTTTTGTGCATGAGTTTTGTGTGCATGTATGCATATATACCATGTGTGTGTCTGGTGCTTATGGATGCCAGAAGAGGATATCAGCATAGAATCCCCTCAAACTGGAGTTACAGATAGTTATAAGGTGCCTTGTGGATGCAAGAGTAGCATCTGCATCAAACTATCTCTCCAGCTCAAAATATGCTGAGTAATAAAATGAACTAATGAGGCAGAGGTTTCTTGAGTGCAGTAAGGTTGAGAAGCTAACTGTAACTATCTTGCTACAATAATGCTAAGTGGGCCTTGATTATTTTCATAACAATGAGGATATCATTTTATGGAGATGATTATATAGTAAGAAACTTCAAACATAAGCAAGAAATGCACCCCTGTGGACACAGATGTTTAGAATGTGAGTAAATAACAATGTTTAAAAATGTTTAAAAATGGTCAAGTAAATGACCCATGTCATCAAAGATGTATAAGATAAACTTCAAATCTGTGGTTGTAGGATGTTTTTTTGCTTAGGAAGTTCTTTCTTACCACTTGATGGATTGTTTACTGTGGAAATAGATTTTTTGTCCAGGGAGCCACTCCTCATTTCTTGTGGGCTAGGGACTTGAAATGTGTTGCATATAGCATAGGTTTCTTTTTATCTTATGTACATAAGTGTGTGTGTGTGTGTGTGTGTGTGTGTGTGTGTGTGTGTGTGTGTGT
>CAJQZJ010033452.1:554156-618929 GCA_907164525.1 Lophiomys imhausi
TGTGTGTGTGTGTGTGTGTGTGTGTGTGTGTGTGTGTGTGTGTGTGTACCATGGGTACTGGATTTCCTAGAGATGGAGTTACTGATAGGTGCCATGTAGGTGCTGGAAATTGAACTGGAGTCCTCAACAAGAATGTTCTTAATTGCTGAGCCATCTCTCCAAACACTTGTCTACCTTCCAAAGAATCAGATGGAGCTGACTTTGGAGGGTCTTCCCTCATTGTAATGCAGCGAATCTTTAATTTAAAAGGAATCACAGTTTAAACCCCATTTATACTTTCTTTGCTATTTCTAGTACAGCCAATGACAATTACTATGATCACTAAACATTTCTTAATTTTTTTTTTAAGCAGGTGTTTCCATGTGAAAGCAGAAGCTTTGGTGATTCAGGATGATCTTAGATAGGGCTGAGACCCTAAGTTTTATGGAACTTAATTCTATAGAAATTATTCTTTTTTCCCCTTCAGGCTACTGGTATTTTGTTCAGAAAATTTTTCATACCCTAATGTCTTGAAGAATATTGCCCATGTTTTCTTCTAGAAGTTTCAATGTTTCATGTTTTATTTATTTGTTTCTAAAATTATATTTTATTGAAAATATTTTTTTCATATAATATAGTTTAATTATGGTTTTACCCCTCAGCTCCTCCCAATTCTTCCCACCTACCCTCCCATTTGGAGCCAGTCACTTTCTGTTTCTTCTTAGAAAACAAACAGCTGTGTAAGGGATAATGATAAAATAAAATACAATAAGATAAAACAAAATTGGAATAGGACAAAGCAAACAGAAGGAAAAAGGCCAATGAAAAAACATATAAAAGACATATAGACACAATGACTCACACATTTGTACCCACAGGAATCCCGTAGCCATAATATATAAATAAGGATCTATAAGGTTCAAAATAAAACAAAACAAACAAACAAAAATCCAGACCAAACCAAAAAACATGGAACCTTCAAAGGTGCCCTTGAACTTGTTTTCTCGTATCTACTGCTGGGTATGGGGCCTACCTTACGAGTAGTTCGCTTTCCCAATGGGACTTCCTTGGAGAAAACAAACTTTTTCATTTGCAAGTAGTTATCAATTGGAAGTGGCCTCTGGGATAGGGATGGCGGGACGGGATGTTTGTACTTCTCTTTTAATGTCTAGGACTCCATCTGGTGCAGTCCCCTGTGCAGGTCCTGTGCATGCTGCCAGTCTCTTGAGTTCACATGAGCGTGGTCTGCTGTGCTTAGAGGGCCTTGTTTCCTCAGGGTCCTCTTTCCCCCTCTGACTGTTAAACTCTTTCTGCCTCCTCTTCCACAGGGTTCCCTGAGGCTGGAGGGAAAGCATCTAATGGAGACAAAGTATTCTACTTCTAAGTCTCTTTACTCTCTGTCCACTTTTTCCGTTCCTGATTGTATAAAGGAGACAGGCTTAAGTGTCTACTAGTATCACTTTACTGTTTAGTTGTGGTTATAAATGGTATTTGTCATCTAATTGACAATATGTTTTTTTAAGGTAAGAAAATGAGACTATAGAAAAAACATACAATAATACAAATGTGTGAATGTCAAAAAAACTAATGAATTGCTATATGGGTTTATTCTTTAACTTATTGCTTTTACTTTCTTCTTTCTTTACCTTCCTTCCTTCCTTCCTTTCTTTCTTTTTTAAGACAGTGTTTCTCTGTGTAGTTCTGGATATCATGGAGCTCACTCTGTAGACCAGGCTGGCCTCCCACTCACAGTGACCCACCTACCTCTGCCTTCCTTGTGCTGGGATTAAATGTCTACACCACCATGCCCGGCTGCTTTCACCTTCTTATTTTTTAATTGAAGTTGCATATTATCTCATGCAAGTTTGTTGCCTTATAATTCCTGGATTAGATGTCATTTATGAATATCAAAACCATTTTTTCTTTTATTCTACTTACAATAAGCTGGTCTAAGAAGGATCAGGGAAATATTCCTTGTTTTTCTGGGGTTCAGATGAGAAATTCTGATTGAGAAATTCACTTCAAAACTGCTTGAGGCTAACCAGCCACGTTGGATGAAACTTCACCAAGAAGTGAAAGAGGGAATATTGGAGGGTGATGAGAAGAAAGTGTAGAGCAGTGGCAGGGAGAAAAAGCAAGGGAGTGGGACACAGCACAAGGCCCAGACTCATGGTGAATTGCTTTACTCCCTGAGCACAAGTTACTTTTGAGTATACTGAAATACAAGTAGGTTTATATTCTGACACGCTTGTTTTCATAGTCCCTGTGGTTTCCAGCGGAAAGCCGATCTGAGCTCAGTTCCAGCTTGTTGACCCTGGGCAAGTCATGTAACTGTGCTTAGCCTCCTAAAAGCACAATTATTCAACTTGGGTGTGAAGTCATCTATTGGAGCATAGTCATCCCCTGATTAGACTCAAGGACATGGAGTTGTAGGGGGGATATTGGGAAGATCCATAAGGAGTTACAGGTGGGAGTAAGAGCTGAAAATGATCAAAACACAATATGTGCACAATAAAATTCTCCAAGAAGTGAAATATTACATTAAAAATTGCAGTCATAGTGTTGGCATTGCAGGGCTGGTTACTGGAAGTAAACAATACATGTTTGATATGAGAAAACAGCATGATAGCATGACTAACAAGGGAGGTGAGATCACCAATTCCAAAACAAAACAGGACAAGTGGCCTTTTAAACAAACAAACAAACAAACAAACAAACAAACAAACAACCCAAGGGAATGTGGGCTTGTCTGTTCTTATCCTTAGAATGTGACCCCTTCCTTCCCTGTGCAGCTCCCGTGTTTCACATTGCTCTGGCTCTTTCCCTGAGTGCAAAATGCCCAGGCTGCTGCAATCCTGAGTTCATCATTCCAGGCTCTGAAATCTGTTTCTGCCTACCATCCAGGGGAGTGGACCAATGCTCTAAGCTAAGGTGGAGTGATGTTCCCACTTAACAACTACGATGCATTTGTGTACAGGGAATGGATGTAAAGGTAAGCCATGAAGTTCTTTCCTAGGCTGAACCACAGAAGAGTCATTTCAGACATCCCTTCTGGCTGATCTTTCATTTCCTGTATAGGACAACTCTTTTTCAGTACAGCTCCTTGAGCTAAATCTCTCCCTTACGGCCAGTCAGTCCTCCATCTCACAGAAACTAGTCTCTGGAAAGCAGCTATTTAGGCCTTGTACAAAAGCAAATTAGCATTATTGCCTGTCCCAGGTGTGTTTGTAGTTTGACGATTTTATTGCCAGCTTTTATCTGCCCCTATTAAAGAGATTTCAGAAGAGTCTAAAACTGTCTGGAAATGGGCTCAGGCGAGAGATTCTTATAGACAAATTCTGGAAGACTTAACTTCCATTCCTAGGGCCCATGGACTGTCTTAGTCTATCCTCAGGCCTCAAGGCTGCTGCTTCCATGAACCCCTGTTCCCAAAACTCTGTTCTGTGCAAGGAACCCTTTATTATTGCTTGGCTTCCTGAGTTTAGTGTGGAAAACACAGTCGTGTCTAGCGTACATTAGGCACTCCATTCCAGTTGAACAACATTGTTAGATGGTGGGACCCAGGAGCCTCTATCTTTCAGTGCTAAGCTAACACTCTGTCCTTCTTGGGCTTTGCAGCTGCTCTCCACCTTCTCTGAGCCTTCATAGGTTCTGAGTTCAAAGCCTGCTCAGTTCCATGAGGTGCATTCTGCCATTATCCGTTATGCATAGATTATAGAAAAAAAAGAGAGAGGAGAGACCTTGTAGCTTTCAGATTTTTTTTTTTTTTGACAGTTTAAGACCTTGGCAAGCTTTATTTGTGTGGTCCGGCCTTTTGGAGGCCAGGCCTAGTAGCTTTTAGGACAAAGTGTGAAACGCTGCCTCTTTCAACAGGGTTACATGGTAGCCCCTTGAGAGTTCCTATTGCAGACAGCTAGCATTCTGTTTTGATGTTATTGCTGCTGTTCTGGGTTTTAAATATTTTAATAAAAAATTTTATTGTATTTGTGGACTGGCTTTCAGCAAAGGCTGCAGTTTTAAACAGTCTAATAAATGAGTGAAAAACATGAATAAAATGAATTAAAAATGAGACCCAGATATCTCACACAGATGATCATGTCGATTGTAGAACATACTAGAGTTCGACATTTCTCAAGATGAAACATATGAGCAGGTGATAGAGAAATGGGTGATACTCCTTTTTCATTTTTATTTTTTAATTTTTTTTTTTGCAGAACCAGAACAACCACAAAATTGCTGCCCATTCCCAGCTAGCAGTGTATCTGATTGTCTTTTTTCAAGTATATTATTTTTGTTATTGTTGTAATAGACTTACTGTGTTTCAGAATTCTGCCTGGTTATACAATGCACAAAGAAGATGAAGAAAGTAATGACTAACTTAAAAAGTTTGGACTTCTTTACATATCTTCTGCTTCCTGCAAATAAATGGTGTCCCCACCCCCAACAAAAGGTAGACATTTGTAACTTGTAGAAATGGTCTTGACTATCTAGACCTGGGTATAAACTTCCCCAGTGAGCAGTGATATTTATTTTGTGAAATAATACACTATTTCATCCCACCTCTGGTTTTGAGAACTTAAGGCCTCTCCATAAAACAGACAAAACAAAAACAAACACCAACAGTTTATGTAATCTAGTTGAGTAGTTTGTTTTAAATCTGTTCTTTTTGTTATGGTGGTGAAGCAGAGATAGAGGGACACAGGCAAACAAGAACAGTGAGAGCAGCCTTCCTGAGAAAGCTGATTCTTGTTCCCAGAAAACATGAGGGAAAGTGATGAGTAGGCATAGGGTCAGGTATCTCAACAAGAGAAGGTCCTGGGGAAGACCCAAGAGCCCTTTAAAATATCCAAGCCAGCATCTGCTTAACAGACTTCCAGATTCAGGCTTCTTCCATGCTGAATGAAGAAGGCTGTTACTTTCCTTTTTTCCACAGCTTGGTCTTCTGTCTTTCCCAGCTCAAGCAAAGGAATGGGCTCAGCAACCCTCTAGTCAACCACCATAGTACCCTGTTACCATAGTACATCTCTCTCTTCCTCCCCACCCCTGCTCCTAAGCTGAAAGACAAAAACGGGGAGTAATTCTGACCTGTGGTGATACTGATCACTTCCTTGTTTCTCTTTAGATGGACTCCTGGCCTTTCCAGGCTCTACCTGGCACAGTCAGTTTAGTCAGAGAGGTTTGGCCAAGAATTATGATGGACAGAAGATATTTGCTCTTCTATTGCCTATTTAGTACCTCTGTATCTCAGGTCTCATCTCCAGCAGTGTCTCTGGCTTGCAAATACACCCTGTATTGATGATCATCCTTACACTCTGCAGCTTGGCTTGCCTAGACCCAGCTGGATTTGGGATCTGGTATTATCCCTCCAGCCCCTTTTCCTATCTGTTTTAGAAGAAACTCTAACACATTATTTTCTGATTAAGCATATTACATGACCATTATAGAAAAAAAAACAAGTGAAAACACCATACAACTATAAAAAGAAAAGTGTTGAATTATGAGAGAGCCTAACATCTAGCAACAGCCATAATCAACATATTAGTGTACTTCCTTCCTGTGTGTGTGTCTGCTATGAATAACTTTAAACTGGGAATGCTTTTGGAAACATCCTCTTGCTGCTATTAGTGGCTTCTTGCCTATGATTTGTGGACGAGATTCTGTGGTAAAGATGCATACTATCAGAATATCAGTCCAGTTTCCAGGATGAAGCCTGTGAAGGCCAAGATACAGTAAACCATGGACATGGGCCCTCGATCTTCTCTACCAACTATGCACATCCCAAAACAGCTAGCCAACGAACCACCCAAACAACCAAATAAACAAACAAACTAACTAATTAACTACAATTGTCTTAAAGGCCATCTCCAGAATAAATAGCATTGGAAGTCATCCCATTCTGTGGTTTTCTATGGTATTACAGAGATAACAACCAGTTTCTGTCTGTGTTTGTGTCTGTGTTTCCCAAAGGAAAGCAAACATCTGGGCAACTAAAAGATCCCTACAAACAAGTATGTTCAGAATTTAAAGTAACTGCAAAGGGTTACATGGACTCTTTCTTCTGATAAGTGGGCACTGTCTGACTCACTGTTCCTTCCATTTGTGAGCAAGTGTGGGATTGCATTTAAGACTGGTTGTAAGTGGGGGATCTGAGGCTAGTGAGGAAACAATGGGACCCAAACCACAGAGTCCATCATCTTTGGACTTTAACTTTCTGACTCTGAGAATGTTCGAATTTCTCAGCTATAGCCATGGGTCTCACTTCCACAGATTCTAATTCCAGAAGCTCTGAGATGGGGTAGGCGATTTGCATTTTCCAAAGGTCCTCTGGAGTCAGCCTTAAGAGCTATTGTTGTATTACAAGGTTGTAGTCACATTGACCTGTCTAGTTGCTTAGCCTTGTGGTATGTGGCACATGATAATCTTTATGAAACTTGAGGGTTTGAACTGTCAGTCCTCCACTCTTAGGGTAGTTGGACAGGAGCACTTTCTTGGCTGTGAGTGTTCTTTTGCCTGCTTTCATCTAGTACATACATAGTTTTCTGTGCTTGTTTTCTTGTCCTATTGGGCACAGGCTAATCTCATCTGTTGAAAGCAGAAGGTAGGCCTGTGATGACTGAAAGTTATGAGCCAGGTGACAGGGAGAAGAGAAAAGTCCTGTATCTTTCCAATTTCCTGCTGAGCCCTGCAGGATTTGGTGCCATAAGAATTCCTACTGTGTCCCATTCTGTTTTGTCTTTCCTGTCAACATGAATTAATTATAAAAGAATATAAAAATATCAGGCTCCTCTCCTTTCTAACACTTACTTTAGTCCCAGCCCTGATTTATTTGGTAGCTGTACAGTGAACTGAACTAATTCGTTACTGGATTAAAGTGTGTATGTTAGGTATCTACTCCTTCAAAACAACAGACCCAGTACTGAGTGGCTCAGAACAACAAATATTATTACCCTAAGGTTTCATTAAGTCAGGAATCTAGGAGGGGGTTGGACGGGTGTTCTTGGGCAGATCTTTCATGAGGCTGTAGTCAAGTCACTGGCTGGGGCTTTAGTTGTCCTTGAGATTGACAGAAGCCAAAGAATCACCTTATTAAGTGGCTTATGTAGCTTTAGGCTGAATCCTTACTGGCTGTTGTTGTTTGGAGCCTCAGTTTTTCCTCTTGTAAGATTCTCCATAGGCCTGTTTGAATGTCTTTATGGCATGGCTTCCCCCATGGTGTATGATGCAAAAGAGAATGTGAGAAGGGAGAGGTGTCCTAGTCTCATGCCAGCATTCTGTCACTCTGCCATTCTTTTAGCTGCAAGTTAATCACAAAATGTGATGCACACCTCATTTTGGAAAGGAGAGTTGGCCTTTTGAGATGCATAATATCAAAGATTTGTAGATAAACTTAAAAACCACTCCACTGGATAACTCTTAAATGTGCTACCCTTTCCAGATACAGGAGTTAGATACTAATGAGGCTTCATGTTGTTCATAACAGACTGGGATTCTTCCTGAATTACTGACTTTTGATAGGGAAGGGAGGGGGCATTTTTATATCTGGTTGGCTTTTTTAAAATACCCTTCCTTGACCATGTTATATAATCATCCTTTCTGATTCCAGACTATATCCACATATCAGTCACCTAGCTACTGTTCCCAGCAAAATGTTTTTTTCATAGAGCATTCCCCATCTCCATTCTCTGTCAGGCACTTGTTTCCTATGGTTTTTTGATTTTTTTTTTTAATTTTGAATATTTTTTCCTGGAAATCCCATTCTTTTTCCTCAGATCAGTCTCAAGAAGAAACAGAACAAGAATCGGAATGGCATTTATAAGGAGGAGGAAAATCTTTTTTCTGCCTATGTATTCAGGAGTTGTGATACCCAATATATCCTAGCAACAGTTTGGGAGGTGAGGCAATGCTTTAGAGAGAATCAAAGCAAGTCTGACAGTAGCATCATGCCTGTTGAAAAGGCCTTTGAAAGATGACAAAACTGCTAATTATATGTCTTTGAATTGGATTCCATACCAGCCCTTCTTGGAGGAATCCCGTGTGCTGGTGGTCTGGGCAGCAACATCTGGAAGTTGGAGCCTCAGTTTTGAAGAAGGAAGGAAGTCGGGAACACAGAATGCCAAGTGCATGAAACAGTTCTGTTGGCAAAGAATAATGTCTGTTTCCCAGGTTAGGTCATTAAAATGTGGAGGGGATAAGCATAGGATCACAGTTTTGTCAGACTTCTTAGAGCACTTCAAGCCACAGACACAGAGGGTCATACAGTACCCATGGAAAATGTTGCTGTTTGGTCATAAGGTGAGATGGGGACCTTCTTTGTGTGGATCTCAGAAGGCAAAGGAGGAAGGCCATTTTAAAAACTCTCTCTTGTCCGAGGAAGGCCTGCTTCTGTAACACCCTTGGGATAGAAAGACCTAATAAATACAAAGGGTGTAGGATTGGCGCTGCTAATATCAAGTGACAAGTTTTTCCTATGTTTGGATGCATGTGTGCATATGGGGTGTGTGCATGCATGAGTGTATGTGTGTGTGTCTGTGTGTGTAAGGGGATCAGGATGCATACACATGTGTACACCTGTGCGGTGGCCAGAGAAGGATGCTGTGTGTCTTTCTCTATGGCTTTCCTCTGTATGTTTTGAGAAATGGCCTCACTGATTATACTAGGCTGGCTGGCTAGGGCGTGCCCAAGATTTATCTTTCTCTACCTCCCAATGCTGGGATTACAGGCAGGTGCAGTCATGCCTGTAATGTGTGGGTACTAGAGATTTGAAATCAGATCCTCTTGCCCACATTATAACCACTCTTATCCACTGAGCATCTCACCAACCCATTTTTATGTCTTTCTGGGGATATAGGTTGACTTCCCCTTGATTATTATCCCTATTTTAAAGAGAAGATGGCACTGTTTTCTTTTATTATAAAGCATCTCCCTCTACATGTCTATGACAGGCAGCAGAACAAGGATGGATAATTACAATATTTTGTCTAACCATCCAAGGACCTGGAGAAGCAATCCTGTTATTAAAGGCAAACGTCTTTGAGTTTTGGGGGAGTTGTCTTTCCCAAGGTCATATAGCTATGGAGTGGCAGCCCAGAACAGGGACTGAGATCTGCCAGCATCTGGCACACTGTGTACTCTGCTTTGAATTGTAATAATAGAGTTTGTAGTCAGAAAGCCATAAAAATTCGCACTTCTCTTTTGTGGCTTTGTGCTTCACTGAAAAGCAATGAAATGATCCCTTAGTTTTGCTCAGCATCTTAATCTACAAAATGGGCTAATAGCTAGATTAATGTGGGTACCAAATGAGACATGTTAAAGCATTTTTTTATACTGGTGGTTAATTTATATATAAGGCACCACCCTCTCTTCTCCTTTAGAGCTGTTTAAAGGGTAAAGTTGTAGTCTGAATGCAATGGCTTTGCTCTAATGAATAACAGGATTAATCTTCCTATGACAGAGGCCCAAGGAAGCTTCTTTTCCACTTCTGTCATGTGAAGAGGCAGCAGAAAGCCACAAGCTGGGGACCAGGGAAGGTATCCTGGCCAGCCACTGCATTTGCTGGCTCCTTGATCTTCGACTGTCCAGCTTCTAGAACTGTAAGCAGCAAGTTCCCATTTCATATAAATGAGCTGAAGCATTTTATCACAGCCCAAGCAGACCATGACACATATTTTAACTAGCTAGTCAAGACGTAGTGTGTGCTGGTTGTGTTTGGTGCACTGCAGTAAGAATGAGTGTTTGCTTGAGTTGGTGGTAATGGGATTTCCACCTAGTGCTCTGATGCTGTTTCTTGAGAACTGAAGAGTAACACAAACAAGAGGTGACTAGAACTGGCCAAGAGAAAGGAATCATTGTCTACATGAGTCCTATGCTCTTCCATACTTTCGGAGTGGTGCAACTGATCACTTTTCTAAAATATAAATAGTGACCTATTTGGAATATTAAAATCTGTGAGGGACAAAGAAAAATGTTTTATGTAGATTATTTAGTACAAAATAAGAATGACCCTGAGTTTCTAGTACAAAGAAAAAAAATTTCAAAAACCAAGCAACCAAACAACTAAAACCCAGTCCCCCCATAAAACTTTATGTAGGAAAGAACAGTATACAATGAAGTAACTGAAAAAATATCATGAGTTATTTATAAGATAAAATTTTTCTTTATAGAGAGGAGGTCTTGAATGTAAATGTGAAATATTTATCTTCTTACCACTTACCATTGCTGTCTTTAAATGTGGCTGTCTGTTCATTAATAATGAAGACAGCAGAACACCATCATTCTTGAGATGATTGTACAAATTTATAATCATCTATCATTTCTTGGTGCTTACTTTCATTTATTAGTTTTCCAAGCATCAATATTAAAATTGTTCTCATTTAATGGTTTCTAGAATTCCACAGGGCAGAGATGAGCTTCCAATGAGGCTGAGCTATGGATGGACTTGGTAAAAGACTTAGATCTGAGTCTTATTTTGGTGTCAAATTTGCAAAAAGCCCCTTAGTCCAATGCTTCCTACTACCTCATGTGTTTAAGAAGACAATCAAGCTGGAATATGGCAAGTGAAGGAACTGTGATTAGCATCCAACTAGCCTGTTATTTCTGTCCTTTCATTCCATCCTCATGTATCTCACACTTAGCCCCTCCCCCAAGCTCTGTGTTATCTGGGAGGCTGCTCTCCCTGCTTCTTCTTTATGCTCTGCATCTTGGTAGATGTGGTAGAAGGACAGAAGTTAGGCACAATGGATTCAGCTTTGGAAAAGATTTTGAAATGCCTTAAGCATTTTTTTTCACAGCCCATTGGATTTGGATTGGCACCACTCCCTGACTCTCTAAACATCTTATTGCCTATGAGACAAGATAACAAGTTCCTGTAACCATAGCTTCAATCGACCCCCCCCCCCCCCCCCCCATGAACTGACCAGTACCTGGAGGGAAAGAAGGAGGAAGGCCTAGCACAGTGTCATATTGGAATTTCATTCACAATGTCTTTACTTCCCTCCTGACTTGTGGTTTGTAGTCACCTGGGTCTATTTTCAAAGCTAGAATAAGTGTGGGACAGAGAACTATGGCTTCATGAAGAACATTTGAAAGATGATGCTGCCAGAACCAGCCGGAGAGTTGTAAATACAGTTTAAGTGAGGCCAAGAAAAGACTTGAGCATAGGAAAGAACAGAGCCAATAAAGCAGGGAGCCAGTGAAATCTTTGCTCATGTCCTGATGTCTCCTTTTAATTTTATTCACCATTGGCTGACCTCTAGATATTAATGCCTATTTAAAAATAAACCAACAACCATGTAGCAAATAGACAAAATAATGGAGGAGATACCCTTGGGCTCATCAAAGTCACCACTTCCATCAGCATCGCATGGAACCTTGATGTCCCTCCAGACACAGAGCTCTGTTCCAAACCTGTTGAATAGTCTCTCCTAGGAGACAATTCCAGGGCTCTGGTGTTAAAACACAGCTCTGGATAAATCACCCCAATGTTTGAAGAAAACAAGTGAGAGAATATTAGGTGGCCCCTGATTAAAAGTGGAAGGATGGTTATGTAACACCATATTCGCATCCCCTTGTTCTAGAACTGGCCCTATCACAGATCAGAAAATACTTGTGTTTGTCCATTCCACCAGTTAAAACCAAACGCCACAATCTAGTTTGCTTATAAATAATAGAAACTCATTTTTCATACTTCCAAATGACCTAGCCTCCAAAATTGATGTTCATAGACTTGCTGTTGGTGAGGGCCTGCCTTCTAGTTCATAGATGGTGCCATTTCACTGTGCCCTCACAGAGTGAAACAGGTGAGGAATCTTTCTGAAGACTCTTTAATAAATGTACTAATGCTGTTCATGAAGGCTTCAGTCATCTCCTGGTGGCATTCATCCTGAGTTCATAGCCACAGGGGTTAGGATTCTGAAGAGACACAACCTTCAGGCCATCCATGACTGTCTGAGATGATGGTGGGTAAAATGACTGTAGCACATATTCACCAGTAACTACAAACAAAAAAAAATAGATCCTACTGTTCTATGGTGTGCACACTAGACAGCTGGCTTAGAGAGCTGGTTTAAAAGCCCTTTTAATACAGAATAAAAAGACTAATATTTTGAGGAGAAAGGAAAGGGTGACTTTTGTATGTTTCTTAATGTATATGCACAATTTTGAGTTGATTTATTATAGAACTCAAGAAAAGAAGATTAAGAAATTAAGGATCATGATGCTTAAAATAGATATCACTATTTTTTCACTTGAAGGAAAGCAATCTGCCAGGCAGGTGAGGTTTCTGAAATGGTGACAATGAAATATCCAAGAGCCTGAGATGCGATTCTCTGCCAGTAAATATCTAAATGTACTTTTGATGAATATCTTAAAATTTACCTAACAACCTGTAGATAAGCAGAACTGGGGGAATAATTTTCTGGTGCCCTTCTCTGTTTAGGCTGCTCATAGAACATAAGCCATGGGGGACTGACTGCACTTAACAGTGTTCTTTATCTGCAGAATCAAGCCAGCACCCAGTTCAATACTTTCTTTTTAAGGAGGTGGATTTTCCTTTGTCTTTGAAATCAGCAACAGCTATGAAGGAAAAAAAAATCATCCTCAGTATTTTTAAATCTGTATAATTGCTTTCTTCTTTCATCAGATTACTTCCCCTCCCCGTTCTCTTTGCTATAAATGCCATTAGATCATAATCAGAGAAAGGGTTAAATCTAGCTGAGGCTTTCATAAGCATGGTGTGCACAGCTGAAAATAGCATAATTGTGACTATATATCTATGTTATGTCTCTGACCAGAAATATATGCAGATTCTGTTTCTTAGGAGGATTGGTGTTCACAACTTGGAAATCCTGCAATAGTCTGTTGATACACTTGTGACTGGTGCTATATTTGTCTTCCTTTCTTGTGCCTCCTGTTGTATTTATCTCCACTTCTGATCTACCAAACTGCAAAGTTTGTAAGGGCAACATCTCTCTGACATCTCAACATTCTCATCTGGCCCCTGCTAGGAGCAATGAGTAATACATGTTTCTTTAATACATTAAGGACACAGAAGGGAACAATTACATGGCATGCCCTGCACATAGATTATCGGTATGGCTTGACTTGGAGGATGCATTGTTGGTTAGACTTTCTGTCTTGTGTCAGACATTAAACAAACAAACAAACAAACAAAAAACTTAATGGAGGAAAGGTTTATTTTACAAATGGCTTTGGAGGTTTTAGTTGGTCATAGCAGGGAAGTCATAGAGGAGAAGAGCGAGACACAGCTTGAGGGTCAGTAAGCAGAGAGCCAACGCTGTGCTTGCTGTCTGTCTCCTCATTCCTCCTCTTTACCCCACCTGGGTCCCCACTATGGGATGGTGTCATGCTCACTTAGAGGATGTCTTCCTTCTTCACTAGTCTTCTTGAGCAATACCCTCACAGA
Organism: Lophiomys imhausi; assembly: GCA_907164525.1. Classification (NCBI taxonomy): domain Eukaryota; kingdom Metazoa; phylum Chordata; class Mammalia; order Rodentia; family Muridae; genus Lophiomys; species Lophiomys imhausi. The sequence goes on from CAJQZJ010033452.1 coordinate 567,556, forward strand.
TACGCCCCCACATGTCTTTTATTATCTCCTAGATGCTTCTTAATCCAGTCCAGTAGATCCTTTGTCCCCACCCCATAGATGCCAAATCTACTACTCTCTTCAACTCCTCAAACATACTTTGTTCGTGTTAAAACTTCCTCACTGTTTTTAAGGTTACTACTTTTTTTTTTTTCTCTGAAAATCATCTGTTAAATTTTACACAGGACTCAAGAATGGAAGGCATGAGACACGGGCAGATGTATTTTGAGTAGAGACAATAGCTAGTGAGAGAGACGTGGAAAAGAAATACTGCTGGCAAGGATGGAGCTATCCTGAAGCCACCTCACAGGAGAGGCTGCTGGAAGCAATAAGATCATAACAAAGAAGTATATTTTGCATTTTCCCTAACATTCCCAAGATGAGAAAAGGGAACTTGGAAAAGTAGAAAATCTTGTCCATTTGCTTCTGCAATTCCATGTGAGGCATTTAGAAATGCCAGTGTGCCATACTGTCCCCTGAGAGTTAGCTCTCTTCTGTGTACAACCCCAACATCTGTAATCAGCAGAACTGAAGACAGCTGTAGTCTTGCTGGGTGGGGGATAACCTATGAGGAGAGTCATCCTTTCTCACATCAGCAAGAATTGTTTATTTTGTACATAAAATGAATTTCCTAAAGGCAGTCACTTCACTTAAAATTCTTCAGAAAATTTTCATAGGATGGAAAGCCAGAGAGATTATGGAGTCCACGACAGTCATACCATTCACCACAGAGGAAGCGCTGACAGCACACAGCAGTACATCACAGGATTCCTTCTCCCTGTGGCCCCCAAACCCTTGCCATTCTTCTGAGCCCCGTCCTTTGCTAGCAAAAAATATAGATAGAAAGAGTTGGAAGTAATTGCTTCTGGTTTTGTCCTTCAAAATCCTTAACTATCTGGAGTTAAACAAAGTAGGTGATTTTAGACAGCACATTCCAGAATAGATATGTCAATCAAAGACACCATGGCTTTTGGCAAAAATACACAATACTATTATGAGTTTTTCTGATATGAGGTAGATTTTTCTTTGAGTGTAAAAATCAAAAGTTGATCAAAAGATAGCCCAATTACTTCTGGTGGAACTATAATGGGGAAGGTAAGAAAATGGGAAAGAGAAAGGGTGGGGAGTCTGGGCACAGCTGCCATGTTTCAGGTTCTGTCAGCGTTTCCATTACTGAAGCCTCGGGGGGCTGTTATTTAATGTAACTATAAAAATTTACTCTCTGAATTTGAAGTTATTGCCTTGCTACTTACTTTGCTGATACTTTGCTTTTTTTTGAGGAATGAAAAGGATGCGTTTTCTTCCTGTGTTAAAATTAGAAGAGAAACAGAAAGCTTACTTCATTTTTTTTTCTATTTTTGAGAGACCCTTGAAATAAAATAATATAATATGGCTCAGATTTACACATTTTTTTCTTTTTCCACAGAAGTCTTATTTTTTATAGATTGTCTTAAAGTGTACCCTTATTTTTTGCCTTCTAGAATGTATGTATTAAATCTATTGTCATTTATATTATTGCTCTCTTTCTAGCTATTATTCTGTGCTAAGCAGATATGTGCTACTATTTACAAGTGTGACACTTTGAACTCAGCTGAAGAAAGAAGAACAAAGCATTTTCAATGCATTAATTAATCTGTTTTTTGGGGGATAAGCATCCAGCTTGCTTTATGTTCATATGTTGTTATAGCCCTCAAGAGAACCAACTGATCTCATATGCATAAATACACTTAAATGTAAAACACAGCACAATGTCATGAACATTCATAAATCTTCAAAAATAGTGACAGTTTTTTGATATCCATTTTCTCCTTTCAACCTGTCTTCCCTTTCCACTAATTGAGATCCACAAAGGAACCTGTTCCGAGGGATATGGGTATTGGTTCTTCAAAGATATTCATTTTTTTCTTTCTTTTTCTTTTTCTTTTTTTTTTGGGGGGGGGATCATATATTGTTTAATGAAAGTTTATGCTCTGTATTTGATGATAATTATTTTTATAACATTTATTTATTTTTTTATTTTTTATAAATACTTTATTTTTTTTTCTTCAAGTTACATCTCAGTAACAAACCCCTCCCTATTCCCCCTTCCTATCCCGCCCTTCCACCCTCTTCCCCCCAGAAGTTTCCCCTTTCAGTCTAACAGATGGTTCCTTCTCTTATAACAGTAAGAATTATACAAAACAACAGATATAAATATGCCACATTTATGAGAGTTAAATGGCCCAGTATACCTTCCCAATGTCCAGTTTATACATATTTGGCCCCTGACTTTAACATTCTACTATCTAACCATCTCCATGTGTTTAAAGGTCTATATCTGACTCAACATTCATACTAACTTGCAACACACTTTTAAGAGTATCTTCTTAGATCTATAACACCCTCTTGATTCCTAAACAACTCAAAATTTAGCTATGAGACTCTAGCTGTCTATTCTTCAACCACCTCAGAGACCTGAGAGGGAGAAATATATTTGCTTATATAGGAGTGCAGGGCCTGCAGCTTCCAAAACTAAGAAAGGACATACCAATGACTGCCTGGACAGTTCCCATTTTCTCTCCATACATTCCTGCATCAGTCTTCAGCCTTTGGGTCCTGTTTCTATGACAGACATTTGTTGTAGAGCAGGGATTATGAAGGACTTACCTATCCTGTCTTGGCAGAGTTAGGCTGTCGACTTCCCTGCTACCAAGTTTTGTCCTTTTTGGACAGCAGTCTGTCTGCAGTTGGTGCAAGGGTTTTTTTTCATGCCAAGAGATAGGCTTGCCACTAATTCAACCATCTTACAGTGGAGGTTCTTCGATGCTTATCTTCTACTTGGAATAGAATAGGGGGTGCTGTCAGGCGCTGATATGACTCGATATCAAAAAAAAAAAGAAAATCTTGATTTAAGATAACATCTTTGAATGCCATATTCTGCAGATCTCTTGGGGTTTTTGAAGATGCCCTATCCATCTCTTGTATTTAGATAAGCAAATGTTGCTTGTCTCTTAGCAACTTGATTACTGGGTAGTTTAGAGAATATCTGTGATAGACTGTCATAGTAGCTAACAAAGTGACATGTTTGCATGACTAGGAGTTTGTTTTACTTAACTATCCTAGACCGTTTTAGACGGTTGGTATCAAGAGGCCAGAGCTTCATATTTTATTTTTAAGTATCTCTAGGTATGATACCATTAGGAAGCGTTACCTTTAATTTTGTATCAATATACAAAGATCTATTCAATTGTGGTTAAATATACTCTTAATTATGTATCAATATACAAAGATCAATGCTTATGTAGCCCAATACAATCTTAATATTACGTCCATAAACAAGGGTCAATACCATTGTGGCCAACTATAATCTTAATTTTGTATCAATATACAAAGATCAATACCGATGTAATCCAATACAATCTTATTTTTGCACATTAAACAATGGTCAATACCACTTTAGCAAAATAAACTACTAATTTTATATCAATATACACAGGTATAAGGGCATATTCAATAATCTGCCCATTCTTCTTGAACCTTCCTGTGCTATGTCTATATCTCATTTTTCTCAAGCCTATGCAGTCCTACATAGGAGAGGAAGAAGGATACAGAAAAGGAAAAGTAGGAAGTCCCTGGGGCTAACCTCCAAAACCCATTAAACAGGACCATTTATCAGCTTCTAATCTCTTCCCCTAAATATCGGAGTTTTCAGTTATCCTTCAAATAACCAAAAAGAAGGGCGGAGAAACACCTACCCCACCCTCTGGGCATGGGACATCTCTCTCTTAAAGTGACTTCCTGCTGATTTGGGCCGTAGTAGACCTGTTTGGGGCCTGAACTCAAATGGAAAAAATGGTTAAAAATGTTAGTACCCTCCTTTTATGTTCAGTCCTTCTGTTCTCAGCTGTTTAGATGACCTAAGGGGTTTGTAGGCAGAAGCTGATCTTGCAGGCTTCACTGAGGTTCCTGCTGGGGCATTGTGTAGAGCTGAATGGTCCCAGAGACAATGGATTGCCTTGGTGGTTGCAGGCCCCCTATGGAGACAACTATTGAGGAAGTCTGCCAGGCAGAATCAACTGGGTCACTCGTCCTTCCTGGTGCCTGATTCTGCTCTCTGCTGAGGTTTCCACTGTCCAGCCGTCCCGGGATGCCCTAATGGACGCTTCGATTCTCCTGGAAAGATAAGAACAGAGCCCTGTCCCAATCCCAACCCTGGGACAATTGCTCTCTTTTTTCTTTTTGGCAGGGGGGGCTAAGTAGTACTTCTCCTGAAGCAAATTTGGCCTTCCGACAACATAAAAAGCGTTATCTTTCAATCCAGGTTAAAGAAGAAATCATTCTGTCACCTTGGAGCTAAACCAGCTCTGGTGTATATATTTTGAGATCCCAAAGGACAATCTGCCTGCATCAAGAAGGCCTTTTGTAAGTAATCTCCAAAACTAGGTCCCTCCAAATCCCATGTGTGTGTCTCTGAACTCTAATTATTGGGATCAGAGACCTGTGTTTCCCATCTGAAGGGATCAAAGATGTGTTCCACCACTCCTGGATCGAAGTCTTTCTCTATTTAGAGTTTGCCCAGCATCAGACTGACCCTGAGCTCCGGGATCTGCCCATTTCTGTCTCCAGTGTGCTGGGAGCTGGGACCAAGGGTGTACTCTTCTTGAATGGTGGGACCAAGAGTATGCACACACTCACCACCCCGCTCTGTATGACTCCAGAATACATAAGACCACCAACTCTACGGTGCTCCCCCCGTCTCCGCTGAAGTCAAAGGCATGGGCCAATACCACAATTCTCTTGTATTTTACCTTAGTTCCATGTCTTCTCGACACCTGGAGGTCTGCAAAACCAGGCCGAATGGCTGTATCCTCTATTCCATTCACAGTGTTTCAGCCTTGCCACCTGCCTTTTTTTTTTTTTTTTTTAGTTAATAAATTTGTTTGTTGCTTCAGGTTACATCCTTATCATATTGTCCTCTTTTCCCGCTTCCCAGCCCCACCCTCCCATGCTCTACCCCCTGACCCTTCGTCTTGTTCCTCTGGGATGGAGTGTCCCTGCCTAACAGTCTCTCACCACAGATCAGGAGTCATATGAGGGCCAAGAGCCTCTTCATTCTCTGGGGGCCTACGAGGCAGTACTGCCAGTGAAAGGTGTCTCCTTGCTACTGGGGGAATACTAAAAAAAAAGACCAACAAACACACAAACCCACAAAAACAAAGAATATCCATAAAAAAAGAGAGGAAAAAGAGAAGGGAAAAGGAAAAAGAAAAAAAGAAGGAAAAAGAAAAAGATAAAAAAAAATTTTATGTCCATGTTCCTTTTGGTGTGTTGGTTGTAGTACAGATATCCTGTACGATATAGTTAAAATCCTACTATAAGTGAATAGATGCCATGTGCATCCTTCTGAGACTGGGTTAGCTCACTCAGGATGAGCTCCTCTAGATCCATCCATTTGGTTGCAAATTGCATGATTTCATTGTTTCTTATAGCTGAGTAATATTCCATTGTATAGATGTACCACAATTTTTTAATCCATTCTTCAGTTGAGGGACATCTGGGTTGTTTCCAATTTCCAGCTATTACAAATAAGGCTGCTATGAACATAGATGAGGAGACTTCCCTATGTCTCCGTGAGAGGTCCTTTGGGTGTATACCCAGAAGTGGTATGGCTGGGTCCTGAGGCAGGGTTATTCCTAGATTTCTAAGATATCCCCAGACAGACCTCCATAATGGTAGCACAAGCCTGCACTCCCACCAGCAATGGAGTAGGGTTCCCCTTTCTCCACACCCTCGCCAGCATGCGCTATCATTTGAGCTCTTTATCTTAGCCATTCTAACAGGTGTTAGGTGGAATCTCAGGGTCGTCTTGAGTTGCATTTCTCTGATGATTAAGGAGGTTCAGGTGTCTCTCAGCCCTTAGGGATTCCTCCTTTGTGAATTCTCTATTTAGCTCCATCTCCCATTTTTGATTGGATTGTTTGGTTTCTTGGCTTTTAGTTTCTTGAGTTCTTTGTAGATTTTAGATAATAGCCCTCTATCAGATGTGGGGTTGGTGAAGATTTTCTCCCAGTCTGTTGGTTGCCGTTTTGTTCGAATGACAGTGTCCTTTGCCTTACAGAAGCTTTTCAGTTTCATGAGGTCCCATTTATTGATTGTTGATCTCAGGTCCTGAGCTGTTGGTGTTCTGTTCAGGTAGTTGTCTCCTGTGCCAATGAGTTCGAGGGTTTCTCCTACTTTTTCTTCTAGTGTCTTTAGTGTGGCCGGCCTTATGTTAAGATCTTTGATCCCCTTGGAATTAAATTTTGTACAAGGTGATAGGTATGGGTCTAATTTCATTCTTTTGCAAGTGGACATCCAGTTGGACCAGCACCATTTGTTGAAGATGCTGTCCTTCTTCCATTGTGCGGTTTTGGCTTCTTTGTCAAAGATTAGTTGGCCATAGGTATGTGGGTCCATGTTTGGGTCTTCAATTCGATTCCATTGATCCACTGGTCTGTTTCTATACCAGTACCATGCTGTTTTTATTACTGTTGCTCTGTAGTACAGCTTGAAATCTGGGATGGTGATACCTCCAGATGTTTTTTCATTGTACAGGATTGATTTAGCTATTCTGGGCTTTTTGTTGTTCCATATGAAGTTGAGAATAGCTTTTTCCAGGACTATAAAGAATTGTGTTGGTGTTTTGATAGGAATTGCATTGAATCTATATACTGCTTTTGGTAGGATAGCCACTTTTATTATGTTGATCTTACCTATCCATGAGCATGGGAGATCTTTCCATCTTCTAAAGGCCTCTTCCATTTCTTTCTTCATGGGCTTGAAGTTCTTGTTATATAGGTCCTTTACATGCTTGGTTAGGGTTACCCCCAGGTATTTTATGTTGTTTGTGGCTATTGTGAAGGGGGTTGTTTCCCTTATTTCTTTCTCGGTATATTTGTTTGTTGTATAAAGAAGGGCTTCTGATTTTTTTGAGTTAATTTTATCCAGCCACCTTGCTGAAGTTGTTTATCAGCTGTAAGAGTTCTTTGTGGAGTTTTTGGGGTCGCTTGTGTATACTAACATATCATCTGCGAATAGAGATAATTTGACTTCTTCATTTCCAATTTTTATCCCTTTGATCTCCTTTAGTTGTCTTATTGCTCTAGCAAGGACTTCAAGTACTATATTGAAGAGATATGGTGAAAGTGGACATCCTTGTCTTGTCCCTGAGTTTAGAGGAAATGCTTCAAGCTTCTCTCCATTTAATTTGATGTTGGCTACTGGCTTGCTATATATTGCCTTTATTATTTCTAGGTATGGTCCTTGTATGCCCGTTCTCTCCAGAACTTTTAGCATGAAGGGGTGTTGGATTTTGTCAAATGCATTTTCTGCATTTAGTGATATTATCATGTGGTTTTTTTCTTTCATCTTGTTTATGTGGTGAATTACATTGATAGACTTTCGTATATTGAACCATCCCTGCATTCCAGGGATGAAGCCTACTTGATCATGGTGTATGATACTTTTGATGTGTTCTTGAATTCGGTTTGCTAGTATTTTATTAAGTATTTTTGCATCTATGTTCATGAGGGAGATTGGTCTGAAGTTTTCTTTCTTTGTTGGGTCTTTGTGTGGTTTAGGAATCAGAATGACAGTGTCCTCATAGAATGAGTTTGGCAGTGTTCTTTCTGTTTCTATGTGGTGGAAGAGTTTGAAAAGTAATGGTGTTAGTTCCTCTTTGAAGGTCCTGTAGAATTCCGTGCTAAAGCCATTTGGCCCTGGGCTTTTTTTGGTTGGGAGATTATTAATGACTGTTTCTATTTCCTTAGGTGTTATTGGGCTGTTTAAGCTATTAATCTGATTTTGATTTAGTTTTGGTAGGTGGAATTTATCGAGGAAATTGTCCATTTCGCTTAGGTTTTCAAATTTACTGGAATATAGAATTTTAAAGTAATGCCCAAATATTTTCTGGATCTCCTCAATGTCTGTTGTTATTTCTCCCTTTTCATTTCTGATTTTGTTGATTTGGGTTCTTTCCCTTTGCCTTTTAGTTAATTTGGCTCGGGGGTCTGTCTATTTTGTTGATTTTCTCAAAGAACCAACTCTTGGTTTCATTGATTCTTTGTATAGTTCTTTTTGATTCTAAGTTGTTGATTTCAGCCCTAAGTTTGATGATTTCCTGCCTTCTGCTCTTCTTGGGAGTGTTTGTTTCTTTTTTTTCCAATTCATCCAGCTTAGCTGTTAGTTCACTAATATGAGCTGTCACAATTTTCTTTTTTTATTTTATTATTTTTTGGTTTTTCGAGACAGGGTTTCTCTGTGTAGCCCTGGCTGTCCTGGACTCACTTTGTAGACCAGGCTGGCCTCGAACTCGCAAAGATCCACCTGCCTCTGCCTCCCAAGTGCTGGGATTAAAGGCGTGCGCCACCACTGCCCGGCTAACAATTTTCTTTTTGAAAGCACTTAGTGCTATGAACTTTCCTCGTAGCACAGCTTTCAATGTATCCCATAGGTTTGGGTATGTTGTGTCTTCATTGTCATTGGATTTTAAGAAGTCTTTGATTTCCTTCTTTATTTCTTCCCTGACCCAGTGGTCATCCAGTAAGTAGCTGTTCAATTTCCATGTGTGTGTAGGCTTTCTGTTGATTCTTTTGCTGTTGAAGACCAGCTTTATTCCGTGGTGGTCTGATAAGGTACAAGGTGTTATTTCAATTTTCTTGTATCTATTGAGACTATCCTTGTGAGCAACTATGTGATCGATTTTGGAGAAGGTTCCGTGGGGTGCTGAGAAAAAGGTGTATTCCTTTGTGTTTGGGTGAAACATTCTGTAGATATCTGTTAGGTCCATTTGTTTCATGATCTCTGTTAGACTCAGTATTTCTCTGTTTGTCTTCTGTCTTGATGATCTGTCCTTTGTTGTGAGTGGGGTGTTGAAGTCTCCCACTACTAATGTGTTGTGATTGACGTGCGCTTTAAGTTTTAGAAGTGTTTCTTTTACGAAAGTAGGTGCCTTTGTATTTGGGGCATAGATGTTCAGTATTGAGATTTCCTCTTGATGAATATTCCCTTTAATGAGTATATAGTGCCCTTCTTTGTCTTTCTTCATTAACTTCAGTTGGAAGTCTGTTTTGTTTGATATTAGGATGGCTACTCCAGCTTGCTTCCTGGGTCTATTTGCTTGGAAAACCTTTTCCCAGCCCTTTACTCTGAGGCAGTGTCTATCTTTCGTAGTTAGATGTGTCTCTTGTATACAGCATAAGGAAGGGTCTTGCTTGCAGATCTACTCTGTAAACCTGTGTCTTTTTATTGGGGAGTTGAGTCCATTGATGTTGATGGATATTAGTGACCTGGGGTTGTTATTTCCCATTAGTTTGGTATAGGTGGTGGTCCTGTGCCTCTTTGATTTAGTTGCTGAGGGGTTTTCTATTCCCTTTGTTTTCTTGGGTGGAGTTTTCTTCTCTGGGTTGGGATTTTCCTTCTAGGATTTTCTGTAGGGCTGGGTTTGTGGGTAGATATTGTTTAAATTTGATTTTGTCATGGAATATCTTGTTTTCTCCATCTATGTTGATAGAGAGTTTTGCTGGGTAAAGTAGTCTGGCTGGGCACCTATGATCTCTCAGGACTTGTAGTATATCTGACCAGTGCCTTCTAGCTTTTAAAGTTTCTGAGGAGAAGTCAGGTGTAATTCTGATGGGTCTGCCATTGTATGTGACTTGACCTTTTTCTCTTACAGCTTTTAATATTCTTTCTTTGTTCTGTACATTTGGAGTTTCAATTATTATGTGGCGAGAGGAGTTTCTTTTCTGGTCTAATCTGTTTGGTGTTCTGTAAGCCTCTTGGATTTTTATTGGCATCTCTTTTTTCAGGTTTGGGAAGTTTTCCTCTATGATTTTGTTGAAGATATTTCCTGGACCTTGGAGTCGGGAGTCCTCTCTTTCCTCTATACCTATAATTCTTAGGTTCTGTCTTTTCATTGAGTCCTTGATTTCTTGGATGTTGTGGGTGAGAGATTTTTTAGCCTTCTCATTTTCTTTGGATGTTGTACTGATTTCTTCCATCGAATCTTTCATGCCTGAGATCCTGTCTTCCATCTCTTGCATCCTATTGTTGATACTCACATCTGTAGTTCCTGTTCTCTTCCCTTGGTTCTCCACTTCCTCTTTTAACTCTGACTGTGTTTTCTTTATTGTTTCTATTTCTATTTTCATGTCTTGTATTGTTTTGTTCGTTTTGTACATTTCCTTCTCCAGCTTGCTTGTTTTTGTATGAAAATCTTTCATAGCCTTGTCCTTTTCCTGTTCAAGCTCTGTCACTTTGGCTTGGAGCTCTTTAATGGTGTTGTTCCTTGTTTTGAGTTGTAGAGTTGTGGCTTCTTTGAATTCCTTCATAGATTTAAGTTCTTCTTGAAGGGACTCTATCACTTTCCATAATGCAGAATTGTCAACGTTTTCATGTGATTCTTTTGGTGTGAGGTCATCCGAATTGGATGAGCTAGGATAATTCTGCTTTGTTGGCATCATATTTCCTTGATTTCTATTTTTTTTTTTGACCTTTGGCCATTGGGTGTGTTTAGCTGTCTGTTCTTGTCGTTTTCTGTGCTTGAATCCACAGTGGATGCTTTGGTGCAGGGGACGAGTTACTTGGCTATCTGTCGTTGCTTACAGGGGGATTTCAGGGTCACTGTGGTTTTAATCATCTGAGGCACTGTGAGCTGGTGCAGCCTAATCCCAGGTTGTGAGTAATGGACCGGAATTTTTTCACTGCTCCTAATTCAGACTTCTCTATGTTGCACTCTGAGTTATCAGCCTGTAATGGTTCTGATGGTATTGACCTGTTTGCCCAGGCACAGATTCTGTGGGCTTTGTTTGTCATCACGGAGGCTGACAGGGTCTGGCTCCACACCTAATATGTCTGGATTTTCCAGAATACAGCTATGGTCCCGATTTCTGGTTTCTCACTAGGCTTCTCGCCACAGGCCTGGCCTCTGAGTCTGATTCCCTCCCTGTCTGCATAGCCGTGGCTCTCCCTCCCTGGCTGCTCGGCCATGGGTGCACAGTGCCCCAGATCCCCCGGCCACCTGAGTGGACCTCTCGCCCCAGCAGCTCAGCCGTGGGTGCGTGGATCCCTGGCCCAGCCCACGCCTGACTCTCTCCCCAGTTGTCCTGCCGTGGGTTTGCGGGGATTTGGCCCTGCCAGCTGGGCTCCATCCCCAGCTGCGCTGCCGTAAGTGCGCGGGATTCGGCTCCTCCTTCCCACCTTTGTGTTCCCGGTTTCCGCGCTCTGTCTGAACCTCCCGCCCTCTGCTTCACGAGCGGCTGCGGACCACCCGCTGAACCCCCTGTTTGTTCCTTGCTAAAACTTCCACTATCTCGCAAAATTTTTTAAGTGGGTATAAGTTCTACCTGAGGCGTGGGGAGTCCAATAGGCTAGTGAACTAATGCCAAGTGGCCTCTGATACCGCCTGCTGTGTGTTGGGATCGATCTTACCAGGCGCCTCTCCAAATGGGAGTTCCCGAATCCCGGGTTTAGTGGCTTCCGTGTCTGCGAGATATGTGGAGAGAGCCTTACCCTGGGACTTTTAACAGTCCCTTGGGAGCTGTGAGTGTTCCGGGGGGGGGGGGGGTCTAGCCCCTCCGGTTTTTGCACAGTGCCCAATAACTCTGTGTTTTTTATGGCTCTTTTTTTCCCCTGTGTTCAAAATGTGTCAGTGTAGGTCGCCGCCATCTTCCTTCCCCCACCAACGTTTATTTATTAATTCAAGTTACATCCCAGTCTCAGCTCCCTCCCAGTCTCACCCTCTCCCTTCTCCCATCTATCCTTCTCCAGTGTGAGAGGCCCCACATATCAGCCCCACTCAGTTCAGCATTCACATGAAGGCTAAGAGCTTCCACTTGCTCTGGGACCTGACATGGCAGCTCAGCTAAGGCAAAGTGTTCCACTAATAGGTAATGAAATACCCCACTGAGACTGCATCACCCCCCTTTGCTAAGGGATTTGTATGACAACAAAGTTGCCTATCACACATATTTTTATAGGGGTGTCTAGGTCTAGTCTAAGCATTTTTCTTTTTCTTTTCTTTTCTTTTTTTTGGTTAGCATTTCAGTCTCTGTAAACATCTAGGTGCCTAGATTGGTTGGTTCTGTTGATCTTCATGTGTTGAATCCTTGAAATCTGTGAATGTGTTACTTTATAAGGAAAAAGGGCGTGAAGGCTACAGATTAGATCCAAGCACTGACTTGCTGGCTATAGAAGAGGAAGACTTTGTGTGTATGAGTCCAGTGTAATCACAAGGGTCTGCAAACTCAAAAGTGAAGATCAGTGTCACACAGAGATTGCTGGCTTTGAGAGAGGAAGAAGGGACTACATCATGCCCAGGAAAGCGGGTAGTGTCTAGAAGCTAAGAAGGTCAAGGAAGTGGATTTTCCCAATAAGCCTTAATACCTCAAGTTTAGGCCAAAGAGATTCATCTCTGACTTTTGGCATCTAGCATTTTGGGGTAATTAATTTATTTTGTTTTAAGCTGCTAAGGTTGTTGTAACATGAACACCATCAGTATTAAACTGATCTACAGAGTAGGCACAGATATATTTACTCCCTTTCCTTTCTACAGGTGGACCAAGGAGAGTCAAATGCAAGCTCCTATATACTCAATGAACAGTGTCTTGATGAAGTAGAAATTATTAATTTCTTGAATTTTCTAAGCTTGGAAACATCACTCTTCAACATTTCATGTGGTGACATGGGGAGGATTCAGAGTGTCCCCTCTGCATCTCGACTGTGACTGCTCTGAGAAAGGCAAGTGTGCAGCTGTTTGAATTGCAAGTTACTTTTTTCATGAAATGGCATTTTAAATTGAATGAATGACTGGCAGACTATGATTATACAATTTTAAGTATTTGGTAGACATTTTTCTCAAAAATTAACAACAAAATGAACCTGTCACTGCAGGAGGAGAGAGAACATTTGTCACCAGTGACAAAATTCACTGTTTTAGGTAGGGAATACAATTTTGGAAACCTTGTATTTGCCCCATAAACTTAACAACTTCCCAGGTCCTAAGGACACATACTGTGAATATGACTCTCTGGTATTATATAAGGCTTGCCAATATTTAGAAGGTTTCATACCTAGCAAAGAGATAAATACTCTCAAAGTTGCCAGTCAGAGCTTCCTCAAAATCATTTATGAGTCAAAGATCCATGATAGTGTGAAATAGGTCAATAGACTTTAATGGAACAGCAGATGGAATGTGTGTTGATGTGAATTCTGATTCTATATTCAACTAGCCTTTAAGAGGCTTGCTGAGTTTGATAGTGTCAAATGATTTCCAGGAGTTTGCAAAAGCTATTAAAATTCTCTTTTCTTTCCCAAGGGCGTAATCTATGTGAGGCTGGATTTTCTTCACATATTTCGGAATGTATCGCAACAGATTGGATGCAGAAACAGGTATGAGAATCCAACTGTTTCCTCATGAAATCTCATGAAGTAATTTGCAAAGATGTAAAATGATGCCAGTCTTCTTTTGCATTTTTATTTTATCATTTCTAATAAAATACTTTAGTTATGTTAGTACATAATCAGCTTATTATTTTTACATAATAAATATTTAAATGTTTCTTAATTAAAATTTCCAATATAGTAAATATTGGATTCACAAGCACATAAGTTTATTGGAGTACCCAATAAACTTTAGAGACCATAAAGGAAACTAGAGGACAAAGGTTGGGACCTGGAGACAGGCAGTAGTGGGCAGAGTTACAGACTTGGTGGAAAGTGAGAAAGTATTGACTGAAAACTACACCTGTCACATCCCCCATAGTGGAATCATATTAACAGTGTCTTGCCTCTCACAGTGGCAAAGTTTAGAAAGCAAAGTGTCTAGATTGGGTATAGTGATGAAAACAAGAGCTCTCATTTACTGTGAGTAGAACTTCAGGTGCCTTTGCTGGTACCAGCAAATTGGTATCCTCTCACTTAATTGAAGTTGTATTCCACTACCCAGTAATTGCTCATCTTCTCTGTTTCTCAGAATGAGTATTTCAAGGTGAATGGACAAAGATGCCCATCACTAGACTACTTTGTAACAGCAGAACAATCTAAATCCTGGATGATGGTTAATTAGAACAGGATACTTTTTTTTTTTTTTTTTGGTTTTTCGAGACAGGGTTTCTCTGTGTATCCTTGGCTGTCCCGGACTCACTTTGTAGACCAGGCTGGCCTCGAACTCACAAAGATCCGCCTGCCTCTGCCTCCCAAGTGCTGGGATTAAAGGCGTGCGCCACCACCGCCCGGCTCAGGATACCTTTTATAGAACAAAATTTCATATAACTGTTAAAGAAACAACAACAGCTCTTCAAGGTGTGAAGACCCTTAAAAAGACAATACTGAATGAAAATAGAAAATTTAGTATGTATGATATAATATCATTTATGGAAAATTGGAAAGCTAATTCACAAAACATGTGAGTTATGTTGAACTACATGAAATTCAACTCTAGATTAAAAATAAAACCAAATACCAGAAAATTCATATTGTCAAACTAAATGTAGAGAATTTTGAGGTAAAAAAGAGTTTTCACGAGGTCTCCTTTGTATAAAGAGACTGTCTATTCAACAAGGAGGGACTTTAACTTTATCTGTGATATTTAATTTCTTTGATGAAGAGAATAGGACAACATACCAGAGCTGTAAATTTTAAGTGGCACATGCTTGATGTCTGTTTCACTAGTTAAGGAAAAAAAGTTTAAAAGGAAAAAAAAAACCTCCTGGGGTTGTCCAAAAGAGGATACAAAAAGCCAAGAGGCAGTGTGCGTCCTATTACTGACAGTGCTCATGGTGAGGCAGGGAATACTTAAACTGTGCATTTACCCAAAGGAGTGACTGGACTCTGATTTGCTCCACATCTCCTAGTGCTTTACTGTTGTGAAGAGCCGACAGATGGTCCATAGGTTTCTGTGTGGAGCCCTAAGTACCCCAATATACAACCAGGTCGACCATAGGCTGGCTTCTGAAACTTGGTGAAGCAATATTTTTACCTAGCAGAATCTTCACTTCAGCAGGGCTGAAAATAGAGATTCTCTATCCACATAAGAGAATCCCATTCAGATAATTTCCCCAGCACTGTGGAAGTTAGAATGACCCATTAGAACGGATTTAAAATATATGAATTATAGCTGAAAGGAACATGAAACTTAATGTAATGTACAACAACCATTGTTCATGAGATTTAGAAAGTTGGTCTCTTTTAAATTGCTTTCAAAGCAGGATTCTTAGCAGGAGACTCACAAGATAGAGAATAAATGATACTGTGCCTATGCTTCTCAGTCTTGTAAGCAAATGTCATATGAAGCATTTGGTATAGAGGAGAGAAGAGATGTTTTGAACAAGGAGAAGAAAACTCAGTCTTCATGACAGCCAGCACTCATACCCATGAAATTACGACCAAAGAAACTGTAGGAAAAGACCCATGTGGGCCTTGTTGGTGATGAAAGGTGGGAGATCTCTAGTCATGGTGGAGAGATTGGAGCAAGAAGCTGGCATGGGTCTAGCTAGGGAACCTGATTCTTGGGTAGATACGTCCTCTTGGGTAGAGGCTTGAAAAGGAAGACCATCGATCTGTTTTGCTCATGTGCCGGATGGCTTTCTCTAGAACTTGAGCTTTTCTGATGAGTTTGGAGGTTAATGTGGGAAGAAAGGATTGAGCTAGTGATGAATAGTGACTCATGGCAGAGGCCTGACTCTTGCAAATGAGCTGGGACACAGAAGCAGTGTGAAATATAGCAGGTGACAGCTAAGTAGCTCAGGGATGGTTATTGTTACTAGAGGGTGTGTGAGGCAGCCTTCTTCTATTTATAGCACACTCTTCTGAGTTTGTTCAACCCCTACCTCCACCCTAAAGCCTCAGCATGACATCAGGCTGAAGAGCAGCTTGTCTGGGCGAAGTTGCTTAGGGGATTCCCACAGAACTTCAAATTATTAACATTTCAGTGACATTTTATCATGAAAGATACAAGACTGATTATAGCCACCTATCAGCAAGTGACACTGAGAGAAACACCCTGAGGAAGGCCCAGGATACTTTGGGGTTTACTTCTCTAGGTTATTATATCCAAGCCAAAGTAGGGTCCTCTATAAATTTCTGTCCTCTTCTCATTGCTGCATGCCAAGCTACCCACCCCCAAAGGATCTCTTGTAATTTATCAGAAGGCCCTTTGCTTATTCTTAATTATTTTGTCTTTTTGGCTTAACACTAAGCTGGGTTTCCTATTTTCTAATTAGCTCAATCATTGATTTACTTATTATCTGTTGAGTTTCAGGCTAGGTGCAGCTAAAACAAACACTTGTCCTTGAGTGAAAGAGAAAATGAACATCTGTAAATGGTCTCTAGATCGAACAAACAAGATAGGTGTTCTATGTTGATCAAGAGCAAAGAGTCATCAAAGGAAGATGGTCAGTTGTAGATGGTGATCATGTTTGAAAGACTTATAATAGAGGCTACAGGACAAAGGTATGCAACTGACCAGGTTTATGATGGTCTTAAATATTTGTTAAACATTTGTTTACTGGAGAGAATAAACCTGACATAATCCTCTTCTCTATTGCCCCCGAGTGAGTCATGCAGTGCTGGCCGCAAGCTTTCATGCCCTATTTAGCAGGATAGAAAGAAGCTCTGTAGTTACCTGAGCCTGCTGCTCTCCTTGAAGACAGTCTAGCTGTAGTATTCACACGAATCCCTGGCCCTCCTCCCCACCACTAAGTGGCTTTATTAAATTATTCCTCCCTAACACCTAAAGTGCTGTTTCTGAACGGAGTCCTAGTAAATACAGCGTGCCCCATTTCCTTTTATTTTTGAGCATTATGGGGTAGTTGCCATCTGGCCTTCTTTTAACTCTGGGAAGAAGCAACAGTCTGAGCAAACATTTGGAGGCTGGAGCGATTGGGAGTAACATCCCAGAATGCAAGGTACCATCTGCAGTAAAGAAGAGGGAAAGATGTAAGGGGAGAAGCAGGAGCTTGGAGAAAAAGTTCTCTGTTTCAACACTGAAGAGCAAACCCAGAGTCTCGGGGATCACAGGCACGAACCATACCACTGAGCCACACTCCCAGCCCCTCTCCTCTGGTAGAGGAGAATTGGTGCTGGCTTACTAAGTCAGAACAGGTCACTTAAGGCTGATGAGCCAGGATTATGATTTATGTAATAAGATTTCTGTTTTTTAAGTTCCTTTTTATTTAACAGAGGGAAATACTGAATTTTAAAGTGTATATCTGTTGCAAATTCTCATCATATATTTATAAAAATAAATTTCTATGGTTTAAAAGATTTCATTTCACTCATAACTGTAATTGTGGCTAATATTTTGAACGGTTGTAATCCATTTCTATTTCTGTGGTTGTGTGTGTGTGTGTGTGTGTGTGCACACATGTGGCTATCACCTCTATATAGAACCTGTTTTCAGTTTTTATACTTAATGTAACATTAATGTAAGACATTATTAAAATCCTTCATAAATTTTGTTTCTATTGTATGATCATAAAATTCCATCAACCTTTCTCTTATTGGGCATTTTGTTTATCATTCATTTATCTGTTATTGACAGTCATAATTAATAATACTTGGCAGAAATATGATTTGGAGAAGAAGGTTGTGCTGTACGAATAGCTAATGTTTGGAGATGTACTGAAGACAGGAGAAAACTGCACTGGTTTGCGGTCTAAGCTGGGCAGGAGGAGAGGAAAAGGGAAGTTCAACTGAATTGTTTTTATTTCCCAGGCTTTGATTTCTTTAAGAGCTCAGACCACTTTTTCTTCTTAGTTCCCATGTACCAAGCCTCAGTCTATGCTTGTTTAATGGATAAATAGATAAACGAGTGAGGGAGCACACACTGGACTTTGATGTTTTTGCGGCCAGAGGACCATTATATCAGACCTGTTCTAAACAGCCTTCTAAGGGCCAGAGAGGTGGCTCAGTAGGTAAGAGGTCTTGCAGTGCAAACATGAATACCAGAGCTTGGATCCCCAGCATCCAGAAAAGCTGGCGTATGTTCCTATGACTCTATAGAATTGGTGGTGGTGGTGGGGGGAAACAGAGGCAGGAGGGTCACTGGAGCTCTGTGTTTATTCAGACTAAACAAAATAGTGAGCTCCGGGTTCACAGAGAGACCCATGTCTCAAGGGATAATAACATGAAGGGTCCTTCTTGGACCTTCACATATACACTTATTAATAGGCACACACACACACACACACACACACACACAGAGAGAGAGAGAGAAAGAGAGAGAGAGAGACAGACAGAGATGTAGAGACAGAGAGACAGAGACAGAGAGAGATAAAGAAAGAGGCTGAGACACAGAAAGAGACAGAGAGGTAGAGACAAAGAGAGACAGAGACAATGAGAGCTTCTAACTCAGTTGTTCATTCTTAGAAACTACTGCACTACTGCCCAAACTTTCTTACCACACAATTCCTTCTGGAGAGTCTTATGTATTTGTGTTTATTTTCTGAAGCAGAGCTCATGAAAACTAAGAGTGCTTAGCAAAGAAGTTAATGTATTTAGCTTCCTCTTCTAAATGCATTTCTTATTTACTTTTGGTCAATGAGAAAATACTTGTAACAATTCCCTCAATGTGCCCAGCACTGTGCTTGCTGTCTTAGAAAGAAAAGTGTACATTCTGCTTTCCCCATAGCTTACAATTTAGTTGAGAAGTAAAAGCAGCGATTAAGAAGGGGTGAGACTTAGAGTTATGTTTATTCAAGAAGGCATTTATTACTTCCAGAAAAGGAATAAGAAAATGTGGCAGGAACATCAGGAAGCACGGTAGAAAGCAAAGCCAATTTTATGAACTAAATGGAGTTTTGTGATTTTTTTGCCTGACTTTATAAAAATGGAGGCAGAAAACAACTGGCTGCCACATGCGCTGTGGTGGATCATTCTTTAGTCGTCTGTGGTAAATGAAGATTCCTGTATTTGTTGAACCAGTGTTTCACCCTGCATTCTCATGTGTGGCCTGGCTTTCCCAGACAGCCTCATGGACAGACAGACCTGACTCCTGACTCAAAAACCTGCTGTGAGACTGCTGTCCAAAAAGGACAAAACTTGGTAGCAGGGAAGTCGACAGCCTAACTCTGCCAAGACAGGGTAGGTAAATCCTTCATAATCCCTGCTCTACAACAAATGTCTGTCAGAGAAACAGGACCCAAAGGCTGAAGACTGATGCTGGAATGTATGGAGAGAAAATGGGAACTGTCCAGGCAGTCATTGGTATGTCCTTTCTTAGTTTTGGAAGCTGCAGGCCCTGCACTCCTATATAAGCAAATATATTTATCACTCTCAGGTCTCTGAGGTGGTTGAAGAATAGACAGCTAGAGTCTCATAGTTAAATTTTGAATTGTTTAGGAATCAAGAGGGTGTTATAGATCTAAGAAGATACTCTTAAAAGTGTGTTGCAAGATAGTATGAATGTTGAGTCACATATAGACCTTTAAACTCATGGAGTTGGTTAGATAGTAGAATGTTAAAGTCAGGGGCCAAATATGTATAAACTGGACATTGGGAAGGTATACTGGGCCATTTAACTCTCATAAATGTGGCATATTTATATCTGTTGTTTTGTATAATACTTACTGTTATAAGAGAAGGAACCATCTGTTGGACTGAAAGGGGAAACTTCTGGGGGGAAGAGGGTGGAAGGGCGGGATAGGAAGGGGGAATAGGGAGGGGTTTGTGACTGAGATGTAACTTGAAGAAAAAAAAATAAAGTATTTAAAAACAAAACAAAACAAAACAAAAAAAACCTGCTGTGAAATATATGTGAATAGTTAATATTGAGATCCCAGAGGCTCTCACTCTGGGAAACAATGCCTATGTGCTAATTGAACTAATGAGAATATATTAGCTGCGGGCTTAGTGAAAGTGGTGGCAGGATAATCGGACTCCTACTGTCTCTTAGGTAACCTAGTACTTCAACATAATGCCAGTACTCACTGGGCAGGGTAGATAGTTAGCACGGAGTCTTAGTGACACTTCCGCATCAAAGTGTCTTCACTGGAGCTCCATGGGTAGAACTCAGGAATCCTGTGGAATTGGATCAAAAAGGTCACTAAACTTTGGTTTGCATTTTCTTTTATTGTGACTCCAAGAAACCAGCTGCAGTGTGTGCGGTACTATAGCTTGCACCAGTCACAAATACAAGTCAAGGATATTTTTTATGACAATTATTTCCTCTCTCGTGAAGTTGGCCTGTGTCCAACACTGTCAGGGGAAGTGTGATAATCATCAGGGCTGTAGTGAGATCTCGTTATTTAACGCATTGGAAAAGTACAATACTGTGTTAGCAATTTGTCTCTAAAATATTTTAGCATTAGTCCATTAGTAGTTAAATATAAGTTGTCTCCTTTATATGTCTGCGGGTAGTTTTTTTTTTTTTTTTTTTTTAGTTTGTATTTTTAGAAATATGCGCACATGAGAAAGCATCATAAACTAGGCACAAAGACCTGGGTAAAAAAGCAGGTTGGAAATCCTGCTTAGGATGAGTACCTTGGAGCCTTCTTCCCTTATGGAAATGCTGCTATTTGCAATACAAATTCTTCCTGCTTTCCTGACACAAGGGGATCCCACCACCAGTCCCTTTCTATGGGGGAGAACTTGGAGCAGTTTTGCTGTCAGTTTATACAGTGAGATCCTCACCATATGCAACTTTCAAGGCTGGAAAGATGACACGCCGCCAAAATGGCTGGGAAACATGGAGAAGCAGAGAGCTTGTGGCTGGACCACCATACAAGGAGAAGTGACTTCTGCAAAATTCCATCACGCTGCCGGCTGCTGCTCTCCCTCCTCAGCTCCGCCGCTTTGAGACACTCATATAACCTCAGTGACATTTAACGTAAATAAACTAACAAAACCTGGGGTGCAGGAGGCAGTCTGTCCAGTTATTTGGCTTGGTGGAGGGATGGCATTAGATGTGAAAGGGAAACACACAGTAGGGGCAAAGACCATTTCCCCTCTCTCTGTGGGTGGGTCCCATAGGCAGTGTTGCCTTGGCTTCCAGATTGCAGGTAAGTTCAGCTTTTGATTAAGTCTGGTTCTGACCCTGTCTTCGGCAAGCTGCTGAGGGTGGAACAGGTCTTCAGGACTCAGGTTTACCATGACTCCATGGCAGGACAGGGCTTGGAGAAGGAGAATAAAGGGAGTGGATAGAATCCAGCACTTCTGGAGTCTCTGAAGGCAGGTTGTGGAATGCAGCCATGTGTTCTGGGAAGCAGAGCACAGAGTTGCTCTTTCTGACTGGTTTTCTTTACGTCTTCAAAGCAGAGTTGAGCAGTCACTAGCGAGAAAGTGCAGATTCCTTTCCACAGAGGCATTTGTAAAATTGGCTCCCAGGGTCATGGCCTTGGGGTGGCTGGGCTGTGTCTGTCAGAGTAGGGATAGAGTTTAGGCCCAATAATAAACCTGTTTCAAATGGCACCATTCTTGTCCATGCCGTATTTAACTTTCTTTAGTCCTTCTCTCTTTTTATTTATTGATATTCCCCACATAACTTCAGTTTAGTTTAAAGATTGCTTGGTCTTAAGCTCTGGGCTCTTTGAATGCAAACAAAACTTTCAGACAGGATTGTTTTGTGACCAGAGCCAGGAAAGTGGACGGGACACATAGGTGATAGATTTATGTACTCGAAGCACAAACACCTAGGTTGTTGGGTGTCGTGGCACACCGGTGACTTGACAAGCTGCACATCTACTACAAATTGTGTGCAGCAGAATTCTTCACGGAGATACCTTCACTGTTTTCATCCAGGACCTTAGCAGTTTGAGGAACTGACATTAGTACGCGGAAGAGCCTGAAGCCACACCTATCCACAACCACATCTCCTGAATTCCAAGAGGAAGTGGGTTGTGAATTCCTACAATAGTCAGAATGCAATCAAAAGGCTATACAAGGAGATAATTTCTAGTTCTAGGAGACTTCACATAGGGACATTTTGCACCTTCTTAAAGTCCCTTAATTTATCAGACTCTTGTTGCTTACATTTTTTTTTCTGTAATCTTTATTTTGGAGGTAAAAGATAAAATGCCAACCACATGCCTACTTGTGCTTTGCTCAAGAAACCAACCTTGACGAAATTATTTGGGATTAGTGGGAAAATCTCCTTAATCTCCTATAAATGCCATCTCATGACCAAAATTTATGGCTGTGATTACCAACCATAAATAATCTAAGACATTAAAACCCCAAGTCATGAAAGAGGCAGAAGGTTTAAGAACACTAGCTTTGGAACTTCGTTTTTCTTGTGTACCTTTCATTATCAAATCTCAGGTTGAACATGCTGGTTAAGTTTTACTGTCTTTAGAAAAATGGCTAATTTCTGCTAACTACTTGTCTGATGGTGCGTCAGTGGGCTCCCACTTTATGTGGAAGATGGTATATTTAAGTTTTAGTTTTTTTTTACAGGCCGTAATGCAAGTTTATACTCATTTTACAGTGTATCTAATGTCCACTTCATTCTACATGTGTTTTACTTGATTACTCTGAAGAATATGAAAAAAGTTATACTGAGGAAATATCCAACATTCTGACAAGATAAAACTGTAGCACAATTTTGTTTTCTCTTTTGCTTTAGAAAAAGTGTGTACCCTGTAAACATGCAAGTGAATCAGATTTTTCACAGTTTGGGGATCTGAGTTTTTTGTTTGTTGTTTTGTTTTGTTGTTGATTTTGTTCCTTAGGTGGGCAACAATGAGAAACTGTGTTCTCTCCTTGTCAGTCCATGTAATTCTAATGAACAGCGCAAAAGCAGAGTTTCCGAATACCACTAGATCTGGAGCAGGAGCGGTATGAGATTTGTTTATTATTTTACTCTGCTTGAGATTTTGTAGAAATATTATTCATAGCTCTGGATATTCTTTTGCCATCCATGTAGCATCTCTTTTGACCTCATTATTTGATGTCTGTGACAAGCTGAACCATAAAATCACATGCAAAATGTTCTTATTTATTCTTCTGGACAGAGAGACCAGAGTGCAGCTCAGTGATAAGAGACAGAACGCCGCCTCATTCCTCTTTGCAAACTCATGTACAGATGCACACACTTGGAATGCTTGAAAATGTATGCACACCCACATTGAAAGCATTAAGTCTTGCGAATTAATACAGCCTTAAAGTTTATGGACAATATGGCGATAAACAGAACATGAAGAAATTAAGTTGAAAAGTTACAACTCTATTAATGGAGCTTGTAACTCTACTCAGATCAGAGCTCATATTCTGAGCTCTTTTTTTTCTAAACTGATCATCCAGATAACTGATCTGAGTGAGGTGTTACGCCATGGTGTCCTGGCTATGCACTTTGTTTGTGTATTACTTTCTGTGTCCTGAAAGCACATAGCTCTACCTTCTTCCTTTAGGAATCAGCAATTTCCTCTCCTGAATCAAATGAACACATCAAGACTGATAATAGTTTTAGAAGTCAGAAAGACCTCCTTGAGAATGACACTAAAATGACCTGCAGGGCAAATAAGTGATCTGGAGAGATGATTGCTTCAGGCATCTAGCAGAGCAAGTATGAGGGCTTTGTGGGGGAAGAACTGCAGTGTGAAAGGAATGGAAACGCAGCCATGGCTGAAGCATAGGGTATGGAAGGGAAGGTATGGGAACTTGACCATGCTAGACCTATCTCACAGACAGACAAAGAGAGGTAGAGAGAGTATGTGTTTTCTATTTCTCTGGGTAATCTAGGCTAACACAAGAAGCCACTGCAAACTTGTAAATAAGACAATCATAATGTCTTTTAAGTAACAAGGATCACTCCAGAAGTGAGAAGTATCTACTGGAAGAAGAAAGAATGGGTCATGAAATCTTACCGTTTTTGTGCAGAATAAAATCGTGGTAGGTAGCTTAAACTCCAGGGAAAGAACCAAAGGTGGGGAGAGTTGGTATATCTCAGATATATTTTGTTGGTAGAATAGACTGGACTCGGTGATGACTTGGGTACAAAGATAAAGGAGAAAGCAGTAATGAGTTTAATGTCCAGAATTTTGGGTTGTGAAATTGTCTGGGTAGAAAGGATGCCATTTACAGAATTGGGGAGGGCTGGATTTGTAGCAAATTAGGGAGAGAAATCAAGATTTGATTCTGAAAATTACACAGTTAAAATATTTTTTGAGAAATTAGAGAGGAACTGTTAAATGATTATTTGGACACAAGGTATTCTAGTTTGATTTCTGTTGATTTTGTAAACACCATGATTAAAAGCAACAAGGGGGAAGGAAATGATCTATTTGGCTTACAATTCCAAGTAACTTCCAGGAAGGAACTGAAGCAGAAACCATAGAAGATAGAAGCTTAGTGGCCTTGCTCCCTCTTGCTGGTGGTTGCCTCACTTTCTGATACTACTCTGGACCACATGATGAAAGGTGACATCACTCATAGTTGGCTGGTTTCTCTCCCACATCAATCAACAATCAAGACAATTCCCCACAGAGATGATCACAGGCTAATCCAGTCTGGGAAATCTCTCAACTGAGACTCCTTCAGTTGACCCCTAGCTGTGTCAAGCTGACCACTGAAACTAACTAGGACTCAGGTAGGATGTATACGTTGAAAACACTCTGACATGTAGACGCAGTTTGAAGCCGTGTGAGTATATAACGTTTCACTGATGAATAGGTTTTATTTAGAAAGGAAGAAGGGATAGGGGTTAAGCTCTGCTTGTGATTGCATAGCATGCACAAAACTCTGGGTTAGAGCCTGGGACCCTCATAAATTGCATGTGGCCTCCCCATGTCTGCAATTCTAGTACTTGGGAAGTGGCAACAGGAGGGGAGTCAGAACTTAACACCATCCCTGGGAAGATGTTTAAAGATGCAGGTGAGTGTCAGAGCAGCCTCTCTGACAAGGTGGGAAGGTATATTGGTTTCAGAGTGAGCCAGTATGAAATTCCAAATGTGCAGGGTTATAGTTTGCAAGATGAAATTTCTAGAAGCAAAGAGGAGGTGCTGTGGTATTTGGCAAGGAGTAGTTTCCACTGATTGATCAGATTTGATCTGAGTACAAAGGAAAACAGGGCATGAGAGGGTTGCTATATAGGGAGAAGTTACGATACTTTTAAGTCTTGAAGAAGATACAATGCTGCTTGAGTCAGTTCAAGGAAAACAAGAGTTCCTTCAGTGCACACTGGCTCCACCCAGTTCACCCAGGAGGGGCTACATTCCCACTTTGTCCCCACCAGTTTCTGTGGGGTGATATTAAATTGTATGGATCTCTCAGTTTGTACTTAGCTTGGATAAGTACTGAAGTTTATGGGCCAAAGTAACAATTTTCATATTATTCTACTAGATAGAGTGATATTATAGTTTTAAGTTACCATACTGATTGAGCTAAGTCTGTTTTGTTTTGGTTTTGGTTTTGGTTTTGCTCCATTGTCTGTCTAGTCTTGGTTCATTTCTGTAAGTAATTACTTTTCTCCACTGGCAGAATTTGCCTTAAAATTGCCACCACTGAACTCCAAATGCTTCACCTTGTAGTGTAGATGCTGCCAGCCCTGTTGTCTTCACTGGCTGTCTGCTTGTGAAGTCTGAGGAAGTGGATCTCTTGCTATGCCACCTGCCACTGCAATGATATTCTATATCTGTGCCAGTTTGAGCCAACTCCTGAGTGGTAAGCCAAGTTCACCAACCTGATGAGCAAGGAGCTGACCATGTGACAGCACTCTAGTTACAAGGGAGCCTAGGATGATGAGTGACCCACATTCCCAGTTTCCAGGAACAGACATGAACATGCTTGTTCAGTTCAGAGTCTATAGTCCAACCAACTTTACATCAGAGTCCATGGCTTATATCCCTGATGCTGACTTGCTAGCACTTACATCTCTGCTGAACTTTTCCCCTAGTCATTTGCCCTTTCCAGCTTAGCTCCTGTGTCTGACTCCCAATTCCTCTCACAGGCAACTTTTCTGTGGCGTTGTTCCTGGTCATTAAGAGTGGGAGCTTAAGAAGGCACCTAGAGGGTCTTGAGAGACAAAGAACAATGTCAGTCCTAAGCAGATCTGATGCATCAGAACCCAGAACAATGGAGGTAGCTGATTTTTAGACAGAGCCAAATCAGGTACTTGTAGAAATCACTAGATCCTTGTAAAGAAATTCTGAGTATTTTAGATCCTTTGAGTGAAAATATAAATCTTGAAAAGTTTCTTATAAGTTAGAGAAAAATGTTACCGTAAGGCATCCTCTAATTAACCAAAACACCAAGGCGCCATTACATAATTCCTGTTTATTTTAGTCTTGGGAAAACAAAGTTAAATGAGGAACCAATTGCTTAGTTCCTATGGCTCTTTCATGTTTGTATAAAACATTGGCTCCTGTGCTAGAGAGATGATGGTTCATCAGGTAAAGCTCCCAAGCCCGGCAACACCAGTTTGGTCCCTGGAGTTCACTTGGTGGAAAGAGAAAGATCTCCTTATGTGTGCTGTCATTGAATTTGAAAATTAAAAATAAAATCTTAGAGAGTCTCATCAATGTTTCTGGAATGTGGTTCCCACCCCTCTATGGATGCTGTGTGGCTCCCAAAGCAGCTTTGTCGCCTTGTTTTTATCTTGTGGTATTCCTTATTTAGCCTGTGAGATCAACATTTTGAGAGCTTTATTTATCTACCTAGGAGTTCTTAATCTCTGAAGACAGTAAGACTTCTAGCCAAAGTTTACAGATGCATGGCCACTGCTGAGCACTTTGTAATAACATCCTACTGACTTGGTTTCATAATTGTGCTTGTGGAAGTCAGAGGGCTCCAGGCACTTGGGAATATATAGCTAGACATCAAATGCTCGTGAAGTCTCAAGTGGTTTACATCCAACCACTTACTGGTGTTGCTCATGGATCTGAATACAGCCTCTTCATTTTCTTTCAGCCACTGCCAATATTTATCTTTCATTTCTTCTGCTTCCCACAATTACCCACCTCTAAACACTATCAGAATTGTCCTCAGGCAGCTAAACTTTAAATGAGATTGTAACTCTTCCATTTGGGCCTTGTTTCATTAAACAAATATGTGGGTGCTACATGATTTTTCAGCAGATACTGTTTATGTGGGAGTTGGATTCATACTGTGTTTACAGCTAAAGAGAAAAAAATCCAATACTTTATTGGACATGTACTAGCATGTGGGTGAGGCTGAAGAAAATAATTGAGTGTTGAAATCAAATACAAGCCTGGGAAAATATTCCTTTCTGATGGGGGCTGGCAGGAAAGGCCAACAGCTGGCACACAGGAATCTCCAATTCAGCCTAGTTTTTCCAGAATTATCTGTCAGGAACCATGGGTTCTGGATTCAGCTGATCACCCAGAGCATTTCAAGGCAAAATTGCTTTTATCTAGATAGAAGACCACAGGGCATTACTTTATTGAGTGAGAAATCTCCTACACTTCTTAAAGCCATCTATCTACAGATAATTCTCATTTTTAATGGCAACTGCATCCAATAAAGTTGCAATGAATGACGGCCTGTTGAATATGGAAACATTCCTGTTAGAGCAAATACAGAATTATGATCCCATGATCCCTGAGGAAGAGAATGCTTATAACCATACACTGCCTTAGCAGTCTTATTTAGCTACAAGGTTAACTTTGTCATTACTAAAGTGGGGCCTAGGTGCCTTTGACATCATTTCTACTTCTATGCCACACCCAATGGCTCAAGCAGGCAGGCCTAGATAAGATCTTAAGGCAACATCTCCCACGTTGCAAACTGGGCTCTCATTTTCCTACCACTTCCTTTATGTGGCCATTCATGTATTTGCTAGAAGAGCTAAATGTAATCTGAAATCCATCCCTGTTTGTTTTTAAATCCACCAACTAAAATGTCCCTGGGAATCACTATTAAGATATCGCCCTGGGTTCAGTGAAGAGTTGGCTTTTTTTGTCCCCTGGTCTATGTTCCCTCTCATGTGTTGTGTTGCTAGAGCCTGAGCCCTCACAGATTGACGTCTGATGGTGAAACCTCCTAGCTTGCAGCAGGTGAATGCAGGATACCCTAGGGATGATCTTCTGTCTGGGTCTCTGGTGGGCTACTGTGCAAAGTAGCAACCAGTTAAGTTAGTAGCAAAAAAACTCAAGTTTCATGGAAAGCACACTGGTCACAGTTTTATCAACTGAGCATTATAGTTTCTTGTGAGCTTCTGCTTACCGAAGCATGTAAAATATAATGTTGGTTTATTAACACTTAATCCGTAACCAATAGCATCATAACTCAGAAAGCTTTTATGACACATAAATTCTCCATAAGACATGTAACAGCCCTCCTGCTCTTGGAAATACCAGACAACGTCTCAGTACTACCCTTGAGGGTCATTTAAAGGATGCACTCAGCAATAAAGTCACAAAATGTGCTGCTAAATATCTGCAAAGGACACTTATTTATACTATAAAAGCTAGAAGAAGAAAGTAGTGTGTCACCTTG
Organism: Lophiomys imhausi; assembly: GCA_907164525.1. Lineage (NCBI taxonomy): Eukaryota > Metazoa > Chordata > Mammalia > Rodentia > Muridae > Lophiomys > Lophiomys imhausi. The sequence continues at coordinate 595,975 of CAJQZJ010033452.1, forward strand.
TTTGAACTCAGCCGAGGACCTGTGTGCCAGATGACTCACATTCTTCTCTGCTCTGTGCACATCCATGAGTAACTGTTAACACACTGCAAGTGTTGATTTGGGGCTGACAAAAGATGCAGGGGAGCAGATTAATTTGGAAATAAGGAATTTGCAAATAATGACAAATGTATCCGTTTGCCCACCAACCCTCCCATCTACTTAGCCTTCTACTTGTCCATCTATTCATCTGTTTGTCTTCAGGGCTTGATGCACAATGAGAATTTTTGGTCAATGTACTTGGAATAATCTACATTGTGACCATAGAACATGCTATCCACAGAAATCTAAGGCTGTATGTTTAAAATATGCAGTCTTGAGGTCCCCCTTCAAGTTGATGTTGAGTGTCTTGTTTGCTGCTGTATTCCTATCTCTCGTGTAGAGCACACAAGAGAGTAAAAGTGCTCTATAAATATCTATTGACTAATACAATAAGTGCCTTGCAAGTAGCACTTACTGTATAGACTAGCGTGCTGTACCTCTTTGCTTATATTGACCTCAAATAGAAACATCTCTGAATTACGAGAATGTCTCTACTACATAGGTCACCTTTTTGTAGCAAATCATCAAAAATAATTAAAGTAAAACAATTACATAATTATATTCCACGATATCAAATGAATCAAATTAGTTGCCAATAAAGCCTGTTTTCAGATTTCCTTCCCATAGCTTCCTTTAAAACCTACAACTTTAAGATAAAGTAGAACCTACAACTTTCCTACATATGTAATGCTGACATTATACAAGACATATTTATGAGAAATCCGAAGAATCTTGTTTTGCTTTTGTTGGTGGGAATTTTATATCTATACTACAATTTAAGGCACCCTCCTCACACACACAGACTACATCTGGCTTCTAGCTCTGCTTCCTCTCATGTAGTACTAGGTAGGGTTAACTGAAGCTCTATATGACAAAATGTCTTGGACTGGTAGGTCCTATCTTCACTTGCCCAATCAAGTTAAGCAATATGTCCTCTTCCAATTGTTTGAGCTGTATAATTTCTGGCCGTTAAATTGTCATTGTATGTACATTCCTTTTTGGTAGTGAATTATTGGTTGGACATGTAATTTTGGAGAGAAACTGTAAGTCAACATATGCCTAGAATTGTGTGAAAAGTAAACAAAGTTCTAAAAACTAAATAAGGATGAGAGAGAGACAGTATTTTCAGCATGGAAGCCAAATTTCAACACATCAAATTAATCTTTCAGAGTATGGAAATATGGGGATTGTGTAATTCAACAGAAGCCAGGTTTATAAGTAGTGGTGGCATAGCTCCTCAGATTCAGGAGGCAGAGACTGAGGGGCTGGAATGAAGTAACAGAGAAGCTTCTGAGACTTAATTGTATTAACTCTGTAGTTTGAAGTCATTTTTTGAATTTCAGAATTGAATTCTTATAACCAGGAAGAAATGAACTGCTTGGTGGAAAGTATGACTTCTTTGGTGCCAGTTTAATATTATAAACATGGTTTCTGTCTTAGTTAGGTTTCTATTGCTGTGATAAAGGCCTTGAGCAAAAGCAAGTTGGAGAGGAAAGGGTTTCTTTAATATTATGGCTTAAAGGGAAGCTTAAAAGGTACATCAGGAAGTCAGGTAGGAACCTGGGGACAGGAAGTCAAGCAGAGGCCATGGAGGAACACTATTTAATAACTTGTTCAGCCTGCTTTTTTATACCGCCCAGAACCACCTGCCTAGAGATGGTATAACCCGCAGTGATGTGAGTCCTTTCATATCAGTCATGAATCAATAATAGGACTTACAGGCTTGCCTACTGGAAAACTGATGGAGGCGTTTTCTCAGTTGACATTCCTCTTCCCATATAACTCTAGCTCATGTTGTTTCCAAAAACCCTAACCAGGCCAGTCTCTGAAGACTAGATGTGTGTGTTAGAGGCAGGGTTATGGTTAGGAACATGAATTGGGGGTGAGGAAAAGTTACTGCAAATAGTATTACAACAGCTTTCACCTATCGAGACCATTGCCAGACACTTTAAGTGTAAGTGTCCTTCCTTCTCTAAGCTTCATCTCCCTTTGAGGTGGCTTTATGATGATTTCACATAAGAAAATTAATCCGAGAGGATTAAAAATCTGCCCAAGGTCATAGAGTAATCATATAATGGGCAGAATGGAACAAGCAAAGCTACATGACCCTAAATTCAAGCTATGCCTTTATATGTAAAATGTAAAGCTGATCAATTTAAAGGAACACCTGATTTTTTTTTCTGATTATTATCAAAGGCAACATAGAGTCATTGTTGGAAACTTAGAAAGCACAGAATAAATGACAGCCTGAAAAGCACCTAGAATCCTACACATTTTGATGACTTTTTTCTAGTTACTATTTATGGTCTTACTATTTGTATTTGAATCTGTGTTTTTGTCTGCACCTATATTTGCATGTATGTCTACATAGAGATACGTAAACATATACATACAAACAAACTTATAGGAACATAGACTATTCTCTATACCTATGTACATATTTAGAATTATGCTGGTATGATCCACTTTAATAAATAACATGTTAAATTTTCCAATCACCATAGCTATAATTATTTGACAAATAACATGTTATTAAAATTTTCAGTCACCATGGCTATGATTATTTAGTGTTCTTTTGAACATATGTACTATAATTTACCTCTTTTGATATATATGCACACTAACATTTTTTAGTAGTAGGGGTGAAGATTGTGTTGTCAAATTCTCAGGTTATGATGCATACTTAGAAGTATTATGAATATGAGCAGTTTTTAAGCCCTTTGTATTCAGAGTCAAGTTGGAATCCTCAAACACTTGTTATCAATATGTGAGACCAGTACTACTCTCTGCATACGATGTTAGTAGAAAGCACTTTTCTAGGCCAGGAAGATGGTTCAATGGACAAGGACGCTACCGTAGAGCCAAATGACTTGAATTCTATCACCAGGACCCACATGGTGTAAGGAGAGAACTGATTGCCCAAGTTATTCTTTGACCTCTACATTCCTGTTATGGCATGCACATACCCACATGTATAGACATGTCCATACATTCATATGTAAGAAGTTGTAACAAAAGTTAAAAGCCCTTTACCAAGTTTTGATTAAAACTACACACACACACACACACACACACACACACACACACACACACACACACAACCTAAACAATGAACTTAAAAATTTTTAATGGTTTCACACTCATGCTTTCCTCTATGTCCATCAGTTTGCCTTTTTTTGATTGGCTTGCACAATAGACTAAATTTTTAACAACTTTTCACTATGATTGCCTGTCTGGCCCACTGTTATGTGGCCTTAAGATGACCAAGCCTTCAATTATTCCAGTTTGTATTCAGAGTCAAGTTGGAATCCTCAACTAAACACTTGTTATCAAGTGTTTGGGGGACATGAAAAAGTTCAGTATAATGTAACTTTGGAGGAACAGCTTTGCATGAAGACTACTGGTCTGTGCCTGGTCTGGCCTCACCTAACTGTCACCTGCATGATCAGGCTTGCCAGCTGTGGAACTAGTAAATACCAAATGTGTGCCAAATGTGTGTGCCCAACTCTATTAGTAGGAAGGTTGGAAATAAGGTTTATCCTATGAAATGCCTGAAGGCCATTGCTTTCTCTGGTAAGCAGTAGCTGATATTAGGTCTCCCATGTTTTGTAGTCAGCCAATTCCCATATTCTGTTGGATGCCCTGGTCCTTGTTCTTGCTACTGTACTTGCAACATAGGCAGTATGGGTGCTCCCTATTGTTGGTTTACTCTGGAACCTGGTTCATGGTAGAGATCCCTGACTTCATTTAGTTTATACTTGGTAAACTGGCTTCTCTGGAAAGTCTGCCATCTTGAAGAAATGTTGAAGTCACCAATATCCAAACTGTCTCCTGCCCAGACTCAGTCCTTGCTTGAGGTGAACTTGGGCTTGGATCTGATCCTTTGGACCTGTGATTTGGGGCTCGACAGCTCTCCTCCCTAACTAAACAACCCCCAGTTTCTTTCTCCGTCCTGATTTTCTCTTTTTGTTGCAGGTCTGAATGAGGACCTGAGCTATCTATTCATGAAGCTTGTGCTAGGGATAATAAGGACTTAAAAATGTGGGGCTCAGGTTCTGAAGGGGTGATGGTACCAAAATATTTATGTTTTCTGAGTCATAATTTGTTAGTTGGAAAAGTTTCATTCTTAATTTAGCATTTATTAGGTAAATATATATGGGGAAAGTGACCCTTGGCCTTCAATTCAGAGTGTTAAATTTGTTGAAGTCAAGAAATTCTGTCTTCATAATGACTATACATCTCCTAATTTATGTACTCTGTTTTACTTATAATTTGGCTCATATGATATGTTCAAGAGTATTCCAATATTCTTTTAGAATTGTATCTTATTTTACTAATAGCAGTGTAAATTTTAATTCAGGGGAGAGTATTTACAATTCATCATAGCAATCTAGAATTCGATCTTCCATCCCCAACCTCAACCTCACTGTCAGGTTATTAACAACTTAAATGTTTCCAATACTTTCTTATTTAATTGACTTAATAACAACTAGTAGTTGGAGAGATGGCTCAGCAATTAAGAGTCCTTGTTGTTCTTGCAGAGGACCCTCGTTCAGTTCCTAACATCCACATGGCAAATTCTGACCATCTATAACTCCAGTTCCAGGGAATCTGATGCTCTCTTCTGACCTCCACTGGACACAAGAAACACATATGGTACACACACACACACACACACACACACCCACACAATACTCATAAAATTTCTCCTATGGAGACTCCTATAAGAATGTAACATTATTTTAAAAAGTTAAATTCTTGATTCAAGTGCTATATAAAGTATAGCCTATATATGTGTGAGTTAAGCTTGTGTGTTTATTTATTGTTAGAGCTCTAAGGCCATCTTTCTATATATTTAGCATTATTTCCACAGAGCCAATAGAACACACGTGTTGCATTATTTGTGGGAAAATAGTCTGTTGAGGGAAATTGCAGTTTCAATAGTCCTTTATCCAGTAGCTGGAACATGAAATAATAAAAGGGAAGGCGTCAGTGTGTACAAGCCACAATTCAGGCTTGACTTTCTCTTATGTCTTCTGGTTTATTTCAAAATATGAGTAAATGTATATTTTTCTAATATTTGTGTATATGTGATTATAGACATGTTTAAATAGGATTATGCATAATACTATTTTTTATATTATGGAGCAATTTACTTTCCCCTGAAATTATTGAACAAAACAAGGCTGATTTATAAAACTGCCAATATCATGCTATCTCAGAATGTGATATTTGTCTAATCTGGAGATGAATGACCCTCTGAAGTGATGGAACACATGATGCCTTGTTCAATTTTGTTTCAGAAAATAAAATGAGAACCTAGGTTTTTAAACGGACACTGTTTCAGTCTTTTTTATGGGATTCCTGTATTGATTTACATTTAAAATGTTTTTCTCTCTGAATCTTCTGCCACTCTGAATGATCCCAAGGTCTTATTGATTTAGATGGAAACCCCGGTTAAGTTTGTAGAAATTATTTTTTTTATTTACAAATTTCAAACAAAGCATCATTTACCATAATGAACAGCCAGGTTCTAATAGTGCATTAGTGTATTAATGTTTAATGCACTTACAGATGATTGAGTCAGAGCTTTATTAAAAAAAAAAAAAAAAAAAAAAAGGCTATGCAAGTGTGAGCCTGACCATATGGTCCCTATCCACAAGACCTCCTCCCTCCAGGTTCCCATCCCCTACTGCCCTACCTTTCTTAGTTCCCCACCCTTCCTTTACTTAAGAGTATAAGAAACAGTGATCTTGGGATAACACAGTCATCACTGATTGGAAAAGTAAGTGAAGCGGTTGTGAGTTGGCCAGAAGTTATGAGCTGAATGTCTGAAATATGTCTCAGGTACTAGCCTGGGTCCTGGAAAATGGGCATTAAGATAAGGCAATCTCTGTTTACAAGTAACTGGTTCCTGCCATCCTTAACTAACAGTATAGGGTATGATCTTGGAGGTCAGAAGTAGGACATTTTTATTGTCTCTATTCTTTTTTTTTTTTTTTTAATTTTGAGTTCTTTTTTTTTTTAAAGATTTATTTATTATGTATACAGTGTTCTGTCTGCAGGTATATCTGCAGGCCAGAAGAGGGCACCAGATTTCGTTATGGATGGTTGTGAGCCACCATGTGGTTGCTGGGAATTAAACTCATGACCTCTGGAAGAGCAGCCAGTGCTCTTAACCGCTGAGCCATCTCTCCAGCCCCCGTTGTCTCTATTCTTACATGATTTTTTTAGTGGTGTGGGAAAATGATAATTATCATTTATTGAATGTCTATTATGTGTCAGTACCTTCAGCATTTTAAAGACAACATTTCTTTTATTTACAATTTGGGGCAGGGCATACTGTGGGCACATGTAGAGGTCAGAGGACAACTTTATGGAGGTGATTATTCTCTCTCTTAAATTAAGGTGGCTTCAGGAAATGGAGCTTAGATCATCAGACTTGCCTTGTAAGGGTTTTACCTGGTGATACCTCTTGTCTTTGACAAATTAAAAGTATTGTGAAAAGCTGCCCTATCTTTTTAAAGGACCCTACTCTCCTTAGGAATAGTGAATGTGGTGTACTTGCATGACCTTAAAATACTCACTTTAAAATTTTTTCATTCTGGAAAAATCAAGATTATCCATAGCCTGTATCTTTCAAGAACATCATGGAAACAGTTGTGCTGCCGAAATAAAGCTCTCCAAAATATATATGAACTAACTAAGTTCTAATCACGTTTAAGTGATTGTCCTATTTTTGCTTTTCAGCATTCAACAGTATCTGGTGTGTGGGGTGAGGGCTGGAGATTCCTTATTTCTTGTGCCTTTTGAGACGACACCTTACTCTTACAGACCAAGATGGACTCCAATGTACTATGTAGTCCATGCTAGCTTCAAGTCTGAGAAGCCTCTACTCCAGCCTCAAAAGCAACAAGATAATAGGCATGTGTCACAACATCTGACATTGAATTGGAAACTTCTGATAATTAATTTTGTTTGAGATGATTCTTTTAGAAAGGTAAAATGTATGAAAAATAACTTCATACTAATTACAGGTATAAGAGTTATTATTTATAATCTCTGCCTACATATTACATCTATGTAACTCGCCAGTAGACAGATCATCCCTTTTGTTATAAACCTCTCATGCTGAGATACTTTAGAATCAAGGAAAACCAGTTTATTCAAATAAGAATCAAAATTACAAACAGTTCTCTGAATATCCAGATTGTGTTCAGAAACTGATAACTATGGTTCCTAAAAGATAGACAATTGATAATTTTATAGGGAGCAGATAATGTAAGGTCCTGGTTGGACACGTAGAATGAACTGAGGCAGTAGTCCATGATTTCCACAAACTACACCCTCTGACTTTGGAGCAAAGATAGGTTTGATAAAACATAATTTGGAAATAATGGTGGCATAGGAATCTCTTGACTTCTACTGAATAACTTCCTTATCACAATCTTACAAGAGAATCACCAGTTGACAACAGATGTTTTGCAATAATGTCATTTTGTAATGCTTTAAATTGGATACTAACAGGATGCTCACTTTGATGGGGAATTCATGGCATCTTACAAATCTTTATAAAAGGGGCATTATAACTCAATCCCTATAGATCCTCATTAACAGCATTCTGAAATGTAGCATTATAAGACTGAATCCTCAGGCTCCCTGCAGACTTGCACTAAGTTGTGATCTCTTTATTGCTTTGTGTTTATTATACATAAACATTTCTAGCAGAGTTTAAACTTTCGGATCACAGAGCAGTTTGTCTGACTCAGAGTCATGCTTAAGTGCAAACTTACACCCCACAGAGTACTTTTGTTATTTTAAATATGAGCCTTTTACAAAACACAGACAAAATTGTAAGGTTCTACCAGGTAAACATTGATAACATTTATAGGATGTCAGGTGCTCAGTGACACTCTATGACCAATTGGCAGAATGGGCAGCCCTTTGCACCTCAGAGATATTCAATAAGTAACTTCTGCAAATTATTCAACATCGCAATAAAGTAAAAGATACAATCCTTTCCTTACAGTATTTATAATCCAGTTTGAAAGTTTAAACAAGAAATAATTTAAAATTAAATTATATGGCATCAGACTAATAGAAATACTCAGCTATGGATAGAGGAAAATATATTCATTTGGCCCTGCATGAGTAGCTATTATTGAACAAAGTAAGAACGTACCAAACAGAAACATAAATAATGAAAACAACCACAGAACTTCTGGTTTACAGAGTTGAGCCTAAAGAGAATGACTTCACAAGTATTCTATTAAATTATCACACTGCAGTAGTCTCATGGATTCAATCATCATGCTATGTGTATGTGCATATATATATATACACATGTATATTTATGTACATATGTATATTTATATATATGTACGTACATGCACACACACATATACACACACACACTGAGGTATAGACATTGAGGATTAGAGAAATTAAATGGCAAAAACGCACTGTGATTTGATGTTGGTTTTAGGTCAATAAGATCTATTGTTTTCTTAGAGCCTGGTGAGGCTTTTTTTTCCCCCAAATTTATGGTTTTATAGCTGAGATGAAGGAGTGGAGCCTCATAGAAAATGGAGAGTTAGGCATTATTGCCAGTCAACATCTGACATATGTGTTAGAATAATAGAAATGCTTGTCATCCTCATGAAGTCCAGAACTCTGGTCATTTTTGCAGGTATTGCCTGAACTTCTTAGCATTTTAAGCCGAAAAGACAGTGCAGCTGATACCAAACTAAGGGTGTTACAGATAGATGTCACCAAGGAGAAACAGAGACAGAAAATTAGTTGTCTATTTCTGTGATAAAACACCAAGGTAACTTATGGAAGAAAGAGTTTATTTGGGATTATGGTTTCAGAAGGTTGTGGTCCATGATGGTGGGGAAACATGGTGGGAGGTGGCAGACATGGCAGCTAAAACTGCAGGCTGAGAGCTGACATCTTGAAACTCAAGCAGGAAGCAGAGAGAATGAACTCTGAATGGCATCTGGCTTTTAAAAGCTCAAAGCCCACCCCCAGTGACATACTTCCTCCCAAAAAGCCACTCCTCCTAAACCTACCCAAACAGTACTACCAACTGGGGACCTAGTACTCAGATACTTGAACCTATGAGGATGCATCTCACTCAAACCAACATAAAGAGTTATAGAGAAATACCTTGCCTTTCATTATACAATGACTATATCAGATAGAATGTTTTAAAACTGTTTTTGAAAGAGTAGTGTTGAGGACTCAGTCATCACCGTCATAGGTTCCAAAAGGATCCAGTGTATCTGTAAATTATCCTCAAATAAGGAATGAGGTTTGAAGTCATGAGAAAGGAAAACAACAATTTTCCAGGTTAACTGCTTTGGCCATATGTACCCCTACGGCTGTTGACAACATAAGGCAACAAAATCAATCTCTCAAGAGCGTCAAAATGTGGTTTGGGAATTTCTTCCTGAAGACTTATGGGTATGTTTGTGCAGCAAGATTACAGTGACTTATTTTGGCACGAAATGTTCCTGGTGGTTGATGTTGATGATTGCCCTGGAGTTCCCATTTTCCAAGTCCCAGCAAGAGGCTTCGTAGGCAGAGACAAAGGCTAGGCTCTGGTGACAACCAATAACAGTGGGCATTATTCTTTGCACTGTTGCCATGCTGAGAATCAAAATTCATTTCAAGCCATTCATTTATCCTGGCTGTATTATTACCAACTGGACTTCCTGAACCTAGAAGGTTTAAGAGAAAAAAAAAAAAGAAGAAAGAAATGGTGGGGATATGCTGCAAGTAGTTCAGATTGCATTGAATGATATGCATGAATCACTTGTAAATTTTATTTTTAAAAAATTCAAAATATAGAGGACCTATCATAATAAGATTGCAGTCTTATTCCTTTTAAGCACTGTAAGTATATTTCCACTTAAAATAATAATAATAATAATAATAATCTGTTCCCAACAGTTCTTTTACATATATTAACCTCTATCAATGTTACCTTTGAGCAGTTCTACAACCTCCTAGAGTGCAAATGTCTCTGTTTAACTAACACTCTTTATTTTATTACATTCAAAATGTACTTGTGAAAATGGAAGTGCTTTGTATTGCTGTTATAGCTCCAACAATGTGATTATTTAGCACTTCTCAGAGACTGATTTCCTCGTTAGGATTTGTACAGCCCATGTACCCGCTATAAGCCATGAAAGGTGCAAACGGCTTTGGAAGGCTGGAATAATTTAGCATGTTTTAGAGCAAGAATGATAAGGAATAACAGTAAAAGGGAGCACAAAGGAAGGTTTCTAAGAAATGAAAATTCTAGGATCCTGTTGACAAAAGCCTCTCAACACACGTGGAATGCAATCAAAATAACCCCATCACAGTAGCTGAGAACCATATCCTGCTGGTCTGAAATCTGCAAAAGGTACTAACCATGAGAAAGACAGCAAGGAGTTTATGCCTCATATCCAGGTATGTGCAGAGGGCTATGCCCCTGAGATCTACCCTTATAGATGAGCACATATTTTCTAGACACATTAAAAAGACTCACCTCTAAGCTTGGAGGATTATTTTCAATTCATACAGTTTTAAAGGAAGATGCTGACTTCCTGACAGAGTCACTTTTGACTTAGATATTCCTGGAAAGTGGGGCTTGGATATGGCAATGACTAACAGCCAAGGGTCTTGGTCAGACAATCATGAAATTATGGGGCTGCAAGGGTTAACAGTCCCTGCTGTCGCTGTATTTGGAAGGCAAGGCAAAGCTGAAATGTCCATGCAGTGGCATAAACTTTGCACCCACTCACCATATTTACTTTTCTACCTTGTAAATGGCAGGTGTATTCTTACAGTCCACTGGTCATTGACCAGTCAGTGTGAGAACAAGAAAGTATTCAGTTGATTCAGAAACAGGCCAGTATAAATCAGAGCTACTATGTATGATCTTTGCATTACAGTTCTGAGTTTCCCTTACTACTGGGTCTGCCATTGGCGTACTAACAGTCTGGTCATGGTCTTAACTTGGTGCATCAGTAAAAGGAAAATTATGCAGCCTTTACTAGTTATAAACAAGAAGGCTGAATAGAAACTTACAGTTTACTGTGTAATGAAAGGAGTAGATTGAAGATTAATATGACCACCTTGGTGATGGCTTTGCAAGATAAAATAGATGCAGAAATTGGAGGGTAAAATGTAAAATTAAAGCATACTAAGAGCTCATGGAGGAGTTCAATAGTAGCATGATTGCCTATCATATATGCCTTGGGTTCTAGCACAGGGAAAATTCATTTAATTTAAGATTGATTTGTTACATATTATTATTATTATTATTATTTAGTATTTAATTTTATTTTGTGTATGTATCTTCCATGTGTCTATAATGACTAGAGGTCAGAAGAGGGCATTGGATCCCTTGGGACTGGAGTTATAGACACTTGTAAGATGCCATGTAGGTGCTGGGAATCAAATCCAGTGTCTCTATAAGAGAAACCAGTGCTCATTGAGACATCTCTCTAGCTCATGCTTTGTTGCCTTAAAAAATGACTGTAGTCTCACTAGTTCTCATTATGTACACACACACACAAACACACAAACATACACACACACACATGCATGCATGCATCGCAGGCACATATATATCAAACAAAAATCATATTGAGGCTAGCCTAATTTGGGAAACTAAAGGAAGAATTAAGTTTCCATATGTGTATCTTTGGAAACAGCATGGAAACTCAAAGACTTGAATTGAGCCAAATTCATAAAGTTAAGTTGATCAAAGTGTTCATGACTTATGTATGTGGATAGGTATAACAATCATTTATTCATAAAACATGGAATTAGATTAATTAATGCCTTACTTCTAGAATTACCAATAATTTCTTGAAAGAAAGTTGGTTCCATTGTTTTTGCTGTGGCTCTTTTCCAACAAAGGGAGGAGTGAGAAAAACACCAAAAAGTTTATTAGACTATTGTCACATGAAATGATTGGCTATATTTTATTACCTCTTGTAGACTTTTCTCTAAAGAAAGTTATAACTTAAAAGAAATTAATCTTTTTATTACATTTTAGTTATCTATTTAGTGTGTATTCAAATGCCTACTACAGTGCAAATGTGGCTCTCAGAGAACAACTTGCAGGAGTTGAGTCTCTCCTTCCACCACATGGGTCCTGGTCTTGAACTCATGACTTTGGGGTTGCAATTAGATGCCTATACTAGCTGAGCCATCTCACAGGTGCATTAGAGCTTCCAGATGGAGTTAGAAATTTGTGACCGGGCAGTTGTGGAAACATTCTACATGTGGATTTTTTTAAATACTTTATTTTTTTTCTTCAAGTTACATCTCAGTAACAAACCCCTCCCTATTCCCCCTTCCTATCCCGCCCTTCCACCCTCTTCCCCCCAGAAGTTTCCCTTTTCAGTCCAACAGATGGTTCCTTCTCTTATAACAGTAAGTATTATACAAAACAACAGATATAAATATGCCACATTTATGAGAGTTAAATGGCCCAGTATACCTTCCCCATGTCCAGTTTATACATATTTGGCCCCTGACTTTAACATTCTACATTCCTCCTCTTCTTTATTCAAGTTTCTGTGGTGCTTAAGAGTAGTCCAGGGTCTCATGTGTGCCAAGCCAGTGCTCAATTACTCAGTTGTATCACCAATCGAAAATAGGTTCATTTTAATGTTTGTGTAGGAAAAACATTCCATTGACAAAAACAAAAGAAAGAAGGGAAGAAGAGAGGGGGTGTGAGGGAGGGCAATAAATAAAGAGAAAGAACAAAAGGACAAAAGGGCTAGAATATTATGGGTCTTTTCCTATTCCATTTTCTTTTTTTCTAAGCAGGTTAATCTTAAAAGCTATCTGCACCTTATATCTTTTATATCTAGATGCCCCTCTCCCTCCCTGTCTCTCTCTCTCTCTCACACACACACACACACACACACACACACACATCATTGTGGAAAAATTAAGAAGCAATGGAGCCTAGATGGTGTAGCAATAGCTCCTGACTAGAAAGCGGTGCTTAGCAACCAGGACCGCAAAGTTGCTTGCCTGGCCATATGGATTGATTTTGTTTTTATTTTTTTAAAGCTCTGATAATAGCTGGATATTATCCTGTGGTCTGGAGTAGTGATTCCCAGTGTGCCTTTGAATCATTATTTTCTTTGACAGGCAGCAGTCAGCTTCATTTTTACTTGACCTCTATCTCGGGATGGAACTTCGAACTGCTTGTCATTGTCTAATACTAGGAGAGAACTGTGGACTACAAGGTGTAGATAGCTGTTCTGGAAAGTGGACTTTTTTTAATAATTTATTTTTTTATTTCTTCAAGTTACATCTCAATCACAATCCCCTCTCTACTCCCCCCTCCTGTCCCACTCTTCCCCCTCAACCCCCCCATCCTCTACCCTTTTTTTTTTCTTTTTAGTTTAAGGTATATCTTTCCCCCCAACAGCTCCCCCTTTCAGTCCAACAAATGGTTCTTTCTCTTATAACAATAAATACAATACAAAACAACAGAATAGGCCACAATTATGAGAGTTATATGGCTTAGCATACATTCCCAATGTTCAGTCCATATGTATTTGGCACTTGACTTTAACATTCTACTGTCTAACCATCTCCATGAGTTTAAAGTTCTATATCTAACTCAGCTTTCATACTAACTTGCCTCACAATTTTTAAAAACATCTTCTTAGATCCAGAGCACCCTCTTGATTCCTAAACAACTCAAAATTTAACTATGAGACTCTAGCTACCTATTCTTCAACCACCTCAGAGACCTGAGGACCAGCTGATGATGAGTGGCAGAAAACACTGGCTAGTTAGTTCAGAGATAGGATGTTGAGAAAGGAATGTTGAAGCGATTAGTGGGGAGTGGGAGTGGTGTACTCTCACAGCACTGATGAGAAAACAGTATTCTAAGGTCCACTTTAAATAAAAATCATCAGTAACTTTCCCATGCAAAGAATGAAAATTGTGACACTCATGAGACATCATGTAGGTGCTAGGAATGAAACCCAGGTTCTCCACAAAAGAAACCAGTGCTTTCTGAGACATCTGTCTAGCTCATGCTCTGATGTCTTGAATAAATCACTGTAGTCCCACTACATATCATTATGTCCTACTACACATGCACACAACATGCATATCAGCATATTCTTGTGGCCCACCAGTGACTCCAATGAAAGTCTCTAAAACTAATCTAAACACTTGAGATCTAGTCCAATGAAAACTTTTAAAATGTTAGAGTAATCAATAATACACTTTAAAAAAAAAAAAGAAAGTTGTTTGTAGTTTTCCTACTGTTGGTGAAAATTCTGCTGGTTTGTGCCGGCTCTACAAGCACTTGTGACAGGTGTGATAACTGGGTAGTCCATTTGATTTAGCGGATGAAATCTTCCTTTTAGCCTTATAAACTTTCAAACACTAATGGACTCCAGGAAGGAAATGGCCATTCTATCACCCAAAAGCCAGCCAGGAAATACTCTTTATTTTAGGCAGCTTCAGGGTTCTTGGAGAACATGGAAGTAGTTATAAAAATGGAAATTTCTCAATTTCCTATCTTTATCTTTGGCCAGTCTTCTATAGTATCATGGGCGACAGGACCCATGTTCTTTCTACCCTTGTGACACTTTGCTGGCCATTGCCCCAGTTCCCTAAGTACTCCCTTGTGCCTAGTGCCTAACTCCTTTTCCTCTTAGCATTGCAAGACATTATCAACCTTCAATCATTTGGCTTCTTGGCTTGGATCTGAGTGGGGGTGTGGTTTTTTCTTCCTGTTTTCTAGTTCATATTTTGTTTGGTGGGATGGGGATATCTTTTTCCAGATAGTCCCTGTCCCAGGACATTTTGTAGAGTATCTGTGAGCTGTGAAATGCCAGGGAATTTCTTATTTTCTTTGGACTCAAGAAGTACCCTTAGTTTGTTCCCTGTTGATGAGTCACCCTGTGAACTTCAGGCATGTTCCCTTCAGAAAGCAGTATTTTCTGAGCACACAAATACACACACACACACACACACACACACACACACACACACACACACACACAGCATTTATTATGGAACAATAAAAACTAGTCTTTGGTGGATTCTTGCAAAGGTGGGCTGTGGAAAGTATATTTTTTATCCCTTCTATGAGACTGACTAACCCTTTCTCATTTGTGTCTTTATTTTTTAAGCAGAATTCTCAAGTCTCAGGAACACACTTGGAGCACATGTTCCCAATTGGACACCCCACAGGAGCCGACCCCAACAACTCAGTATCTGCATAGCCTCCTCCCAACACCAACCCCAGAAGGAGCCTGAGTCCTTTAGAAGCAAATCACGTGGAATAAGCCAGATTGCAAACGAAAGCTGCACGGTCTATTGGCAGCAGTGTAATTTGTGTTTATTACGGTCTTTCAAGCACTGCTCCATCCCCCTTTGTCTCATTTACTTCTTGCACAGAAGACATCTGCTCACAACTGAAATCCCTTGGAAGAACTCGATCCCTTTGGGCTAGAAGAGGTGAGGGTGGAACAGGGGCCACTTCATCTGAATAGTGTTTAGCAACTTCACTCTGAAGTGTGATGAGAGCAATCTTTCTCCTCCCTTTATTCTGCAGCCTAGCTAAGCCCACACTCCATTGTCTTGCAATATGCAGGAGCTATCTGCGTAAAGGATGCTGTGTTGAATGACTACTCCTGTTGAGGGCTTTGAAACGCTTTAACATGTGGTATCATTGTTATAGCTGTCATTGCTGTCTTGGAATTTATTCTCAGCTCTGAGAAAGGCTTTTAAGCCATGTGTCAGGCAGCACGTCAGCAGAAATTGCCAACAAGCATGATTTATATTCAGCCTTTTAGGGCCAGAAGAGTACTGCCTCAGGCCGCTTCAGGTCTGAAAAAGACAGGGGCCCATCTCAGCAGTCTGTGGTCTACATCTGCCCTTGGTCAGGCTAATCATTTTATTTGAAGGGTAACAGACATATTCAGTGGCATATTTCCTAAATAGTATTCCTTCTGTACTGTAGTTTTGGAAAGTTGCCTCTTTGTACCTCACATCACCCCCTTTCCATGTCTCATAACTGTACTTAAGCCCTCTTGCCAACACAATTAGGAAGGGTCCATTTTGGCTATCCATCTTAGCTGAACACTGGGTAAAATCGATAAAGTTTGTTTATAGGGATATTTGTTGTCAGGGAACCTGTAATTGGAAATTTAAATGAAGTAGTATGGTGTTTTCATTCAATGCTATTTCTTATTCCATAAACCACCACACAGGTATTATATACAAACTTAATAAACAAAAATCAAGTCATCCACTTAAACAATAGATGGATAAATAATGAGAACATACCATACAAGAGAGTATTATACAACCCTAAAAACAAGCATGGTAATGATTCATGTTACAACATGAATGATCTTTTAACAAGCAGCAACATGGTATGCTATTCCATTCCCATGAAATATCTAGGTTAGACAAGAATGGAGAAACAAAAAGTAAATTAATACTTGGTAGAGGCTGGGCCAAGGAAAGGGTGGGGGTGACTACTGATATTGAGTTACTTTTTGAGGTGGAAAAAAAAAACATGAAATCAAGATGGTTGTGGAGTCTGACTGTATTAAAACCACTGTATTTTTCACTTTTAATAGGTGCATTTTAAGTCATGTAAATTATACTTCAAAACTGTAGGCACAGATATATTTGTATGTAAATTATAATTTGTGGGACCTTGACATTTTAGTTCCTTTGGTGTGTGCGTGTGTGTGTATGTGTGTGTGTGTGTGTGTATTTCTAAAGGAGCTTTAAAAAAAGGAAATTGATTTAACACTGTTTTATAAAAACAGAAGATATGCACTACGGTTATATGCCAATAGGAAAGACTTGTCTGATGAAATTGGTGTGGATGGAATTAGAATTTCATAATATATTTTACTTTTCTGTGTGTTTTTCAATTAAAAAATTATGTTGCTTTATTTTATAGAACTTTGAAGATGAGTCTAAGTTTTAAAACCAAGAAAGAGAGGAAAACGGAGTTAGCTTAAAATGTTAAAGAATCTCTATCCAGGGGAACAGTGTGGCATGATAAACAAGAGTCAGGGGACTCTTGTCCCCTGAACCACAGAACAAGTCAGATACATCAGCTCTCTTTGTCATTTCCTTTCTCTTCCACACACTCAGAAAATAGTGTATTTGAATGCGTTAGAAAGAACATTAGTATTTATTGAGTGCACCTTTTTAGATAAGGTTACTTTCAAACCTTCCACTCACATTCCGCAGGAGAGAAGTCAGGCACTTAGTCAGACCTCACCCAACTGCAACAGGAGACTAGACGTAGAATTTCTAATAAGTTGACCGTGTATCTGGTAACAGTTATGATATTTCGAAATAGGAGAAGGAGTTAGAGGATGTGATGGTTAATCTTGCTTGTCAACTTGACTACACCCAGAATGAAAGTACAAGCTACTGGGCACTCGTGTGAGGGAGTTTTTCCGATCAGATAATTTGGAGCGGGAAGACCCACCCTAAATGCAGGCAGCACCTTCTGGTGGCAGCCCAGATAAAGGAACATGGAAGAAGAAAACTTTTCTTTGTGACTGCTTGCTGTTCCTGTCACTGGCAAGCTCCTTTATCCTGTTGCAGCAGTATTCCTTCTCCATTACATCTTCTTCAGACTTCCAGTGGAGACCGAAGACTAACTCTCCAGGAACCCACCAGGCTCTCACAGCTGGGTTAAGACTACTGAAGCATCAGTTGGGCTCTCCTGTGTGGGACCATGTTTGGGTTACCTGGACTCCTTCCTGCAAGCAAATGTAATAAATCTCATTTTAATATATATGGCCATTCTATCAGTCCTGTTCCCTTAGAGGGACCAACTAATATAGAAGGGAAACAAGCACATTTCCTTAAGTTGTATTTAAAAGACTTTTGAGTATTTTCTAAATATTTGACTATTTTTCAAATATAATAAAATTATATTTATGCAACATTAAAATACCTTGAACCAAATGGCAATTTTAGGTTATACTTGTAGGTAGTAGAAGTTATTGGTGTTCTTTAAAAATATGAAACTAACCTTTTGATTTGAAGGTTGATGGGTATTCCCTTCTCATAAGCAGGTTGGGGGACTCAAATGACCCTAGAAGTTTATTTAAGCCATGTGCTCTTTACAGTTTTGTTCTTTTTCATTTTACACAGAGAATGGTTGCTTATAAGCCCCTTACATTCTTGATTATCTTTCCATCTAAGTTTTACAGTTTTGTTTTTTTAGCACCAGTGTTGATTTTATGTACAAAGAGACCACATGGTACCCTATCTCCTATAATAATGTCCATATTCATTATGATGGTAGTTATTTTAGTGAATAAGATCCAAATTTCAATTTCTTAACAGAATACAATTATATTTCTTGCTTATACAACTAGTATAGTATGAGTGTGTCATGAAAGCTTCCAACACTATGAGTCAGTGAGCCAGGCACCTCCTTTCTTTTGATGATATCTATCCTTGTTAAGATCATTGCTGTCTTTAACATCTAGCTTGGAATATGTGTGTGTGTGTGTGTGTGTGTGTGTGTGTGTGAGAGAGAGAGAGAGAGAGAGAGAGAGAGAGAGAAACTACAGTATGGTGTATGGTGTGCAAGGTTTCTATGGCCTAGGACTAGAAATGAAGTACAAAATTTCAACAGCCCTTGGCTAGTCATGTCACATGACCATGACTAATACAATAGAAAATAGTCCAAGTGAGTTTTTTAACCAGGAAATGGGAAGAAGAAAATTCTTACCACAATGGAAGTAAGTCTAAAGTCCTTATAATGATTCCATACTCTTTTATGTATAGTTCATATTTACATCTACAGCCTCATCTTGCTTCTTGAACTCTGTTCCATCTCAAGTCACTAAATCATAAAGAAGTCTGGGGCTGGGGTGCTGATAGCTCATATAATAATATTGTTTGTCAGAGCAACAGTTACTAACAATTATTTCAATCTTTTGATCTTCTTATCTTTAGTCCTGTGGACCCAACCAGCTTTTATCAACACTTTTCCCACCAAATAAAAAAAGCTCAGGTATTATGAGTACTATTGCTTAACCATTGTTTGATGTTCTGTGATTTTTCATTTTCTTTTCATCCTAGAAAATCTTTAAGACTAGAAGAGAAGGCATTTCCTTTTGTATAACTTGCAGAATTTGTACCAAAGTAACTCTCTGGTCTTTGTCTTCAAAGAGTGGTTTAACTAGAGTTGCCTAAGATACTGGTCCTCAAACATTGATATACTTGAGGATGATTTGGTAACCTTATAAAAAAGGCTATTTTAAGTTCTCTTCATGGGATTGTATTTAATTAGTTAGGTGTGCCATCCATGTATCCATATTTTTAAGGTTCTGGTCTATAAGTTGTTATTTCAGAATTATTCGCCTAGCTGGTTATAAAGTTTAAAGTAGAAAATTATCTATGCAAAGTTATTCATCTCTACATGAGTAAGTGTTTAAATGGTCCATATACCTGGATGTAGGCCAAGGAAATACTATTATAAACTTCTATTACTATTCCCCTTAGTTTGCTCCTGGGTGTCTGTCCCTGAACTTCTAATATGTGTGCATCATTATTGCAACTAGACTCTTACTTTTAGTAGCTACAAGATACTGCTCAGCCGGGCGGTGGTGGCGCACGCCTTTAATCCCAGCACTCGGGAGGCAGAGGCAGGCGGATCTCTGTGAGTTCGAGGCCAACCTGGTCTACAAAGCGAGTCCAGGACAGCCAGAGCTACACAGAGAAACCCTGTCTCGAAAAAACAAAAACAAAAAAACAAAGATACTGCTCAAGTAAGATAATGTCACATATGGTGGCTGATAAATGTGATTTTTTAGGACCAAGAATGGGTGTAAGCTTAGAGATGGCAGGAGTCAGGAGGCTAGCAATTGTCTTGTTTCCCCCATGTTTACAGCTAATTCCTTGACAGCATGCATCAGAAAGCCACTGTAAGGTAGTTGGTAAAAATGTAACCCAATTGCTACCATGTAGGCCCCCAGTGCAAGAGGAAGCCCATAGCCCTCATATGACTGTTGAACTGAGAGGAACTGATGTATGTAGGGACACTCCACATTGGAGGAGTGGGATGGGTGAGAGAGGGAGGAGGGGGTGGGAGGGTGGAACTGGGAGGGGTGGAAAGAGGGCACTGTGATGGAGATGTAACTTGAAGTAATAAATAAACATTAAAAAAACATGTAACCCAACTATGGATGTCTCTGGAGATGTGTTCATACTTTTCCCCACCAAGGAGAAGATCCTATTCTGTCTGTGGGGTCCACACATAGCTAGACCAGTATTCCTCTGTGGTACCCCACTTAACCAAGGGTGTTTATAATCTGCAGATGTCTTGATTGAACAAAATGGAATGAGTTCTGGAAAACATGTCCCATAGAAAAGCATTCAGTCAACTGGGAGGCTGAATTTTCTCAAAAGATGTGGTTTCAGGTCAAGGTGATGAATCCCTTACCATCACCAAGGCATGACAACCAATTTAAAATAGTCAGGAAGATAAAAATTGTAACAAGACTTCAATCTATTTGATGGCTGGGAGAACAGAATGATGACATTGGGAAGAAACAGATCGAGATAAGAGATGCTTCTTTGCTCAGAAATGCCTAACTGTAGGAATAACACAGATCTTGAGATGGCTGTGAGCACTATTTCTGCATCAGGTACTTAAATTACAAGACTTATAAGGTCCTCACTTGATTGTTCGTGGCTGGGTTGAGGGACTGAGTGACTTAGCAGGAAGGTTCCTGGAACTTCTGTTCCTGCTGAAGCTGTTGAAAATGTGTCAGGTCATGTGGCGCCCATAAGGCTTTGGGTTATCCTGTATTCTTTGGAAACAGTGCCATTAAAACTCGATTTATGTGCTGCTTATGTGGGCAAACTTACCAAGAGAGTGGCTTTCTCAAAAAAACAAAAACAAAACAAAAAATCACTGTGTTCCCCATCCCATGGGAATTCACTTGAATACCCTTGGGTGTAATAGGGTAATATTATCCCAATTTTGCTGCCATCCCTAGGAGCAGAGGAAAAAAGATGTCACTGGTTCCATCTCTAAGTAGAAGGAGAAAACTGTTAGAAATCAGATGAAGATTTGTTGATATTTGGCACAGAAAGAGGACTGCCTGGGTCCTGTGTGGGCCCAAACATTCTGCTATAAGGTTTGTAATATATCCTCATAAAAATAACAGATAGGAAGCAAAGCACTAGTTTATTAAACTGAGCTGATGGCTGATGGCTGAATGTGACTCTGATAAAGACTGAGTTCATATTTAAGGAATCTTGTGAGAAGTCTTCGACCATATTAAGATGTAACATTGTCAGAGGACCTAAGAGTGCATAAATTGGGCTTTGCTCTGGTCATCCATACTGTTGTAAGTTTCCCAGGAAGCTTTATGTCTGAAAAAAAGACAAAAATAATAAATCAAAATTCAAAATTACTTTATTACTGGCTAGACCAGTGTTAAAGACTAGTTAGACTGGCTATTCTTAACTGGATTGGCTCAGGTGTCCTAGTCAGTAGCCTGCATGGAACATTCTTACACAAGCCCCAAACCTGTGCATCTGAACTCTTGGAACAAAACACTAGGTATGATGACACAGCAATAGTATGACCATGTTTGAGAAGATAACATCTAGGCTTATACATATTCTGAGGCAGCTTACCCCATGATCAATGAGGATGGCAAGAAAACACTACTTAGAGATATAAGATGCCAGCCCTATTCAGTGAGGGTGCATAGCACTTCCAGGAGGACAGAAGCTGAGAGTAATGGGGGTAAAAGTCACATAGTTGGGTGAACTCCAAACACTTGGCTATTCCGTCAACTGAAATATGGCCCCAACACTCTCATCCTTGTCTAGATGAGTGAGAATTCTACATCCCCATAAGGAAAGTACAAAACATGCTGAGAAAACTAGTTCTTAAGCTGGTCTTGGCTCATCTAGAAACACTACTGATGGACAGTGGCAAAAAGAAAAAAGTGGAGAAGTCTGCAGTAGATCCTGGCTTGCTTAGTCAGCCACTAGCTATATGGAAATGGAAGGGAAGACAGAAAGACGGTCGGTTGTGAAGGAGGTCAGCCATAATTCACTAGGCTAGTTGTGGGAAATGATTATATGGAGGAAGCCAGTGCAAGATGACCAGTTCAGCTCAGATTTTTACAAGCCAAAGATGTGGAAGCTGACAGTAGAAGAGTGTGTGTACCCCTAGGTAGAATCCTGAAATGGAAAATGACCCTTCCCACAGTGGTTCCATTTTCATTTTCAAGTATGCCTAGCAGCATGGGAAAGCCTTCTTCTTAGCATGGGAATGAGGTTGGGTATAAGGAAGGCTAGGGTCACTCTGTTCCACAATAGAATGTTCATGCAACATGGGATAGGGTAATTTCCCAAAGGACTCCTAGTACTTTATAGATTCATAAAGGTTGTTTTTTTTTTTTCAGGCTGCTCAGGGCCCATGTTATGACCTTTGATTTTGAGCAGTTCATTCCCATGATTCCCATGTTATATTAACATGTGACATTTAAAGAAGCAATAAGGGAAGAGGAGTATGGTGTAAAAAATTCAACTTATGCTTGGGTTTGAATGTCTGCACTCAGAAAACCATTTATGAACACCTCTGCTTGAAAGGTTAGATTTCTGTTCCAGAAAATGGGAAGATGATGTTAGCATAAATGTCAAAAGAGAAAATGTATACGAAATGCAAGATCTGTGAATAATAAACACCCACCAAGTTCTTTGGTTTTTGTTTCTCAGGAAAAAAACATGATTTCATAATGGTAAAAAATAATTCCTTGGTTTCTTAGAAAGTGTGTGTGTGTGTGTGTGTGTGTGTGTGTGTGTGTGTGTGTGTGTGT
>CAJQZJ010033452.1:618939-633035 GCA_907164525.1 Lophiomys imhausi
TGTGTGTGTGTGTGTGTGTGTGTGTGTGTGTGTGTGTGTGTGTGTGTATGCATATGTATATGTCCCTTCCTCTAAAAATAACCAAGTCCTTGATCTTTAGTTGGAATCATTGCTGTCTTTGTGGACCCTGGTGAATTCATTAGTGACTTGCTTGGGCCATGATGAGGTGTGATTGTATGGCAGACCTGTGGTCAGAAAGCAGAAATGCTTCTCTTTCTCCACCATCCCTTTCCCCATAAGCTTGTCCTACTCCTGATCCTCACTCTGAGGTCCTTCAGAAGTTCTGCAGTCAGCAACACTGAAGTTCCCACTGTATAGTCTGGGCTGTGGAGTGCAAGGAAACAGAGACAAGCTGCAGCTCCCTGACACTTGCTGATCTTGTCTTAATGGGTTGGTGAAAGACACCCCATCTTTCACACAATGCATGGGCCTGGAATGTCCACATGGGCCTGGAATGTCTCTTCTGTTTGTTGCAAACTTTCTGTCTCATGTTTCTCATGACAGCACTTGAGGTTATCCACTCTAAAATTCAAAAATAAGTGTACCATGTTTTCAGGATTCTGGCATTTATGACCACAGGTTGCTAAAATTTGCAGAGACCCGAAAGGCTGTCTTCTCCATCTTCTGCAGCTTACAGATGTCAAAACTGAGACTCAGGAAGGTTAAGTAGCCTGCCCAAGGTCACACAGCTAATGCAAATTACTAGAATAACTAAGATCATAGTGCACATTGTGTAATGCAAAGATTGAGATGAGTTTCAGGCCTGTGTCCTGGGGTGACCCAGCTTGATTCAATTACTAGGAACAAGTCTTCCAGATAGAAGCATCTGCCGAATGCTAGTTAACTCCTTTGCCTCAGTTTCCTTACTTAGTATCCATGGAAAGCAACATACCTCATATGTTATCATGAGATTTTTAAATACAGATACAACATACAAAGACAAACATGCCTAACATTTAGGAAAAGTGATAATGTAACTTTTTACCATTCATTTATGAGAACTCTCTTCTTTCTATGTAAGATTTTAGTCAACTGTATGTAGTCTCTGCTTCCTTGCATGTCCTGGATCTTTAAATTTTCACTGACAGCACCCCAAACCCATTATGTGTCATCTAGATAGCTGTGATTACCCACCATCCACCTTTTCAACAGTGCCTTGGTTGTTAATTGTTTTATAATTAATTATCCCCAAACTCACTCCCATAGTTCTGTGGGCCAGGAACTCAGATGTGGTCAGGAAAGATATTTGTCTCTATTGCGTCATCACCAAGATGCCTGAGAGCCTTGTCTAAGCTGGTCACTCATGTGATAGGCATGGTGCTGGCTCTTACCTGAGTTTCTCTGGGATATCTCTCTGAATTTGATTCCTTTCCACAGGCACCAGAGCATGAGCTGCCTGGGCCTCCTTGTAACCTGGTGGGCAGGTACATGGATAAGTGTTCCAGGACTCTGGAAGTGAAAGTTGTCATTTCTTTAAAGACATAGGCTGGAAAAACTGGCAAAGTATCACTTTCACCATATTCTATTGGTCAAAACAATCACAGAGCCTGCCCAGATTCAAGGGAAATAAAAATAGACCCCACTCTTCAATGAGAAGAGTGTCAAAAAAATCTGTGACTGCCTTTAATCTGCCATGCTCCGCTATACCAAATTATTTTCAGAGTATCACAAACTAACTTTAGAAAATGTAAATCAATCCATGTCACACAAACCCTCCCATCAGTTTAAGTCTTATATGCCTACTCATCATGCTTAAGATAAAATGCAGACTTTTAAAGATGGTCTCTGAGACCCTGAACACCAGTCCCTTGATTTATTGTTTACCCTCATTTCCCTTCTCACCCTTGTTTAGTTGTATTCTCTGACGCCCACCTAAAGCAGCATTTGCTTAACTTTCTACTTTCCTTCTCTGCATATTCGCTATTGCTTATTTTCACCTGACATTGCATTATACTTTGATTTGTTGATTAGCCCATCTCAGCTCCCTTAGGACAAGGGACTTCGTTTACTTTTATTATATAGACCAGCTTTGAACCTATGGTAAGTGTTCTTTTAAGATTGTTTTTTAACTAACAATGATGATTTTACTTATTTTTTCCCTGTATGAGGGGGGGTCTCATTTATATTTTTTGTGTATTTGACTTTATGCTACACTTTCATCTTTTTACCTTGGAGAAAGATATCTTGGTGTCTGGTCTATATGCACACATAGGTTAGGAAGAAAGTCAGGAGGAAGGATCCAGTGACCTTGCAGGAGCTGTGACCAGGGGCTGATGTTATGAAGTCCTACTGTAAGTTAAGTATGTAGATCATATGCATGTAATAAGAAACAAAAGATAGAAGTGTCAGTGTGATGATCCCTCAAGGGTAGTGGTAGCAAGTCTGAATGAAAACCAGGTTTGGTGGCATTGGCATGTAAAAAATTTGGGCTCGTTTCTGTAGGTGCAAGGTCTAGAAATCGGCTTGCTTAACTTTTTTGAGACTGTGTTTTCTCACCTGTGAAGGAAAAACAATAACTCTCTATGAACATTTCTGTGAGCATTACACGTGTGAAAGCATCTGTCGTAGGTTTAAATGTGACTGTGAAGTCTTAGTTCCTCTTCCCTTGAGCGGCAGGATCTGTGTACCTCCCCTGGAAGCTGGACAGATTGTGTCTGCTTGGATCACGGGAGAACATTAGGATGATGCTCTCAGACCTCCAAGGACAGGTCACAGACAGTCAGATAGCCAACCTTATGCTTGAAGCTGGCCTGCCCTTGGCTGCTGCACTGCTGTCGCATGCATTCTGACTGGGTCCATACTGAACTACTCTTGTGCTGTGCCAGCCCGGGCAGCAGGTAGGTGAGTGAAGAAGACATTTTCTGCTCAAGTCTGCCAAACCGACTAATTCCAGCCCTCAACTTTTGAGTCGTTCCAAGCCATGAAAGTCCTCTCAGTCAAGGCCCCAAACAGGTTGAATAGAGAATTGTCTCCTTCCAAAACCCTGACATATGGAATTAATGAGTGTAATAAAGTGTCTGTTTCAAGTCACTGTGTTTTGAGGAGTGTTTGCTACATAGCAAGGGAGAACTAGGAAAGAATGGAAGGCTTCCAGCTCATCCCTTGCTTGAGGAAGATGGTCTCAGAATGCCAAGTTCATTCTTCCTTTCTTAATTTCTCAGAAGTGTGGGGAGGTTGTGCTTGTGGCTTTGATGAACTGGTGGGTTAGTTGTTTGTTTTTTAAGATTTACTTTATATTTATGAGTGTTTTGTCTGTATGAATAGATGTTAAACACATGAGTGGTTGGTGTCCAGGAAGAAGGCTAGTAGAGGGCATTGGATTCCCTGAAATTACAGTTAGGTATAAGAGTGAACTTTCATATAGGTGCTTGGAATCAAACCCAGGTCTTCTGTGAGAGTAACAAGCACTCTTAATCACCAATCCATCTCTTCAGCTCTGAAGTGGTAGGTTATGCGTTAGGTCTTAAAAGCATCCTAGAATTTTGACAAAGAGAAGGGAAGATGTCACAGAAAGGCATTCCAGGACGAGAATGTACTTGGGATTCAATGTCATGACAGGCAAAGAGAGACCTAGGGTAAACTTTCAGATAACTTACTTGTAATATCTGCAGCAGACAGGGCCCCTCAGTACAGGAAGGAAGGTGCTCCGTGAGGCTTCTTAAGCAGCCACTTCCTTTCTACAAGAGAATGACACGTAATGTGAAACCTCTCTATAGGCCTCTGCCAGGCCTGCCCTTGCCAGGGCTGGCCACAGAAATCTCAGGGGCTGGTGTCGTCCTTGTACAATCCCTTTGTTTCTAGCTCAGTGCATTTGATTCTACTCTACTTTGGCCTCAAATCAGCCCTTCTTATTCCACTTGTCTAGGGTTCATTCCTTGTTTGCTTATTCAGACTCCCTTGTCTGTATTCAAAAGTTCCCCCCTGTTATTTCTTTCACAGAACCAGAATAGAAATGCACATTTGCCAGTTTATCACATTTGAAGCCTGAATATACATGGATACCATTTTAAGAGGGATACCTGTGCCTGAACGTATTTTAATGCATTTAACCATTCATGTGACCTTTGGTTCTAGAAGGAAGGTGGTGGCTTTAGGTAAATTGTGGATCTTGAGGTGACAGTTCACCAGGGTATCTTTCCTCACTGTGTAAATGATGAGTTGTCTTAAAAAAGTTTTGGTTCTTCATTACACAGGAGGCTCTTTCTACTTCCATGGGGCTGCTAGGAGAGCTGTTACCATCATTTTAGATTTGGATCTGAAAGCAGTGTTAAGGACCTCAATCTTCTTCCAGTTCTCCTTAAAAGGGAAATAATGGGAACTGAGGGCAAAGAGCTCAGTGGTGGTAGAGTGATTGCCCAATCACCTAACACGAGGTTAGGTTTTAATCCAAAAACTGAAAAAAGAAAAAGAATAGGAAACAAACAAACAAATCTATTTTGTTTTGTTTGGTTTTCCTTTGATCCTCATTGGACCTGAATTCAATACAAGTTGATTGGATGCTTGCTTTTAGCCTTATCTGTGTTGCCTGCCATTGTGTTATGCCAGTTTCAAGGCACCCCTCAGCTAACATGAACATCATTTTCTCGCTTTATCTCTTAAACGGATTATTTATATCAAGAAATAGGAAAGGTTTTTCTTGATGTGTAAAATCATCACTCACTTCCCAGACGTTCTTTCTTTTTCTTCTTCTTTCTTTTTTTTTAAATTTTTAAATGTTTTATTTCTTCCAGTTACATCTCAATTGCAATCCCCTCCTTACTCCCCCCTCCAGTCCCACCCCACCCTCTTCCCTCTCAACTGCCCCATCCCCTTCCTTTTGTTTTAAGTTTAAGGTATATCTCCCCCCCCCCAACAGCTCCCCTTTCAGTCCAACAAATGGCTCTTTCTCTTATAACAATAAATACAATACAAAACAACAGAAATAATTAGGCCACAATTATGAGAGTTATATGGCTTAGCATACATTCCCAATGTCCAGTCCATACGCATTAGGCACCTGACTTTAACATTCTACTATCTAACCATCTCCATGAGTTTAAAGTTCTATATCCAACTCAGCTTCCATCCTAACTTGCATCACAATTTTAACAATATCTTCTTAGAGAACACCCTCTTAATTCCTAAACAACTCAAAATTTAACTATGAGACTCTAACTATCTAGTCTTCAACCTCCTCAGAGACCTGAGAGGGATAATATATCTGATTATGAACAGACTAGTCCATACCATTGGAAGGAGATCTAAGTTTTTCATTTGTTTGTTTGTTTTATCTTTTGTTTTCCTTAACAATGCTTTTGTAAACCAGGTCAGTCCTTCCTTTCCCCTTGAATAAAATCTTGGCTAAGTCTT
This sequence comes from Lophiomys imhausi, assembly GCA_907164525.1. NCBI lineage: Eukaryota > Metazoa > Chordata > Mammalia > Rodentia > Muridae > Lophiomys > Lophiomys imhausi. Next base: position 624,289 of record CAJQZJ010033452.1, read on the forward strand.
GAATAGCTTCTTCTTTTTTTTTTCCCCCAATTTTTTTTCCTAGTCACTTTATCTGGAAAGAAAATGTTAGACAGGTTCCTTTTCTGAGCTGCAGGTTAGAGTAAAGATGAAAACCAGGAGGAACCTCAGGTGAGGGTAAAGATGAAAACCAGGAGGAACCTCAGGTGAGGGTAAAGATGAAAACCAGGAGGAACCTTGCCTAGATTTAAAACTACAGGTGGAAACCTGCCAGAGGGAAAGGCAAGAGTCTCAAAAACTTTTTCCATGTATTTATGTGTTAAATTTCTCTCCTTCCTCACCCAACTTTCTGACCATTCATGTTGAAATATAAACCTTAGAGCAAGGTAAGAAGACAAACAAGGTCTGGTCAGGCTGGTGCTATGGAGCTGGCCATCCAGCACTGTGGGACATGTAGAAGACTCAAATTTATTTTCCTGTGGATGCTTTTTGAATTTTGAGTATTTTCCATCCAACATGGCAGAGCTGAAGATCCATGACTTGCCACAAATAAGGTATTTTCTTCCCAGGCCAACTGTGTATATCACCTGTCTCAGCTCTGGACATATCTACTAATCCTTAGCATGTTTATGATGCTTTCTTGTTCTCTAGAATATCCCCAAGTTAGTTATCTTTTGCTGTGATATTTTTACAGGCTTTAAAATGATGTGAATTTATTACTTCATTGTTGGTATGTGTCAGTCATAAATGGGTCTCCAGCAACTTCTCAGGCTGGAATCCACATCCTGGCTAGAGATACGTCTCTTGTGGCTTGGATTCTTCTTTTGGGTATACAAAATTGTTTGCAATATGAAAATTTTCACAGCTCCAGAACTCACAGAAGCAGATCTTTTAGATGAGCAGCACCATGTCTCTCTGACACTTTGCCTTCTTCTAAAGGCTCATTTAATTAAGTCAAATCTACTCAAGAAATCACTGCTTTGCAACTCAAAGTCAGCTCATTAGCAGCAGCCCAAGATTAATTTCATGATGAATGACTTACAGAAGGGTGACTCCTGTGGCCCTTCACACTCTAAGGAGGCAATCATGCAAAGGGAGGGGCTGGCAGAAGTGTGTAGGAGAAGTACCACTTTGTGGATAGGACTGTAAGACCTGTTACTCTCCTGTGACCTCTGTCATGACCCACATTTGACACCCCTTATATTGGATGGTGTTTTGTTTGCATAGATCATGTTATCCAGCTCTGATTCTTACCTCTTAGATTTCTCGCAGACCACCCATTTCCACTATGGTAACCCATATTTATTAGATCTATAACAACCTCACTAAGAGATTTCGTACCTAATAAGAGTTTCTCTATATCAGTTCTGAGAGAGAGAGGGTAAGAATTTCCTCAAAATTTCTCTGCTCTCTTCATTTCTCTGTCTTACCAGATTAGTTTTTGAATTTTTATAGACTATTAAAAAAACTTACAAATGAATGAAAGCTATGGATCTTTACAATTAATTTTACACTTTCAATATCAAAAGTACTATATGAACTTATCCACCATCAAAACCAAAAATCCCATGACAGTTAGAACTAGAAAGCTAATTAACTTTATATCATATTTCATAACTCACGTCCATTGCCTGGATTCACTTATTCTCCATCCCCTTATAGTTAACCTGTCTTGTTCTTTGTGGTATACTATACACACATGTATGTTTGCTTACATATGTTATTGGCTAGGTCCTTACATATGAGAGAGAATTTGTTTTTTGGAGGTTAGGGGACCTTATGTAATTGTATACATTCTAAGTCTATCCATTTTTTTTGTAATTTTAAAAATTTCATGTTTTTTAGAGATGACTAAATTTTATTATCCATTATTCCTTGGTGAACAATGAGATTGATTCTAATTCTTCGTATAGTGAATAAATAAGCTATAGTAACCATGGGGTGTAAATATCTCAATGTAAGAATATGGAATTCTCTGGGAATTTATCCAGGTGAAATAACTAGCTGGGCCATTCAATAGTTCTATTTTTAATTTTTTGAATAATCCCCAAACTGACTTCCACAATGGCTGTACTAATTTGTACTCACACCAAAAATGACTAAGAGCTCTTTCTCTCTACACCTACCCCAACATTTGTTGTCAGGTTTGTTGGTGATAGCCATACTGACTGAGGTGAGGTGTTATCTCAAAGCAATTTTAATTTTCCTTTCCCCGATGGCTAGAAATGTTGAACACCTTTAAAAACAGTTATTGCTGATTTGTATTTTAAAAATATTATCTGTTAAGTTAATCTGCCCATTTGTTGATTGGCAGTTTTATTTCCTTGGCATTTGATATCTGCAGTTCTTTGTAAATTCTGGCTATTGGCCCCTTGTCTGAAGTGTAGCTGGTAAACATTTTCTCCTATTTTTGGGGCTGTATGTTTGGTCTGCTTCTAGTTTTCTTTGCTGTGAAGAAACCATTTTATTTTCATGTAGTCCCATATGTTGATGCTTGGGTTTAGTTTTGTGATGTTGCTCTTCTATTTAAAAACCTCTTTGCCTACCCCAATATTTTTAGGGATATCCTCTACTTTTTCTTCTAGAGTTTTGCACTTCTGGTTTTAAATTGAGGTTTTGATCCATTTTGAATTGTTTTTTGTACAAGATGAGAGATATAAATCTAAATTCATTCTTTTGCAGGTAGAAATCCAGTTTGGATAGGCTTTCTTTTTCTCAAAGTTTGTTCTTTTTTTTCTTTGTCAAAAATTAAATGAGCATAACTTTGTCATTATATTTCCCAGTCTTCTAGTACATTCCATTGACCATTTGTCTATTTTTATGCCTTTATCATCATAGCTGTCTTTATCACTACAGGTCTATAGTATAATTTGAGGTTGAGTGTTATAATATCTCCAATATTGTTCTTTCTCCTCAGGACTTCTTCGGGTATTCACGGTCTTTTGTCATTCTACATGAGTTCTTGTATTTTTTTTCTAAACCCTTGAATATGACATGAGAATTTTGACAAATTTTGCCTTACTTCTCTATATTAATTTTAGTATTGTATACATTCTCACAATATTAATTCTGCCTATTTAGAACCACAAAATATGTCTCCATTGTGTAATGTCTTCTGTGATTTCCTTTGTAAATATTTAAAAATTTTCATTGTAGTGGTCTTTCCCTTCTTTAGTTACATATATCCCTAAACACTTTATTTTTGGGCAAGTTATTTTGAATGGAATATTTTCTTCTAATTTTTTTGCTCAGAGAATAGGCTATTAGAATAAATGAAGCTCACTTTAAAATATTTATTTTATATCTTGCAAATTTTCTGTAAATGTTTACTAGGTCCAAAAGTTTTCTAGTAAACTCAATGAGATCTTCAAACAAAGAATCACATCATCTGCAAATAGGGAAAGTTTGACTTCTTTACTATTGTTATCCCTTTTATGTCTTTCTCTTCTCTGATGGCTACAGCCAAGACTCCAAACACTACACCAGATAAGAGAGAGGAGAATGGACATCCTTGTCTCACTCCTGATTTTCAAGGAAATGCTTTTAGTATGCCTCCATTTAATATATTATTAATTATAAGCTTGTTACATATAGCCTCTATTATTTTGAGGTATGTTCAATCTATACCTAAAGTCTCTAGAACCTTTTTATCATGAAGACATATTAAACTTTGTTAAATACCTTTTCAGCACCATTGAAATAATTATGTGGCTTCTGTCCTTGAACTTGTTTATATGATGCATTACATTTATCAGTGTCTGTGTGTTGACCTGCCCCTGCCTAGCTGGGATGAAGCCCACTTGGCCATAATGTATAATCTTCTTAATGTGTCCTTGAATTCCATTTGTAAGTATTTTGTTAAGAATTTCTGCATCTATATTTATCAAACAAATTGGTCTGTCTTTTTTGTTTGTTTGGTTGCTTTTACCCACTTTTTGTCTCAAGATGATAACTGGTTTCATTGAATGAATGTAGTAGTATTCCTTCACTTTTTATTTTATGGAACAAATTAAGAATTGTTCAGATTTCTTCTTTGAAGTTTGATAGAATTCAGCAGTGAATCCACCTGATCCTAGGTTTTTCTTCAAGGGGAGGATTTTAATAACAGCTTCAACTCATTGCTTATCATGGATCCACTGGAGTTATTTAACTCTTTAGGGTTTAATTTTGGTAGACGATATGTTTGTAGAGATTTTTCTATTTTTTTCTGCAATATTCAGCTTTTCAGAATATAAATTTCTGACAAAAAGAAAGAAGCAGAATATATAAATTAATAAAATTAGAGATCAAAAGAATGTTGTTACAACTGGCATCGTTGAAACTCAGAACACCATTAGAAATTGTTATGAAAACCTATACTCAGATTTTTGCCTTTATACTCGAGGACAGTTGAGGATATGAGGGCTATGGAATAGTTTTGAACACCTGCTTTGCAAATCCTGCTCAAATTGTTGGATATCTCACTTTGAAATTTGAGGACTGACTACTTTTCTGTGCTCAGTTAAAACGACATTAAAACAATTCCATAATATTCTGGTTTGGGGGGACACTGAGGCTCAGAGGTCAAAATGTTTACTCAGGGTTACACAGCTCATAAATAGCAAAATTTCTATTTTAATAATACTTCAGTTCATCTTGAGGCACTACATGCACTAGTGTTCTGATACTTTCTCCTAACTTATACCTTAAATACAATCATTTAGGTCACTTTGGACCAAATTTATTGGTGACAGTTGTACTCCTAAATTTATTGTCATGTGAGATCTGACTATGTATTCAGTTTCATAACAAGGTTGTTTATTTCCTTCTATGTTAGAGACACATCTCTAGGGTTTGGATGAAATAATGTCATCTAACTTATCAAATGCAGGTCAACTTTGTTATCTAGCAGGACTAGAAAGGTTTACCAACTCAGAGTCCGAGACAGTAACCAGTACATAAAGCTGAGGGAAGCAACAGTGCCTGCCACCCTCCTGTCTTAGGCAATATTCTTGAGGGCCTGGGCTCATGGCAGTGGCAGGCTGAAAGTCAGTCCCAAGTAAAAATTGTGAGAAATTCTATCCCATGGTTAAAGAGCTAACTGTACTGCTGATCTGTTTGCATTCCTGTCAAAACTAAAGAGAGACCATAATTGGTTGTGAATATTTATTAAGTTTGTTTCATAACTGCCTTCCCCCCCCCCCGCCAAGTGTCTGGTTGCCTTGTAGTGATTCAGAACACTCACCACCATGCAATTCAAAGGCAAAATTAACCTACAACAGGGATCCAGAGCTACAGACTAAAGAGGTCCAGTCATCCTTTATGCTGGAAACTGTGTCTCAGCAATAGTAAACCACTTTAAGACACTTGAGGCTTGGTTTAAGCCAAGGTGGCAGGGAGCAGTGTAATGACTGCCTGTCACATGGAAGGATTCCTAGAAGAGTCCAGTGGGAATGGAAAGTTTGAGAATGTCATCAGGACTTGAATTAAGACCACATGTGCAGGCAGGAAGGCAAAGTTTGATAGGCTGTTGATTGTTCAGCAGGACACGGAGTGCCACTTTGAGATCTGTGTGTAGGTCTGTAGCAAAGATGTCCTGCTATCCATTAGCCCATGGGAGAGATCTTTCTGTAGCTCATTCACAGTGAAAATTTAATCTCAGGTCACCTGTCATTGCTACCAAAAGGAATGTGCTCAGGGAATGAAAATTAATTTCAATAGTTGCCTAAATAAAATCTAATTAAGATAAATTTTCTCCCAGGAAAACATGTGCCAAACATTCTAGAACAATGCAGAAATGATTTACTTTGGATATTTTGGCATTATTTCATGTTGCCTTCTCCATAGCTCTATTCCCTCAGTAGGGAAATAGCCTGGGTTTGGCTGGAGAGAGAATAGATTCCTTTTTATAACCTTTAAAAGGTCACTACAGGCCTATGAGTCTAAATCCATGGAGAAAAGAAAGTGGTGTCAGGCTTCTGAGCTGGGATGGAGTTTTGTGGTTAGGTGTGATGCAACCAGGAGCAAGTATTAGAAGTTATGTTCTCCAGATGGCTGCATGTCTCAGATCAGGCCAGAGATATTGTTCAATTCCTCAGAGTTGTTTGTGTGAAAAATGTCTGGGATGAAAAACATAACCAAGTAAGGACTCTGTAGAGGTAGAGCCAACTTCAGAGGAATTCTTTTCCATGTAGCTGGATCCAGCTCTGTGAGTGAGTTTGCTGGGCCTCCTGGAGCAGGAATACTGGAGAGTGCATGCATGCCCTTATTCAAACAAGGCCCTTACTGGTATGTTACTGGCAAAACAAAGACAAGGGACTTCTCATTTTTTGAGAACCTATAGTGCATCATTCTCTACAGAGATGATCATATCAGGTAAGATGGAGAGTAGATTTTTCACCCCAATTTTATAGGATAGGATTAAAAGAATGCTTAAAGAACTTGTCCACAAAGTAAGAAGATTTGAATGGACACAAACACTCTGAATCTCATGCTCTCACAAACAGTGCACCATTCTTTTATACATTAACATTGTAATCACAATGGTGGTTAAAATGTTTAACCCTTTGAACACTCCAACCTTATGTTTACTTCTTCAGCTAAATAAGATGGATGTCACTGGGAATGGAGGTGGGTGACTCGCCTAATCCAAATGGACAGGTAAGTCCTATGGGACAACTAAGTCATCAGAAAACCTCTTGGCTGTTTCATGTCTCATCTCTAGTGGAAGCTGAGAATGTGCTTCGTATAGACAGCGTTCTTCTCTAAAGCATGCTGTGCCGGGCATTGAGAGTTCTTTATCTTCATCCCCTTTCTTGCAGAAGAAGCTAGATTCTCTGGAACATCTCTTTCCCTTGCAGAGCTTTGCTCTGGTCATTGTGCTAGATAGACAGAGGACAGAATTGCTGGCCAGTGCTCTTGGTCCTATTACCATATAGGATGACTTTGGAGATGCACAAAATGCCAGCTGTGTGTAGTAGCTGACCATTACATACCCCAAAGGTAAGCTGCAGAGAAAGGGCAGTGACTGGAATGTTGGGAAAACTTTTCATTCATGGGGACTCAGGCTTTGGGCTGGCTTTCTATCCAATACATTTGTGAAGAGCTTGAATCTACCAGGTTTCTATTTGAGTTGGCCTTGCTTTGGGTCCTGCTTTTTCATGATACCTGAACTTACTGAAAACCTAGGTAAGACAAACTACTCGGAATAGTAAAGGGATATTAAGACATACTTGCTGGCTACTTGTGTCTGTTCACCTTTCTGGGATTAAATTATAATTAGCCAATCTTCTTCATAAATCACCTTTCAACTGCATTTGTGCATTATTAACTCTTAAATAAATCCTGACAAGGGGTTACACATACTTATCTATTGCTGTAAAATGGTATGTAAAATCTGAAGGTCCTTTGAAGAATTTAAGGTAAATATTTGCATATCCAGGACATTTGAAAATAAGCAGGGCATGGAAGGAGCTGTTTGTACTCAGCATTCTACTCTTTGATTTCTGAGAAATAACAGAAAGGAAGGCTAGTGACTTTGTGTTTTAAATTAAAACAATATTACCATGTGAATAATTGTGTTGGTTTATTCATCAGGCTAGGCTCTTTTGTCCTTAAGAATCAGTCTGTGCAACTTCTACGAAATATTAAAACTAAAAAGCCTGATTTCTAGGAAAGACTATTCTTAGCCTGATTAAAAATGGTAATTTATCTGTAATCAAAAGGCATAAGTTGTTTCTCATGTCATTGGCCATGTTTGTGCCTTGGCGAATGAGAAGCAGGAAGATTTAATTAATGTATTTATTTGAGACAGCATCTCACTATGTAGTCCTGATAGTCTGGGACTCACTATGTAGATCATGCTGTCCTCAGACTCACAAAGATCTGCCGGCCACTGCTTCTTGGGTGCTGAGATTAAAGACATGAGAATCATTATTTTATCACTACTTAAAATTGTATATATATATTCCAATTGAGGTGACAATGCTTTTTACTGAAACCATAGAGTGTGTTTCAAAAATGTCAGTGCCAGTCATGGGAAAACTCTTTTCCAGTTATTAGTGGAAGAGTTCAAGAAAACTCAAAAATCATACAGTCAACTGCTTTTAGAGCCTTCTGGAAAAAGAAGGCAAGACCCTAATGCTAAAGATACCACACACTTTGGACACAGGACTTGAAGGAATCAACCCAGATCTGGCTGCCTGAGGACTAGTGCTCAGAATCAGTATGGGCTGTGCAAGTTGCCAGGGGAGAAAATCAATTAACAATTCTACTCAACTATAATGCCTATAAATCACAATGCCTGGCACAGCAAGATATTCTTAAAGATGCAATGGTGGCATTTATATCCTGTGGCAACCAATAGCCACCGAATTAGATGTAAGACCAGCTGAATAAGAGGGTTCATGCCTGGTAATATAAGACTAGCCAACTACCAGTGTCTGGTGAGGCTATGGAGAGAAGCTACTTTGTCACTTCCCTAAACCGGTATAATCTCTAACTGCGTTCTCATGCTTATCCTTACACCTGTAGATGAATATTGCTCTAATCTCTCATCAAAGAGTTTCCTTTTAAAAGAGGAGACCTTGCAAAAAGCTACAACTTATCAAAATGCAGAGATTAAGTGACTATGGGGTACCTACCCCGAATGAATATATTTACAACACAACCTGTACACTTGAGGATCAGGGAACATCATAGAAGAGAGAACAGGTCGATCATAGGACCAGGACATTAGCTGCTAGGTAGTCAAAAAGAAGAAAAAGGAGGAGGAGGAGGAGGAGGAGGAGGAGGAGGAGGAGGAGGAGGAG
>CAJQZJ010033452.1:633045-651256 GCA_907164525.1 Lophiomys imhausi
AGGAGGAGGAGGAGGAGGAGGAGGAGGAGGAGGAGGAGGAGGAGGAGGAGGAAAGAAATAAGGAAGGAAAGAAGGAAAGGGAAAAAAAACCCAAAAGGACATAAAGTAGGCATGTGTAGGGAGGAGGGGATGAATCTTAGAGTTTTAAAAAATTCTGAGTTAATTACATATTCTACTATTAAAAACAAAAGGCATGTGCCACCATGCCAAAGAGAGATTTACTTTATTAAGGACTCAATACAGTTGAATGTTCTGCATAGTAACTTTTACAGGGCTTGCCTGAGGCTTGTGCCCCTATGTGAAAAATGCACTGCTATTTCTTTGCAGAGAAGAGTAAGAAATGGAAACCTACTTCAACGGAAATTCCACGGAATCTATGAGAGCAACCCTAGTAAACTCATTGGGGACACAGAGCCTGAACCGGTCATCTTCTCTAACCAGACAAGGCCTCAAGTGAAGGGATTTGGACACCAGCCCAGCTCCAAATCCTTCGGATTGTAGTTTGACCTCTGCCTGCATAGTGGTCTGGGACCTGAGCCTAGCAGAACTGTCTTCAAAGAGACCAGAAAGACTTCATCCAGGAACTGATGGGAGCAGATGCAGAGTCCCATGGCATCCCAAACATTAGGTGGAGCTCAGAGAGTCATGTTGAGGAGGAGGAGGAAGGATTGGAGGAATCAGAGGGATCAGGGACACCAGAAGAACTCTGCTCACAAATCAACTCACCTGGACTCATTGTGGCTCCAAGAGATCAAGGATGCTGTAGGGGTCTGACCTAGGTCCTCTGCGTGTATGTGTGTATGTTATGGCTGGTGTTCTTGCAGGAATTCTAACAATGGGAGCTGGTGCTTTCCCTGACTCCCTTGCCTACTTCTGGGACCCTTTTCCTCCTGCTGGGTTGCCTTATTCAGCCTCAATGTGATGGCATGTGCCTGGTCTTATTGGAGCTCAGTATGCAGTATTTGGTTGATATACCTGAAAGGCCTGCTCTTTTGGGTGTGGGGCATGGATCTGGGGGAGAGGGGAGGTGGAAGGAAGATACTGGGGGGGAGCTGAGGGAGGGGAAACTGTGGTTGGATCTAACATTAAAAAAATGAGACTGAGAAGTGGTTTCACTCTTAGATATGAGCTGCTATAGGGAGACAGAGAGAACCACATTACTAGTGCACTTGTCAGATTTCTCTTTTTGTATGCAGAGTATTATGTTTACTTAATTAACAAGCTATAGAAAATTTGGAAGTGTTTGTTGTTGTTTAACACAGTTTATCTCACAGTTCCTATGTGCATTTCTAGAAGTCCAGTTCTCTAAGCCCCCCTTGCTGTGTATCTTGGCAGAGTTCCCTATCTGTGGGTGTTTCTCTGAGTTACTTGTGACCCCAGAGGAGCAGAACAACTTCCGAAGGTCTCACTGGGACAGCAGGACCAGGCCAAACTGATCCACTTCTGGGCTGTGACTCCGGACTGTGGGTAGAACTGTGAATACCAGATTCCCTTCTCTCTTCAAAGTGCTGTGTGGCACTTTTTAAAATTAAAGTGTATTAACACTGTTTGCTTTCAGAATTTGGGACAGTGTAAAACGGGTTGGAATTCATTGTCCTAAAGCTTCTGAGAAGGTAATTGCAGCTATGTTAACTAAATTCTTACCTGTGTGTTTGGCACCAGGAAAAACTCAGTCCAGCCTATTTTCTCCACAGCCCCTCGTTAGATCGTGCTGTGAGCACTGTGTTAGAAAAGAGAAACTCAAGGTGAAGGATGGAATGTCTGTGAGCAAGGTCATAGTAATGATGGAAAAGTTTGAATGTCAGCATGGGAAGAAGGGGTCTTACCGTAGCTAGGGACAAGTGTTTCCTGTGTTTGAGGGCCACGAGAAAGTGCATGTTCATGGTGGCCTGTGAACATTCTTTAGGAGGTCACTACACAACAGGTTGTCAGGATAGGTTTCTCTAATGGCCTTAGGATCCCGGAGACCAAAAGTAGCTACTAAAACGAATACTTTTGAAAATCTACAGAAGGCACAGGACTCCTCAAGAAAGCATTCCTATTAGAGCAAAGCTGGATGTGAGGATACAGCCAAACCACTTAGCCTCTGAAGTCTCCTGTATAGAGACTATCATGTGGCAACCAGAATTTCTGACAGCATGTTACAAATCTGGAACTTCCCCGTAGGGAAACAATCATCAAATTTAGCAGTCAAGGCCTTGGGCAATGTGGTTAGACTTCCCAGCTAGCCACCACGTAGTTCATTCTCCTCGCTTGGAGCATCACAAACGCAGACAGGTCCGAGATCAAACGTCACAGAATTGTCCAATGCACCGAAGCAAGAATTTCCCGCCTACTCTCCGTACAGGTGCAAGGCCGAAATCCCGCATCTCAGTTCTCAGGCTGGCCCAGCACCTCGGTCGTTTTTCTCTCAGCGTTGGCCTTCTAGCTGAAGATTTCTTAGCTGTGGAAAAAGATGATGCTGTGTGGAGCTCTCATTTTGCACCTGGTTGTTTATTTTGTAATTGGTGGTCGTTGTTTTTCTTCAGGCATTCGGTCACAGCAGCACACGAGGCCGCATGGTTGGGAGCTCCATGCTCACCTTGTGCTGTGGTATCTTGTGCATTTGTTTGTCCAGCGCTTCCGACCCTGTCACTTTCCTGTTAACACCTTCAAGGCCTATCACTATTTCTAGGATGAAGTCCAAAGATGACAAAGTGATTGCTGCCAACCTATGTTGTTTGCTTAGTGAGCACTTACACATGGCTGAATATGTTCCAGGGCTTTGTCTAAGCATTTCATATCTGTCTGCCAACACAACAGTGCAATAAGAATATCCTAGGGTTGTTGGTGCCGTCTGAATGTTTGTGTCACCCCTGGTTCATATATTAAAACAAGCAGCAATGTGAGGGTGCCAGGAAGTTGGAGAATTGGGAGGTGATTTCGTTCCTGGGGGGGGTGCCCTTATTACTAACATTAGTGCCCTGTACATGACACCCTAGTGGATTCACTAGCTCTTTTATTCTGACTATGAGACACAGTCAGAAGGTGATACTCATGGGCCAGAACGAGCCATCATCAGAGATGGAGTCTGACTTCGTCTGAAATTTCTAGCCTTCCAAAATGGTGAGAAATTCATTTTCACTGTAAATGAGCTATCCAGTCAAAAGCATATTTTGTTACAACAACCCTAATAGAATAAGCTGTTTTTATATTTCTCATTCTCTTCCACAGATGGGGAAACGGTAGCACGTGTTAGATGTCTTGCCCAAGACCAGGTAGCTAGTTGGAGGAGGCATCTGGGCTCTAGCCCGTATGTTTGGGTCAGATTCAGCACCTACAGAACAGCGGTTCTTCCTGGGCCTTGAGAACTCCTTGCTCAGTGAGGCACTTCACAAACACCTCCTGATCAGAATTCAGGCTACTGCTGACTCAGCCTTCACCACACCCTCTGTCCAGCTGACTGCCAGTCTTTTAGCTCTCAGTGTGAAAAGCAATCCCCCCCAACCCCTCCCCAAGCTGACCACATTACTCACTCCACAAGCACCTTCTTATTGCACATAACACATTGGTGATTAAGTAATTAGTTGAATAATGAGGGCATTTTTCAACCACTAGACCTTTATGTGACTTGAGGCTTGAGAGCGTGTCTACTTTCGTCTTCAGTGCCTGGCATAGAACGCAACAGGTCGCAGGTGCTAAATTACAATATACTGCATTTAAGACATTAAACTGTCAAACTGGAACAATCACCCAGGGAGACTATGGAGGTATGGGATGAAAGAATATGCCTGTAAGGCAGAAGGTCTGCTGCTAGCCCTGCCTCTCTCTCTGACAGGCTAAGTGTTGGGCAGGCCCTTTAGCCTCTAGGCCTCCCTTTTCTCACTTGTAGAAAGCCCAAACAACTCCTATCTACACCAAAAGGTATTTGTTAGGGCCAAATAAAAGGAGTATATTTGGGAGGTCACTCTGCCCAGCTTTTCATTGGTTGTTATATTTTTCGTACTTACGTAGTTTTTACTATATTTTCTTGCTAAAGCATTTGATATAAAAGTTATATAAAAATCAAATAAAATTTGTTTCTGGGATCCAGCAATAGTCCAGAGATACCTAGGACAAAGGCATCTTTTGAACTGCACTGCCAGCATTGCAGTAAGAAAGATTTCAACTGTGGGTAGTTCTCTGGCTCAAGAGACTTTCCTGTGACTTGGAGCCTTCAGCAGACAAAATATGAGGGAAAGCAAATGGTGGTTGTTGTGGTGTGTGTGTGTGTGTGTGTGTGTGTGTGTGTGTGTGTGTGAGAGAGAGAGAGAGAGAGAGAGAGAGAAAGAGAGAGAGAGATTAAAGTGGTGTATTTGATATCTTTGATAGTAAGAAATATTAAAAATTAAATAAGTTAAAACTAATGTATAAGGATTCATGTAGGAAAGTATTACTATAAAAGCTAATATCCTGGCTTCGCCTTTGAGGAGAGGGAAGTTTCTCTGAGGTGAGACATACAGAGAGGCATCTAAGGCAGCTGGCAGTGTTTTGTTTCTTTGTTTTATTATTTTAAATTTTCTTTTTTTTAAATTAAATACTTTATTTTTTTTTCTTCAAGTTACATCTCAGTCACAAACCCTTCCCTATTCCCCCTTCCTGTCCCACCCTTCCAATCTCTTCCCCCCAACAGCTTCCCCTTTCAGTCCAACAAATGGTTCCTTCTCTTATAACAGTAAATACTATACAAAACAGCTGAAATAAATATGCCACATTTATGAGAGTTAAATGGCCCAGTATACCTTCCCAATGTCCAGTTCATACATAATTGGCCCCTGACTTTAACATTCTACCATCTAACCATCTCCATGAGTTTAAAGTTCTATAACTGACTTAGCTTTCATACTAACTTGCATCACTATTATAACCATCTTCTTAGATCTAGAATGCCCTCTTGATTGCTAAACAACTCAAAATTTAACTATGAGACTCTAGCTGTCTATTCTTCAACCGCCTCAGAGACCTGAGAGGGATAAATATATCTGATTATATAGGAAGTGCAGGGCCTGCAGCTTCCAATACTAAGAAATGACAAACCAGTGACTGCCTGGACAGTTCCCATTTTCTCTCCATACATTTCAGCATCAGTCTTCAGCCTTTTGGTCCTGTTTCTCTGACAGACATTTATTGTAGAGCAGGGATAATGAAGGACTTACCTACCCTGTCTTGGCAGAGCTAGGCTGTTGACTTCCCTGCTACCAAGTTTTGTCCTTTTTGGACAGCAGTCTGTCTGCAATTGAAGCAAGGAGTTTTTTCATGCCAAGAGATAGGCTTGCCACTAATTCAACCATCTCACACTGGAGATTCTTCGATGCTTATCTTCTACTTGGAGTAGAATAGGGAGTGCTGTCAGGAGCTGATATGTCTCGATATCAAAAAAAAAATCTTAATTTAAGACAACATCTTTGAATGCCATATTCTGCAGATCTCTTGGGGTTTTTGAAGATGCCCTATCCATCTCTTGTATTTAGATAAGCAAATGTTGCTTGTCTCTTAACAACTTGATTACTGAGTAGCTTAGAGAATATCTGTGATAGACTGTCATAGTAGCTAACAAAGTGACATGCTTGCATGACTAGGAGTTTGTTTTTCTTAACTATCCTAAACAGTTTAAGATGGTTGGTATCAAGAGGCCAGAGCTTCACATTTCATTTTTAAGTATCTCTAGGTATGATACCATTAGGAAGCGTTACCTTTAACTTTGTATCAATATACAAAGATCTATTCAAATGTGGCTAAATATACTCTTAATTTTGTATCAATATACAAAGATCAATGCCTATGTAGCCCAATACAATCTTAATATTATGTCCATATACAAGGGTCAATACCATTGTGGCCAACTATAATCTTAATTTTGTATCAATATACAAAGATCAATACCGATGTAGTCCAATACAATCTTTTTTTGCACAATAAACAATGGTCAATACCACTTTAGCCAAATATACTACTAATTTTGTATCAATATACAAAGATATAAGGGCATATTCAATAATCTGTCCCTTCTTCTTGGTCCTTCCTGTGCTATGTCTATGTCTCATTTTTCTCAAGTCTGTGCACTCCTACATAGGAGAGAAAGAAGGATACAGAAAAGGGAAAGAAGGAATACCCTGGGTCTAACCTCCAAAACCCATCATTAAACAGGACCATTTAACAACTTGTAATCTCTTCCCCTAAATAACAGAGTTTTCAGTTATCCTTCAAATAACCAAAAAGGGGGGGGGTGGAGAAACACCCTCCCCACCCTCTGGGCATGGGACGTCGCTCTCTTAAAATGACTTCCTGCTGATTTGGGTCGTAGTAAACCTGTTTTGGGCCCAAACCAAAATGGAAAAATGGTTAAAAATGTTAGTACAATCCTTTTATGTTCAGTCCTTCTGTTCTCAGCTGTTTAGAAGTCCTAAGGAGTTTGTAGGCAGAAGCTGATCTTCCGGGCTTTACTGAGGTTCTGGCTGGGGCATTGTGTAGAGCTGAATGGTCTTAGCGATATTGAGTTGTTGTGGTTGTAGGCTTTTGATGGAGACAGCTATTGAGGGAGTCTGTCAGGCTGAATCAACTGGGTCACTCGTCTTCTTTGGTGTCTGATTCTGTTTTCTGCTGAGGTTTCTGTTGTCCAGTTGTCCCTGGGTTCCTTGAATGGATGCTTTGATTCTCCTGGAAAGATAAGAACAGAGCCCAGCCCTAATCCTAACTCTGGGACAATTACCCTCTTTTTTTTTTTTTTTTTTTGGTGGGGGAGCTAGGTAATATTTCTCCTGAAGCAAATTTGGTTTTTTGACAGTATATAAAGTGTTATCTTTCAATCTGGGTTAAAGAAGAAATTATTTTGTTATTTTGGAGCTAAACCAGCTTTAGTGTATATATTTTGAGATCTCAAAGGACAATTTGTTTGTATTGAGTGGGCCTTTTGTAAGTAGCTTTTAAACTTAGGTCCTTCCAAATCCTATGTGTGTGTCTCTGCATTCTAATTATTGGGATCAGAGACCTGTGGTTCCCATCTGAAGGGATTAAAGATGTGTTCCACCACTCCTGGATCGAAGTTTTTCTCTATTTAGAGTTTGTTTTGTATCAGGCTGATCTTGAGCTCTGAGATCTGCCTGTTTCTGTCTCTAGTGTGTTGGGATTAAGGGTGTACTCTTCTTGAATGATGGGATTAAGGGTGTGCACCCTCACCACCCTGTTCCGTGCAACTCTAGAATTTATAAGACCACTGACTCTATGGTGCTCCTCCCGTCTCTGCTGAAGTTGAAGGCATGGATTAACACCACATTTCTCATGTATTTTACCTTAGCTCTACGTTTTCTCGACTCTTGGAGGTTTATAAAACCAGGTTGAACGGCTGTATCCTTTATTTTATTTACAATGTTTTAACATTGTTACCTGCTTTTTATTAATTAATAAATTTATTTGTTTGTTGCTTCAGGTTACATCCTTATCATATTGTCCTCTTTGCCCGCTTCCCAGCCCCCCCCTCCCATGCTCTACCCCCTGACCCTTCCGTCTTGTTCCTCTGGGGTGGAGTGTCCCTGCATAACAGTCTCTCACCACAGATCAGGAGTCATATGAGGGCAACCATATGACTTCTTCATACACCGGGGGCCTATGAGACAGTACTGCCAGTGAAAGGTGTCTCCTTGCTATGGGGGGAAACTAAAAAATGACCAACAAACACAGAAACCCACAAAAACAAAGAACAACAACAAAAATGATAGGAAAAAGAAAAAGGAAAAGGAAAAAGAAAAAGAAAAAAAATTATGTCCATGTTCCTTTTGGTGTGTTGGTTGTAGTACAGATATCCTGCACGATATAGCTAAAATCCTACTATAAGTGAATAGATGCCATGTGCATCCTTCTGAGTCTGGGTTAGCTCACTCAGGATGAGCTTCTCTAGGTCCATCCATTTGGTTGCAAATTGCATGATTTCATTGTTTCTGATAGCTGAGTAATATTCCATTGTATAGATGTACCACAGTTTTTTAATCCATTCTTCAGTTGAGGGACATCTGGGTTGTTTCCAATTTCTAGCTATTACAAACAAGGCTTCTATGAACATAGATAAGGAGACTTCCCTATGACTCCGTGAGAGGTCCTTTGGTTGTATACCCAGAAGTGGTATGGCTCGGTCCTGAGGCAAAGTTATTCCAAGATTTCTAAGATATCGCCAGACAGACCTCCATAGTGGTTGCACAAGCCTGCACTCCCACCAGCAATGGAGTAGGGTTCCCCTTTCTCCACACCCTCGCCAGCATGTGCTGTCATTTGAGCTCTTTATCTTAGCCATCTGACAGGTGTGAGATGGAATCTCAGGGTCCTCTTCAGTTGCATTTCTCTGATGATTAAGGATGTGGAGCATTTCTTCAGGTGTCTCTCGGCCATTAGGGATTCCTCCTTGGTGAATTCTCTGTTTAGCTCCGTCTCCCATTATTTGATTGGATTATTTGGTTTCTTGGCATTTACTTTCTTGAGTTCTTTGTAGATTTTAGATAATAGCCTTCTATCAGATGTGGGGTTGGTGAAGATTTTCTCCCAGTCTGTTGGTTGCCGTTTTGTTCGAATGACAGTGTCTTTTGCCTTACAGAAGCTTTTCAGTTTCATGAGGTCCCATTTATTTACTGAGTGTTGATCTCAGGTCCTGAGCTGTTGGTGTTCGGTTCAGGAAGTTGTCACCTGTGCCAATGAGTTCGAGGGTTTCTCCTACTTTTTCTTATAGTATCTTTAGTGTGGCCGGCCTTATGTTAAGGTCTTTGATCCACTTGGATTTAAGTTTTGTACAAGGTGATAGGTATGGGTCTAATTTCATTCTTTTGCAAGTGGACATCCAGTTGGACCAGCACCATTTGTTGAAGATGCTGTCCTTCTTCCATTGTGTGTTTTTGGCTTCTTGTCAAAGATTAGTTGGCCATAGGTGTGTGGATCCATGTTTGGGTCTTCAATTCGATTCCATTGATTCACTGGTCTGTTTCTATACCAGTACCATGCTGTTTTTATTACTGTTGCTCTGTAGTACAGCTTGAAATCTGGGATGGTGATACCTCCAGATGCTTTTTTATTGTACAGGATTGATTGAGCTATTCTAGGCTTTTTGTTGTTCCATATGAAGTTGAGAATAGCTTTTTCCAGGTCTATAAAGAATTGTGTTGGTATTTTGATAGGAATTGCATTAAATCTATATATTGCTTTTGGTAGGATAGCCATTTTTATTATGTTGATCCTACCTATCCATGAGCATGGGAGATCTTTCCATCTTCTAAAGGCCTCTTCCATTTCTTTCTTCAGGGGCTTGAAGTTCTTGTTGTATAGGTCCTTTACTTGCTTGGTTAGAGTGACCCCCAGGTATTTTATATTGTTTGTAGCTATTGTGAAGGGGGTTGTTTCCCTTATTTCTTTCTCGGTATATTTGTTTGTTGTATAAAGAAGGGCTTCTGATTTTTTTGAGTTGATTTTGTATCCAGCCACCTTGCTGAATTTGTTTATCAGCTGTAAGAGTTCTTTGGTGGAGTTTTGGGGTCACTTATGTATACTAACATATCATCTGCGAATAGGGATAATTTGACTTCTTCATTTCCAATATTTATCCCTTTGATCTCCTTTAGTTGTCTTATTGCTCTAGCAAGGACTTCAAGTACTATATTGAAGATATATGGTGAAAGTGGACATCCTTGTCTTGTCCCTGAGTTTAGAGGAAATGCTTCAAGCTTCTCTCCATTTAATTTGATGTTGGCCACTGGCTTGCTGTATATTGCCTTTATTATTTCTAGGTACGGTCCTTGTATGACCGTTCTCTCCAGAACTTTTAGCATGAAAGGGTGTTGGATTTTGTCAAATGCTTTTTCTGCATTTAGCGAGATTATCATGTGGTTTTTTTCTTTCATCTTGTTTCTATGGTGAATTACATTGATAGACTTTCATATATTGAACCATCCCTGCATTCCTGGGATGAAGCCTACTTGATCATGATGTATGATACTTTTGATGTATTCTTGAATTCGGTTTGCTAGTATTTTATTAAGTATTTTTGCATCTATGTTCATGAGGGAGATTGGTCTGAAGTTCTCTTTCTTTGTTGGGTCTTTGTGTGGTTTAGGAATCAGAATGACAGTGGCCTTATAGAATGAGTTTGGCAGTGTTCTTTCTGTTTCTATGTGGTGGAAGAGTTTGAAGAGTAATGGTGTTAGTTCCTCTTTGAAGATCCGGTAGAATTCCATGCTAAAGCCATCTGGCCCTGGGCTTTTTTTGGTTGGGAGATTATTAATGACTGTTTCTATTTCCTTAGGGGTTATTGGGCTGTTTAAGCTGTTAATCTGATTTTGATTTAGTTTTGGTAGGTGGAATTTATCGAGGAAATTGTCCATTTCACTTAGGTTTTCAAATTTAGTGTAATATAGAATTTTAAAGTAATGCCCAAATATTTTCTGGATCTCCTCAAAGTCTGTTGTTATTTCTCCCTTTTCATTTCTGATTTTGTTAATTTGGGTTCTTTCCCTTTGCCTTTTAGTTAATTTGGCTAGGGGGTCTGTCTATTTTGTTGATTTTCTCAAAGAACCAACTCTTGGTTTCATTGATTCTTTGTATAGTTCTTTTTGATTCTAAGTTGTTGATTTCAGCCCTAAGTTTGATGATTTCCTGCCTTCTGCTCCTCTTGGGAGTGTTTGCTTCTTTTTTTTCCAATTCACCCAGCTTAGCTGTTAATTCACTAATATGAGCTGTCACAATTTTCTTTTTAAAAGCACTTAGTGCTATGAACGTTCCTCGTAGCACAGCTTTCATTGTATCCCATAGGTTTGGGTATGTTGTGTCTTCATTGTCATTGGATTTTAAGAAGTCTTTGATTTCCTTCTTTATTTCTTCCCTGACCCAGTGGTCATTCAGTAAGTAGCTGTTCAATTTCCATGTGTGTGTAGGCTTTCTGTTGATTCTTTTGCTGTTGAAGACCAGCTTTATTCCATGGTGGTCTGATAAGATACAAGGTGTTATTTCAATTTTCTTGTATCTATTGAGACTATATTTGTGTCCAACTCTGTGGTCGATTTTGGAGAAGGTTCTGTGAATTGCTGAGAAAAAGGTGTATTCCTTTGTGTTTGGGTGAAACGCTCTGTAGATATCTGTTAGGTCCATTTGTTTCATGATCTCTGTTAGACTCAATATTTCTCTGTTTGGCCTCAGTCTTGATGATCTGTCCATTGTGAATGGGGTATTGAAGTCTCCCACTACTAATGTGTTGTGATCGATGTGCGATTTAAGTTTTAGAAGTGTTTCTTTTACAAATGTAGGTGCCTTTGTATTTGGGGCATAGATGTTCAGTATTGAGATTTCCTCTTGATGAATATTCCCTTTAATGAGTATATAATGCCCTTCTTTGTCTTTTTTTCATTAATTTCACTTGGAAGTCTGTTTTGTTTGATATTAGGATGGCTACCCCAGCTTGCTTCCTGGGTCCATTTGCTTGGAAAACCTTTTCCCAGCCCTTTACTCTGAGGTAGTGTCTATCTTTGGTAGTGATATGTGTTTCTTGTATGCAGCAAAAGGACGGATCTTGCTTGCGGATCCACTCTGTAAACCTTTGTCTTTTTATTGGGGATTTGAGTCCATTGATGTTGATGGATGTTAGTGACCTGGGGTTATTTCCCATTAGTTTGGTATAGGTGATGGTCCTGTGCCTCTTTGGTTTAGTTGCTGAGGGGTTTTCTATTCCCTTTGTTTTCTTGGGTGAAGTTTTCTTCTCTGGGTTGGAATTTTCCTTCTAGGATTTTCTGTAGGGCTGGGTTTGTGGGTAGATATTGTTTAAATTTGATTTTGTCATGGAATATCTTGTTTTCTCCATCTATGTTGATAGAGAGTTTTGCTGGGTATAGTAGTCTGGCTGGGCAGCTATGTTCTCTCAGGGCTTGTAGGACATTTGTCCAGGCCCTTCTAGCTTTTAAAGTTTGTGAGGGGAAGTCAGGTGTGATTCTGATGGGTCTGCCATTGTATGTGACTTGGCCTTTTTCTCTTACATCTTTTAATATCCTTTTTTTGTTCTCTACATTTGGAGTTTCTATTATTATGTGGCGAGAGGAGTTTCTTTTCTGATTTAATCTGTTTGGTGTTCTGTAAGCCTCTTGGATTTTTACTGGCATCTCTTTCTTTAGGTTTGGGAAGTTTTCTTCTATGATTTTGTTGAAGATATTTCCTGGACCTTGGAGTTGGGAATCTTCTCTTTCCTCTATGCCTATAATTCTTAGGTTCCATCTTTTCATTGAGTCCTTGATTTCTTGGATGTTGTGGGTGAGAGAATTTTTAGCCTTCTCATATTCTTTGGATGTTGTACTGATTTCTTCCATCGAATCTTCCATGCCTGAGATCCTGTCTTCCATCTCTTGCATCCTATTTTTGATACTCACATCCGTAGTTCCTGTTCTCTTCCCTTGGTTCTCCACTTCTTCTTTTAACTCTGACTGTGTTTTCTTTATTGTTTCTATTTCTGTTTTCATGTCTTGTATGGTATTGTTCGTTTTGTACATTTCCTTCTCCAGCTTGCTTGTTTTTGTATGAAAATCTTTCATTGCTTTGTCCTTTTCCTGTTCAAGCTCTGTCACCTTGGCTTGGAGTTCTTTAATGGTGTTGTTCATTGTTTTGACTTCTAAAATTGTGGCTTCTTTGAATTCCTTCATAGATTTAAGTTCTTTTTGAAGGGACTCTATAACTTTCCATAATGCAGAATTGTCATCATTTTCATGTGTTTCTGTTGGTGTGAGGTCATCCGAATTGAATGAGCTAGGATAATTCTGCGTTGTTGGAGTCATATTTCCTTGATTTCTATTTTTTCTTGGACCTTTGGCCATATCGATGTGTTTAGCTGTCTGTTCTTGTCGTTTTCTGTGCTTGGATCCACAGGGGATGCTTTGGTGAAGGAGTTGAATTGCTTGGCTGTCTGTCGTTGCTTACAGGGGGATCTCAGGGTCACTGTGATTTTAATAGCCTGAAGCACTGTGAGCTGGTGCAGCCTATTCCCAGTTAGTGAGTATTGGTCCGGGATTGTTTCACTGCTCCCAATTCAGACTTCTTTATGTTGCACACTGAGTGATCAGCCTGTAATGATTCTGATGGTATGGACCTGTTTGCCCAGGCACAGATTCTGTGGGCTTTGTTTGTCATCACGGAGGCTGACAGGGCCCGGCTCCACACCTAATATGTCTTGGTTTTCCAGAATACAGCTATGGTACCCTGGCTTCTGGTTTCCCACTAGGCTTCTCCGCCACAGGCCTGGCCCCTCAGCCCCACCCGCCTGTGCCGGCTCCCCTCCCTGTCTGCTCAGCCGTGGGTGCGCAGAGCCCCAGCCCCTCCCGCCACCTGTGCCTGCCTCCCTCCCCAGCCACTCTGCGGTGGGTGCACGGAGCCCCGGCCCCTCCCTCCGCCTGTACCGGCTTCCCTCCCTAGCTGCTTCGCCGTGGGTGCACCGGGCTTCAGCCCCGCCCTCCTGTGCCTGCTTCCCACCCTGACTGCTCTGTCTGCCGGCTTCCTGCTCTCTCGAATCCTCCGCGGCTCCAGCGGCTGCAGACCACCCGCCGAGCGCCCTGTTTCTTCCCTGCTAAGACTTCAACTATCCTGCAAAGTTTCCTAAGTAGCTATAAGGTCCTCCTGAGGTGTGGGGAGCCCAGTAGGCTAGTGGGCGATCACCATGTGGCCTCTGATTCTGCCTGCTGTGTGTTGGGGTCAATCTTACCAGGCGCCTCTCCAAATGGGAGTTCCCAAATCCCAGATTTAGTGGCTTCCGTGTCTGAGAGAAATGGGGGGAGAGCCTTACCCTGGGACTTTTAACAGTCCCTTGGGAGCTTTGAGTCTTCCTGGAGGCTCTAGCCCCTCTGGTTTTTGCACAGTGTCCGATAACTCTGTGTTTTTTATAGCTCTTTTCTCCCACATTCAAAATGTGTCAGAGCAGGTCGCCGCCATCTTGGCCCCCCAGTGTTTTGTTTCTTAAGCTAGGTGGTGATACAAGAGTTTGTCACATAATAATTAATTCTAGGACATGTTTGGGTTATTGTCTGTACTTCTGCTTTGTTTTCCAATGAAATAATTTAAAAACAAACCAAAGCAATGTAAGGAAATGCCTTGGTCAATGTGTAAATAAAAGCAATATAGAACTATGGCTGCAAAATAAAGGATGATTCTGGCAAATATCTACACTGGTGACACGCTTAACCAGGAGTGGACAAATGTCTTTGGAAACCACCAGATTGTGCAGTTTTGGCTTCAGGGCTATCCATCCGACCTGAGGACTCTGCTCTGACATCTAGGCTAAAACAGCCAGAGACAAAGATCAACAAGGCAGGGTTGTATTCTAAGCTTGGGTAAGAAACAGACTGAGGAAGGGGTTTGGCCTCAGGGTGGGTTTTGTAACCCCTAACAAATCTCTAAGTAGAGTGCTTGCTGGAGTCCTAGTCTTGCTGGTTCAAAAGCTGCACAGACTGTTTCTAAAGGTTCCTTCAAAGGAGCTGATATAGGCGGGTACTTACACAAGGAATGCTTTATTACTCAAAATGTCTTGAAAACAAGTTAGGAATTGCCTTTTGAGAGGAAGCAGCAGGGAGACTGACTGCTTGTGTCTTTGTAAGCTGAGCTTGGGTTCTGGAAAAGTCTGTTCAGAGGCAAGGTTAATGAATAATGAATAAGGTAGGTGGTCAAGCTGGGAGATGGCTGTTAGGGAAAGGCTCACCAGGAACCAGAGTTTCCTAACAGGCCACTGGTCCCTGCCTTCTGTGAGTGGGTTTTCAGACACCTTCATAAGCTTTCATGCTCATTCTAACAGTCAAGTTGGCTTTAGTGATAGATTTTGGTCTAAGTAATGTCTCTGACATTAGAGAAGCAGAGAATACCATCTCCATGCCTGTGAGAAGACCACATCTTTTTGTTGCTACTGTTTCATTTTAAGGGCTCTTAGTACTTCATATTGAAGACTTGTGACTTCTGTTCTGGTTCTGTTATTAGCTCAGTGCTTTATCACTTCAAGATAAGGTGATGCTGATTTTCCCATTGATAAAAACACATGCTTCACCTACTGATAATTCTTATCTCAGGTGATACAATCTACAACAATTTGACTCATTTTCTCCCATTTGGAAACTATTTCTTCACATTACCTATTTAGCTCAAATTCTCATGTTCAACCTTTCGTTTGAATGCTCAAACCTCATTTTTTTTTAAAGCTATTTTACACAAATTCTGAGGGCAGAAGATAACTTAGGTCAACATCATGTGCACCTTACCTGCCTCTGAATCTGCAAAAACAAGAAAACAAAAACAAAACAAACAAAAAATCAAACCACTACTTTTTTTAATGTTACTTCATCGCTATGCAACTTTTAAAAAGTTTATACTGGTTTAACTTTCTGATATACTCAATTTCAAGCCATATTTGACACTTAAAGTTCATTTTAAAATGCTTGCCCATGGAAGGGTGTCATAAGGCAGATTTGTCTTATTCTGAGAGGGATGAAACAAGTTGCTACATTTATTTTCATAATTTCTGCAACTTTGCTTTTCGTAAGGCTGTGAGAGGAAGAGTCCCCATCAACAGAGTGGTTCTTACACACTGACTACATCATGAAGTTTGGAAGGACCCTGACAAGGTACTTAGGGAAATCCCTATGGATGGGAAAGAGGAATTAGGAGATTTGAAGAACTGGTCATGTGGGGAAGAGAAAGTAATTAGACCTAATTACCACCCTCCCTGCTTTCCTTCTTTTTTTTTTTCTAAATTATTTTATACAAACATTTTGATCTTGTTTTCCTTCTTCCTCAACTCCTCCAGATCCTTTCCACCTCCCTATCCATACAACTTCATGATCTTTCACTACCTACTCTCTTCAAAACATCAACCCCCAAATGTAAATCAAAACAAACAAAACCCAATAAGACAAAAAAATACCAAAACAACCCCCCCCCCAAAAAAAAATCCTACAGAGTTCATTGTTGGCCAATGGTAGAGTTATTTCAATCCAGTAACATGGCTATTTTGGCTGGATTGCAGACAGGCCCTTAGCACACACCTTTTAATTCCTCTGGCTGGAATATAAACATGTCCTTAGTACTCACTTTTAATCCCAAACATTGAAGGTACAGTTAGTTTGTAGAAGGAAGCACCTATGTTTGAAATTGATATCTAATTAAGTATCAGACAAAGTGATGAATCAGGAAAAGATTTGGCAGAATAGGATATGCCAAGCCCTCACTAAAACAGAGAGGAAAGGGAAGCTACTTAAGGGACAACACAGAGGGAGAGGAGATAGTTTTACTGGGACAGTATAAAGAGACAGGATGCAGAGAGACAACAAGCTAGACTCAGGTGGAGACAGAATGAGTCACAAAATGAGAAGGAGCCAGATTATTAGAACAGATTGCTAGAGTTAGTTTGAGGCCAAGCAGAGCAATTCAGAGGCTGAAACAGAAGCCAGATTGAATCAGTCATCTTGGAGAGGAGTTTGAGCCAGAACAGCTGAGTTGAACCGGACAGCCAGAGTTCAGAAAGAACAAGAAAGGGTGAGCTTGATCAGCAGTCTCAGAGGCTGAAAACATTCTAGGACTACATAAGATTTCAGGGAGGCTAGAAGCTTCAATGACTAGGCCTAGGTTAGCAGACAGAGATTAACCCTCTGAGACAATTAACAGAGGTGAATAAAAGTTACCTTTACAATCAACTACCTCTTGAGCTTGGCATCTTGGTCAGGAGTAGGAACCTATGCCTACTTCCCGTTCTCTGTGCTAAGGTTTTGTTTGGTTTGATCCTGTGCAGGTCTTGTGCATGCTATCACATCCTCAGTAAGTTCCTAAGTGTGTCAGTCCTGTTGTATCTGGATGACACTCTTTCTTTGAAATCATCCACCACCTCTGGCTCTTAAATTTTTTCTGCCTCCTTTTCTTCAAAGATCCCTGAACCTTGAGGAAAGATGTTTCATAAAGATATCTCTTATAGCATTTGAAGAAATAATTTATTTAAATTATTTCCAGTATTTATATTATATTTTATTAGTTGGTGGTGTTAATCCTTAACCTGGCATTATAAATGAGCACACAGACACCTGATGGATTTTATCAATATAGCCTGATTGGGCAATCTTAGCCCATCTAAGCTAGCTTATTTTATTCCCCAAATAAAACCCCATATATACATATGTTCCCTTGGGCTGTTATTCTCCAAGCTATGCCAATGTTCTAGGCCACATGGTATGATCTTCTTCCATCTACCCCATTGTGTGTCTCCTTCCTCCTACCTCCTGGCTTCTTCTTCCCATGATCCTTTCTGCTGCCCCAAAATCCTGCTCACCTTAGCCCTACCTACCTCTCTCTCTGCCTTATCACAGGCCTCAGCATTTATTCAACCTATCAACTCCAAATTAGGTAGAGCAAGAATTATACAACAAAAGGCAGCAAGCAGACTCAAGGGCCAGTAATTAGCAATTAGCTCCATTTAACTGTAAATTTTATAATTTTATTTTTCTTAATAGCTGAATAGTATGCAATTGCATGAATGCACTACACTTTCACCAATCATTCATTGGTCAAAAGACATCAGTTTATAGATTGATTGGAAGTAGATAGGCTATTTCTAATTTCTATTATGAATAAAGCAGCAATGAACATGGATGAGAAAAATATCTCTCTACAAGATGTAGAACTATGGAAGGAGCTTGAGACAACCCTTGAAAGAGAAATCCCATGGGATGGAAAAAAGGAGTTAAAGCATTTGAAGAATTGGCAATGTGAAGTACAGAAAGCAATGAGATCTGACTTCCTTTTCTACTCTTTTCTCCCTCCCTTCTTCCTTCTTTCTTTTTCAGTTTTTTTTTTCTTTTGTGAGATGTGGTCTCACTGTGCAGCTCAAGCTTGCCACCAACTTGCTACCATACTGACTCAGACACTTTAGTGTTGGAATGTTTTGGAGTAAGTTACTATGCCCGACCCCATTAGACTTTTTCTATGACAGAATTTATGGATAGACATTACTACAACAAAAACCTTGCAATGGGGTAGGGCCAGCCAACCTGTTTGACTATTCATTTGTAAAGGATTGGTGTAAAAAAAAAATGGCCCCATTTGTTCATGGATTCTTGCACTTGTGTTCTGAAATGTGATTATTCATCTTCCTCCTCCAGATGTAAATTCTACTGTCCCCTCTCCCCTCTCTTATTTCTGAATTGGATTTGCCCTTGTTTCC
>CAJQZJ010033452.1:664494-687194 GCA_907164525.1 Lophiomys imhausi
GAGGATGGGGGGGGCTGAGGGGGAGGAGGGTGGAAGGGTGGGACTGGAGGGGGAGTAGGGAGGGGATTGTGATTGAGATGTAACTTGAAGAAATAAAAAATAAATTATTAAAAAAAAGAAAAAAAAAGAAAAGTTAACCTAACATAGCATGTCAGCTACTCTGAACCAGTCTCCTCAAGAATGGAGCTCCCATAGGAGAATTGGAACTCAGACTAATACAAAATAGTTTAATTAATATTATTGTTTAATAAAGGAAATTCAACTAATTAAATTCATACCTTGATTCCAAAACTTGGGATAGAAGGAAAAAACAGGTTCCTTATGTGTTCGAGGCCAATCTAATCTACAGTACAAATCAAGACAGCCCAAGCTACAAAGAGAAACCCTATCTCAATAAGGATAGTTATATTCACAAGAAATTAAATCTCCAAGTGAAGGAGAAAAGGAAAGAAAAATATAAATGCGTACCTTTGATCCCAAAATGTGGGAGACATAGACAGAGACAGATAGGTTCCTTGTGAGTTTGAGGCCAACCTAATCTATAAATAGCCCAAGCTACACAGAAAAAAAGCCTGTCTCAATCAATTAATAAATTTATGTGAACTGTAGAGGAGAATACTTAAACTCCATACAGTCTTATGCTAAATTTTCAACTTAAAATTGATTATATATAGTCATATATATGACTATATATAATTACAAAGAAAAGAATCTCCCTTCCAAAATGATAGAAATCAGTTTTGACTATAAAGGGCTCCTACAGATCTTGGCTACAAACAAACAAACAAACAAACCAAACAGGTAACTTATATTTCCTGATTCCACTATGTGGGAACAGCTCAAACTGGCTAAAACATATATACATATATATATATATATATATATATATGTGTGTGTGTGTGTGTGTGTGTGTGTGTGTGTGTGTATATATACATATATACATATACATAGCTAATAAAAATCTTATTGGCTACATAAAAACCACATGACTTATTACTACATGTCATACTTTGATATGGCATGAATAGAGACTTACAAATGTCTTTCCTCTGTTCAAACAAAGAACAGAAAATCTCCCTTAATCGATTTGTGCATCCTGCATATCTAGGGCATTTTTGTAATTATAGAACTATATGTTACTTGTGAGAAATGATATATTTTTAGAACAAAGGAACCAGACCCTAAAGAAGAGAAGATAAGCCAAGATGATCCAGCCTCACAGACTGCCTCAAAAGCTGTTTCCTCCAAATTCTACATCCAGAACAACTTCAAATAGCTTGCTAAGATGGTCTAGCCTCAAAGACTGTTCCAACCAGGACTTCAATAAAGCCCTGAACTTTCCCATGCAAACTTCA
This sequence comes from Lophiomys imhausi, assembly GCA_907164525.1. Lineage (NCBI taxonomy): Eukaryota > Metazoa > Chordata > Mammalia > Rodentia > Muridae > Lophiomys > Lophiomys imhausi. The sequence goes on from CAJQZJ010033452.1 coordinate 665,850, forward strand.
GCTTCAGACTACAAACTGATCAAGACATACAAATTGACGAGCACATAGAGACTGGACAACAAATGTTACTACTAACTTGCTTAACCATTTTTCCACTTTATTTGGGTCCCTAAATAGGTTCTCTGCATCCCAAATCAGCAGGAAGAAATTTTAAGAAAGCAATGCCCCATTCCCAAAAGGTAGGCTGGATGATTCTTTGGTCATTTGTTGGGCTATAGATGTCATTTAGGGGGACTGGTTTCAATTTGTTAAATGGTCATCTTAAGCAAAGTATAGGAGGTTAGAGTCAGAGATTTCTCTCTTTTTCTTTTCTCTTTCCTTCTTTCTCTCTTATATAGGGGAGAAGACTGGAAAAGAAAAAAGAAGGGGAATATGGGTATATAACATAGAAATGATAAGATATAAGGGTAGATTATTGAATCTGCTTTGAAACTTAAAGCTATTGTTATTTTCAAAATAAGGTTATCTTTTGACATATTGGTATAGAATTTTGTATATTGATACAAAAATAAGGTTACTTTTTGATTCGTTGGTATAGAATTTTATATTCGACATATATATATATATATATATATATATATATACATTTCAATTCTTATATAAGGTATTGTGCCTATACAACTCATTTAAAAGTACAGATTTACTTCCAATCCTTTTATGGGTTGCTATTGCAATCTATTTAGGAGATTGAGTAATACAGGTTTATGGCTGGCCAGGCCAGTCAAGCTCTGGGTCCTGTCAAATTCTAGTCTTAATTTATCACAAAATAGGCTTACTTGGTTAAACAGATAGTAAATGGTTAAAATGAAGTTTTCTTGTTCAAACATAGATAGATTTATAAATAAATCAATAGATGTCTTTAAAACCTCAGAGGCATACAGAAAATGGCATTTAAAGATATTATTATTTTAAAAATTGTTTGACTTGGACAGTCAGCTCCTGACAGCTGCCCTTTGACTTGGAAGAAGACAATGAGCATAAAAAAGAAATCTCCCATCAGTAGATAATTCCTGCTGGGCAAAAATATCCCTGCTCTCTCAACAGACTATATACAGTCCAAAGATGGATCAGAGCTTAAATGCAGGTAAGTTGATGTCCTGATTCTGCATAGACAGAATGGGGAAATCCTTATTTCCTACTGCACAATTATGTCTGTGAGATATGATTGTCCAGAAGGCTGAAGATGATGCTCCAATGATGTCTAGAGATATTTGGGACTGTCTAGGTAGCAAACTGTCATATTTCTTTTTGGAAGCTGCAAATAGAGGATACTCCAGGAGGCTGGCCTTGTCCTGTTAAAAAAAATGGCTAATTAAATTATTGACCAGTATATAGGTTATATTTAATTGGTTGGCAGCTGTTAATAATTGTGAGTGGGCCTTATGGAAATAGTGGTTGCATACTTTAATGATACTTAGATGAAATAATTAATGAGGACTTTTATCTGAGATGACTTGTTTTCTGAGAAGAAGAGAGAAATTGGGACCCAATCACATGGGGGTAGAATGCTATGTGTGCATAGAGGCTATCCTTGAAGTGGTGTGCGCATAAACCCAAAAACCTCTGGAGCTACCTACTGTCAGCAAATCTATATGGGCAGCATGGAATTTATCTCCCTCTAGAGCAGCGGTTCTCAGCATGTGGTCACAACCCCTTTGGTGAACCTCTATCTCCAAGAATATTACATTACAGCCCATAACAGTAGCAAAATTAAGGTTATGGAGTAGCCACAAAAATAATTTTGTGGTTGGGGTTACCACAAAATGAGGAACTGTATTAAGGTTGCAGCATTAGGAAGGCTGAGAACCACTTCTAGAGCTTTAGAGACCAATACCTTGATTTCAAAGCTCTGGGCTCCAGAACCATAAGAAAACAAATTTCTGTTACTTTCAGCCTTCTAGATAGTAGTCATTTGTTCCAGCAGCTCTAGAAGACTGACGTGGGTAAGGAGTAGGCTCAAATGTCAGACAGTTTCATATTAAAACTTATCTTTTGACTTATTATCTGTATAGGACAAGTTATACTTCCTGAGCCTAAATTCCCTCATCTATATGATGGGATATAACCATGTCCACTTGCCCGTAATGTTATAAAGACTAAATGAAGCAATGGTTTAAGAGAGGCAAGATTATGATGGGTTAACTGACGGTATTTCCTTGTCTTTGCTTTTTAACTTAGCAGCTACTTCTCATGGCCTTCAAAGAGAGAAGTCATACACTACACTGCACCAGGACACCATCACAGGGCCACTACAGGGCTACTCATTAACACATACTCTGCTAAGAACCCAGATGAGCTTGATGTTGGGCCTATTCTCTTCTGAGTCTCTCCACCCTCCCTTTCATAGGCATTTTCCCTCCTTGCTTTCCTTTATTTTCTAAGAGAGAGAGAGAGAGTTTGTGTGTGTGTGTCTGTGTGTATCTCTCTCTCTATGTGTATCTCTGTCTATGTGTGTGACTGTGTGTGAGTATATGCTGCTACGTGAGGAAGCCAGAAGTTTTGGGGCCCCTGGAGCTGGACTTATAGGTGTTGGTGGGCTGCCTGGTGTAGGTACTGAGAACTGAACTTAGATCCTCTGCAAGAGAAGTGTATGCTGCTCACTATTGAGCAACCTTCTGTCCCCTGAGTATTTCTTGCTATGCTCAGGGGACATTGTAATGAGGAGAATAAGATACAGTGTGAGCTAGAATTAATTCTGGTTGTCACTGCCTGGTTTCTTGTCTCTGGAGAGGTTGTGTCACCATTTGAGCTTTAAATTCCTCTCCGTAAACTAGAGATTAGCATTGGACACAGTATGACACACTAAAAAATGGCTCCTTCTCCAGCACTGTGTATAGCAGAGGGTCTGAACACTCTTGGTTCTTCCCTCTGAAGTATTTTGCCCCTTCCTTAAACTCTGTATAAAAAAGTGGCATTATTTTTAGTGAAAAGCTAGCTACATGAAGCATATATTTTAAGATGACTTATATATAACCAATGATGTTTCTGATTTATAAACACACACATTTCCCCCCAAGTACACAAAACAACCACTCTCTGTTAAAGTGACACCAAGGGGTGGGCATGACCCTGATCATCCCATTTCAACTAACAGAGAAAAGTGACCGTAGAAACCTATAACATGAAAAGTGTGGGGGTTGTTGGATTTGAAGGCACATTTTGTAAAGTACATGATGTGACCAAAGGGATCCCCATGTAGCAGCTGTCATGGGAGGGGTCAAGTTCAAAGGCTTGACTGCACTCTTAGTCGACAAACATTTAAAATCTGTTGGCTCAACATGGAGAACTAAGGAGGGAAAGCTGGTCTGTGAGCTCTGGAGAGGGAGGGCAGGACTTAAGGGAGTGATGGACGAGAGTGTGTTTGGTGAGAACTGCACAAATTGTTTCCTTTTCACAAGATGGAAACCTCCTGAAAACATCTGTTTTTGGCTCTCTAATTATGTTTTGGCTTTCCTCACTTAGCAGCAGCTTTGATGACTCTAGATTTCCTTAAGGCCTTGTTAAGAAAAATAATATTAGAATGTAATTATAGAAATCTACTATATATGGTTTATCTTCCAGTAGCACCACACATTTATTGGGCTCATTCATAATCTTTTACAAGACCCTGACTCTGTCTCAGACAGCTTCTAGGTACCAGCATTGTTAGCTATTTTCAGTGCTCATTTTAAAAGGTACTTGGATCTCATTTTATTGACACTCTCTTCATCCTAGCATTGGATGGAGCTGAGATACAGCTTCAGCAGAGACCAGTTTTGTTTTCCAGGAGTTTGTCATCAATGTGTAAGAAAATAAAAGGCTGGCTTTCAGCTTTCACATGGGCTGTAGCAGCGGTAATGTAGTGATACTCCCCTTTGTGATAATAGCTAACAATTATTTATTGTGTGATATATCATAAGCGCTTGTTGCACAACTTTTCTTGGAGAGATGTGAACAAATGTGTCTCTTCACTCCAGATAAGGTACTGACAGACCAAAGGAATGATTCTAACCTTGTCCGTCTTAATGAGCTGATGAGTTGCTGGGGTTACTTACAGGAGCTCGGGGAAGGAGTTACCAACAAACAGAGGTTGGACAGCCAACTGCCACCCCAGTAACAGCAATGACACCATGATAGCTCCATCGGTGGAGTAATGCCTTCTGATAGCTTTCTACCTCTGCTGTACTCTATCGTCGCTATTGTATCTTCTCCTTTATCCAATTTACTTGAAAAGTCACAGGGTGACATAGAGGATGCTAGTGCATGTCTTGCTACACACTCAAGTCCCTTCTAGATAGACGACGTGGCCTCGGGTACATGTCTTATTTCTTGCAGCAGGGCCAGCACCACAACTGCTATGGAGTCTCATCAACCTGCCAGGTACAGGGGCCATGTGTCCTTTAGTTCTTCAGTTCCCTTCAGGGTATCCTACACATGCACAACAAACTCCATATTCTGTCAGTCAACACAGAAATTTCTGCTCTAAGATGGCTAGTAGTCATGTCATGCTCATAGGAAATAATATATTACAATTTAATACTCACATAAACTCGATGGAAGATGAACTAATGCTATGTTTATTTTTTAGATGGGAAAACAGAAGTATCTTGCCTGCTGACCTGCAGTAGGAAGTGGTAGCCCTAAGATGCCTGTCCTATAAGCAAGTCTTTGTCCTACATGTAGGGACTCTCTTTTAAAGGGTCACCAAGTGCATTTGCTTTTATAGGTGGATTTCATGAAATGTTTCTGCATAGCAAATGCTCTTGATAAATTCAAAAAGAAGGTTTGGTTTTCAAATAGCTAGTGCATGCTCTTTCTTCTTGAACATATTTACTCTGTAATGGGAACTTCCTCTGGCCTTATGGTATACAGTTTTAATTATCTTACATATATAGCACAGGTCACAATACAGGAGAAACCCCTTCTGTCTACTTATGAAAACATTTTCATTGACACCTTTCTTTTAAATACTGAAACATATTATAAAGAAAATCTCAATTTAAATTATCCTCTGCACAGACGGTTTATGCTGATTTTGAATTTTAGTATTAGGTATTTTAATATTTTTATTTAAAAAAATGCAGAAAAGAGTGAGGTGAAAAATAAAACACCCATTTCTACCCTTACCCCCTAAAACTGAGAGGGGTTTTTTGAGTGTTCTTGAGGAAACACGTAGGGAATAGAATGTCTTTTGAAGGGATTCACTCTTCTTATTTTTGAGACAGGCTTCCTCTATGTAGCTCAAACTAGTCTCAAACTCACAATCCTCCTACTTCAGCCTCCTGGGTGCTGGGATTACAGTCATGAGCCATCAGCCTCCTGGGTGCTGGGATTACAGGCATGGGCCATCTTGCTGGGCTTTCCACTAAGCTACCACACTAGCTCTGAATAGATGCTCTGTATGCTGAATCCTCCTCAGACAGTCTGAGTCACAGACATCAAACAAGTTCTTTTCTGCATAAGATAAAAATATAAACAACACAAGCATCTGCGAACTGCTGTGATTTAGATCTTCAGATTCATGAAGCACTTGGTCTCTTGGGAAACTTGGCACTCGTGGGAAATGATTGAACCAAATAGAGATGATGCCTAGTGGGAGGTCTCAGATCATTGGAGTTGTGCCCTGAGGGGCACAGAGGGACCTCTGGCCTTTTCCTCTTTTTTCTTCTGAGCCACGAGATGGATTGTTCCCAGACAAGCAATTCTGCCACGAGGTGCTACTCCACCAGGGTCAAAGAGATGGGGCCACTGAGTAATGGAGTGAAACCCTTGGAACTGTGAGTCCAAATGACCCTTTTCTTTGTATAACTTGTTGACTCAGCTACTGTTCTGATGATTTAAAGTTAACTCCTACACCATAGATCAGGAACACAGCACAATGTAGGCTAGCAGCTATTTCTCCTCATAATTCCAGGGCTGACTAGAAGTTTTAACTTGTTCCTGCCACCCAGCTCTGCAACAGGTGAGAGTACATGCCAGCTTTCATTAGGGGATAATCACAATCAAAAGCTGACGACGTGCACTTTCTACTGAGCTTTTATTGCTTTTGCAGCATTGCAAACCCTATATTAACTCATTCTTCTGGTGCTGTATGAGGTGCATGTGGGAAGAGGGTTGCCAAAGAGAGAGTCTTGACCATTTCCTGGGCCCCTAGTTTTCTTCTTGAGTGTCTTTTTTTTTAAAGTTTTATTTATTTATGTATTTTATGTATGCAGGTACTTTGTCTGCGCGTACAATTTCCTCCCCAGAAGACCACATCACACAGTTGTAGCCGCATAGGTGCTGGGAATTGAACTCAGAGTGCTCTCTTAACCACTGAGCCATTTCTCCCCTTCTTTACCTAAGCATTAGGGGAATTCAGACTTTTGGTCCCTTGCTATTCTGCATAAAACAGGTATGGCTTAACTATTTGCATTTAGATTAAACACAACGTATACATTTGTACTGACCTCCTTTATGTCCTCATTTTATTTATCCTTACAACTCTAAGGGGAAGATTTACACTTAAACCCAGGACAGATTCTTTCTTGCACTGTCCTTCTTTGTCCCTCTCCATTCTACAGCTCTGAGGATTTTCCGATATCTCTTCCTCTTGCTGTTTGCTCTGCTCTATCATCTGTACTTGTTGGCGCACACCAGTAGTGCTCATGTGCATATGTCCCATGCAGGAAGAGTTTGCTTGCACTCTTCCGTAGAAGTCCTACACAGCAAGAACAAATCCTTTAGGGGTGGTATCTGGGCTCCAAGGAAAGCTCACTGTCCTCTATCAGGCCTTTGCTTCTTTCCTCAGTGCCCCACTGGTAGGCGTGAAATGGGCTATTTAGGATTTTAAGAGCCAAATGTAAATGTGCTTAATGAGCCTCGAGGGAGCTGTGGCATGGCCAGGGGGGGAAAAAGGCTTTTAGCAGCAGAAGCAGACAAAAGTATTGGATTTCAGTCTCCAGGTCTCCTGAAAAGTCAAAGACAGAGAAATTGGAGATCCTGGCTGCTGGTGGGAAGGAATGAGTCAAAACCCAAATCCCAATGAACAACTGGAATCTCTTGTCAGTTTTCTTTGAGGAAAAGGAATCCGGCTAACAGTGGGGGACACATGGGTTGAGATTATTTGTCACAGTGTGTAAAGCCTGGATCCTGTTGGACCAATCCTAAAGAAGTTAGAGGAAGCCTGTAGGGAAGAGAAAACGTTTCAGTGGTTTTGATTTTTTTTTTTTTTTTTAATGTGAAAATCGAAAAACTAATCTGAGTCTTCAAAACCTTGCCTGGAATCTCCTCTAGGCTCTGTGGAAACATTCTTTGTCTCCGTACTAGTAAATACAAAGGCTAGTTTGGGCATCTCAGTGCATTAGAAATCTGTTGAATGTCTCAAATTTACTCTTCTGTAGCTTGGGGCTGGAGTCTGGGAAACTTCCTGCTTCTGACAATTGTTTCATGCCTTCAGCAGGTTGAGCCAATTCTTTTTAACCATAGTATGTTAAAAGTGGCATGTTTCTGAATATAACAACGCTGACACTTGATCCTGGCAGAAAAATAAATGAAAAATAACATCATTTTTTTATGGCTTTAGGCAAGTCGGTAACTCTTAGAGATCCATATGGTTTATGTTCTGTAACAGCTTAGCGTCCAGCATGAAAATCCCTGAGAGGAGGAGGAGGTCAGATCTTGCCAGTGTTTCCCAAGGAATAGTCATGCTGTGCTCTGTGGACTTAAGAACCCAGCAGTGACTGTATTGTCCATACTCAGCTGTCCCTCTGCCTAGTCAGTAGCTCCCATTCCTGCTTTAACTCACTGTCCTCCTCTGTGCACCCACGAGGTCTCCATGACTGATGACATCTGAAGAGACAGGGATGAAGCCTTTCCTTATCTGGAAGATCACTGAAAAGAGGTTTTGCACACAGAAACCAAAACACAAGTATTGGCTAAGAAGTTTAAAAAAATAATAATGTATTTTAGTTCCTTTTGAAGGTATATACTTTTTGAAGAGTATATACTCTTGACAAACATGTCTAAATTTATATTCTAGCCACTATTTGTAACATCTCACTTAAATTTTGTATGTCCATAAAGCTAAGTCTTTTTCATTTATTTATTATTGACATTCAACCAGAGGAATATTAGATTATGTGCTCCTGAATAAGTCACTTGAATCCTAGTGTCTTACTATTTCTATCTTTTTTTAAAATAATTTATTTTTTATTTCAAGTTACATCTCAATCACAATCCCCTCCCTACTCCCCCCTCCAGTCCCACCCTTCCACCCTCCTTCCTCTCAACCCCCCATCCTCTTCCCTTCTTTTTTTTTTTTTTTAGTTTAAGGTATTTCTTTTTCCCCCTTTCAGTCCAAAAAAATGGTTCTTTTTCTTATAACTATAAATACAATACAAAACAACAGAAATAAATAGGCCACAATTATAAGAGTTACATGGCTTAGCATACATTCCCAATGTCCAGTCCATATGTATTTGGCACCTGACTTTAACATTCTACTATCTAACCATCTCCATGAGTTTAAAGTTCTATATCTAACTCAGCTTTCATGCTAACTTGCCTCATAATTTTAAAAACATCTTCTTAGATCCAGTATTTCTATCTTTTATACAAAAGGAGAGCTATGTAGTATAGAGACCAAGACTGAGAATGACAGGGATGCCCACTATGGTGCTGGCTTGCCAGTTGTGTGCTTCTAGTCAAGCTTGCCTGATCTTTCTGAACTTTAGTTCCCTTCTCTGTAAGTTAAAGCTCAGGTCTTGTTTTAGGGGTATGGGCAAGATAAATGGCATACTCAAAGTTTGGTGTGCATAACTTATGGAAGTTTGCTTGTACTGATTAAATGTCCAATAAACTCCAATGATCATGATGACTTTGTTCAGGTAGACGCCTACAGAGATCTGAGACTGAAAATATACCCCCTGTAGCAGTGGAGAGGAGAATGAAGCTCTGAGCCCTTAGAGAACAGGCTCTGGAACCCTCTGCCTGGCTGTATTCCCAACGCAGAGCACTCTCATTGCAAACGCTCGGTGGCTGTAGGCCTGGAAGACAGCCTGGCCCAGAGTTCTAAGACCCCAATAGTACCTTAGGGACAGCAGAGTGACTATTTATTGAGAAGCTACCTCATCCTCCTGAATATCCCTGACAGATAAGAGATACCCCATAAGGCACGGGGCTTTGATGACCCCAGATTTCAGCAAAAAAAAAAAACAAAAAAAAAACCCAAAAAACAAAAAACTGGGGATCTCGGAATGCTGGCATTTATGAACACTCAGAGAGAATACTGAAAGTTGGTTTAGAGAAAGTGAAGGCATGTGACATTTCTTACAATAACATGAAAAATATTAGCTATGCCACAGCTTTCACTTATATGTTGATTCTGTATCACCATATTTGAGGGCATGGAGGGAAGATGTATTGTTAAACATATTATTCAGTCTTTCCCGATCACAAGGTTGGCAGTTTTATCATGTAGGCTTTTTCATTTTTTTAAACAATAATTTCATTGTTTAATAAACAGGCAGGTGTTATGGAGTGAATGGTGTGAGGAGGTGGGTCATAAGGGTGGGGCTCTACTGACTGAAATAAGTATTATTAAATACACTCTCAGTTAATTACAATAATACAATCAAGTACTGTTGAATAGTCATCAGCTGTGCAATAAGTCTCAGTACCTATTTCTCTAGCCTGTCTGAGGCTAGCTCTCCATTCCTCCCTCCTCAGCACCACTATCCTTTGGCAGTGATCACTGTTCTGTCTGCCTCTGTGAGCTCAACTCCTTTTGGATTTCATGTGGAAGTGAGATCACTCAGTATGAGTCTCTCTCTCTATGCTTGTCTTATCCCATTTACCAAATCTTTTTCACCTTCATCTTTGCATTTTCAAATGACAGGTCTTCTCCCTATTTTAAGATCAAGAGAATTCATCTGTATATATGCATAAGTATCATATTTTATTTTTTTCATTCACCCACTGGTGGACAATTAACTAAGTGGCTTGGCTATTGCAAATACCATACTGAAGACAGGAGTTTAAGTGTCTGTTACACATATGTATGCTTTCTTCTGAGAAATACCTGCTTAGGCTCTTTTTCCATGTCTTAAATTAGTTGTTTATGGTTTGCTACTGAGTCGTTTGGTTATCTCATAAAATTGAAACGTTAACCCCCCCTTTTTTTTCTTTCCCTCTTACAGTTCTTTTATCCTCTGGTGTGGATTTCATTTCACATAGGACTGTGGGATAGCAGCAGCTCTGTGCAACCCACAGCTGGCATTTTTTTCTGTTTCACTATTTGTCTTGGCAAAAGACTTGTATTAGAACCTCCCAATTTTTATATATAATTGTGAAAATTATAATTAAAATAAGTATTCAAATTCTGAAATGTCCCCCTAGAGATGCCATGCAGCCACTATGGGTAGTATTTTCAAATATCACTTAATAACCTAAGAAATTGGTGATGGTGTCATGTCAAATGAAGGAAGGGAAAATGGCTCATGGGTGCTGCTCTGAGTGCCTGTCAGAACACACTTTGGAATACGGAGGACTCACTGGCCATACCTGTTTCCAAGTCTTCTTGGTTAATATTCTTTTTCTATGTAGAATCTTAAAAAAGTCTTGGTGAGCACCTGTGACTCCAAGTTCAAGCACACTTTTATAAATACCTGGGTACAACCTGTCCATGTTGCTCATTAGATGAAGGGTGTTATTTTTTCAAATACAAGCCAAGATAGCATTGGTAGACATTAGCGAAATGTACTTGTTGCAAGCTTAAACAAAAGGCTTACTTTGGTTTTGAGGTCAATCAATAGTGCGTATGCGTTGAGTCAGGAGTTTCTTCAGAAAACTCACATTTCCTTTCACCCAGAGCTCAAAGGGCAGGTCAGAAAACCACCTAGTACAATCATGCATATCCCTTGGTGGTAGGGTGTGAGTTACATTTGTTTGTACTTTTATTTTTCTGCTATGAACATACACTATCTTTTAATTAGAAAAAAAGAATAATAAAAACCTCCAGTATGCTCATACGCACAGTCCTCATCAGTGTGTGTGTATGTGGCCAGAACTAGACCATATTTTCATTGATATGCAAATTATAATGACTTTATCCAAATTTGACCATAAAGAAAGGCTACTCAGACTGCTTTTTTTTTGGTATTTGTAAGAATCTTCTAGTATTTTTTTCCCTGTTCATGACTTTCTTCCACTCTGTTGTTTTTGTCAAGCCATAGTGCACAGATAGCACTATTTATCTAGTACCTGGCCACTGGGTTTTCCTGTGTGACAATCTTGAACTAACTGTACAGCAGGGGAATTTGTTGAAAGTTTGCACAGGGCTTTGCTAACACCATGGAGCTATGAAAGAACAGTGTTGTAGATGTTAGCTTGTAGCTGAGACCATAAAGTCTTGCCTGAAGAACCCAAGGTCCTCTTTGTTCTTTGGAATTATTAGTACCTTGGTACCTGCCTTTGAGATTGTAACTTAGTGCAGGGACTGTCCTAGACTCCTAGTCCAGGATTTTACCAGCAACAGAACGTCCTGGAGGCAGAAGGCAGAGGAGAAAAGACAGGGTTCCTCATGCAGGGCTTTGTTCCCCTCAAAAGTCCTTGATGTCAGCCCAAGCACTCCAAGAGAAGGGTATACCATGGTGCTTCTCAAAGCTCTTCAGGGTTTCCATGATCCAAGAGAGGGAAGGAAAAGCTGAAAGACTAGAAGATAAATGGCGTGATGGGGTGATGTTACAATTATGGGTGATTTCTTTAGCAGAGATGGGTTTTATCTACATGGAGGTGATTTTCATAAGTTTATGAGTGAAAGGACATAGAAGTATAACTAGAAAGATTTCACTTTGTGTTGCCCAAAAGTAACATTGATAAAGTAGTAACAACCTGACTGCAAAGGTCAATTTTTGTATTCTTGTATTTTGTATCCATAGTCATTAGCACAGTCAAGCCAGGGCTTCTTTTCTTAATAAATATATTTATATCTATATATACATTTATACCCATATATAAATATTATATGGGTAATATATATGGACATATATATTATATATACATATATGTATACATATCAAGTCCTTCCCACTCCCCTAGACATCACACACAATTTTTTTAATTATTTATCTTTAAAACAACATTGTTTCCCCTAATCAAGATGGTCACCTTAGTACATATAGCATATAATTACATCCCTGCCCACTACTAACGCCTTCCTCTTCCTCTCCCTCATCTTCCCCTCCCCCTCATTGAAGAGTGACAGGCCCTTCAAGAACCCCCTCACATTTCCTTCTATACCAATCTGTCCTTGAATGTCTGTTTTGGTGTCATAGCTCATGTCTTTTAGCATTTACTTATATGGTAAATTTTCCTTCCTTTTAACACATATGACCACCCTTAATGGGTTACATTCATTTGTCATCTTCAGTATTAGCTTCTGTTTTATGTTCATTCGTGTATTCAATAAATATTTACCGCATATCTGTTGTAGTCCAGACACTGTGCCTGGCACTGTCAGCAGGAGGAAGAGCGAGGCAGGTGGCTAATCTCAAGGAGAAAACAGATTTCAAGTAAAATACTCTGGATAGGTATGTGCCTCGAGACAGACATGAAGTGAGTAACTACAGGGACCTTAGAGGCGGGAAAACCCTAACTTCAACAGAAAAGCTTCACATGGGGCTGGGCTGGTTCTTACAAGAGGGATTAAATGTTTCCTGGTGGACAAAGAGAAACACTATTCTAGGATGAGAGGTCAAGTCATGCTGAGATGGAGGTATAAAATGGCTTGGCATCTTTGGTGACCAATGAACTGATAAATAGTGCTTAAGAAATGCTATGTGGATGTGGTTTGATGGTGGAGGAAAGAGATGAACGTGATAGCCTGGGACCAGCTTGTCACAGTGCTTATCGGCTATGTGAGGTAGAGATTTTCATACTTTGTTTTCAGAATACAGTCATTTACAAGAAAAAGAACTGACAGCGTCAGAGTTATTTGATACAAAAAAAATTCTGGTACAGAGATGAGCAAGCAAGTCCAATGTTATTAAAAATAGTCTGGATTCCTGGATTTTGGAAAATAGTAAAAGATAAGAACCATTGAAGATGAAATAATACAACCAGTTAAACTGTAGTGCTAGGAGGTGTGCAATAGATAAATATAAAGGAAGACCTTATCTGAGAAAAGAAGGCTCTGCCTTAGTGGAAGGCTGGGAGCTTCCTGCTATTCAAGCTGTGGTATTCAAGTAAAGGCTGAGTAAGTTGATAGTGTTCCCGTAAGAACCACATACTAACAAAACCTCCAGTATTAGGCAGGGCAAATCTCCTTTTGAATAGTTGGTCACAGTAGTCTAAGTGACTCTCGAAATAAAAAGTAGCCCTTGGTTGCCTCTCAGGTGTTGGGTCTCTATTGCTGAAGCAACTGAACATTTAAGGCACAAGATCCTATGACTGAAGCTGGATAGGACCTGAAAGCCCCTTTTCTGTCTTCTGCCTTCCACGGTACCAGGAAATACTATGAAGGATGCCAAAAGAGGGAAGCAATTAAACAGTCCTACTGAATTGCGACACCAGGTGCAATAAGTGGCACTCATGTGTCAGTCAGCGATAACCAACACGTGTCTAATTGGACTTAAAGGCCACTCAGAAAGAGAGAAGTCGTGCTTGATACTAAAATCCTAACTAGATTTCCCGGGATAGTGAGCTAATGGACATTAGAAGAGAAACTATTATCATCACTTTGCTAGACCAGCATGTCTGTCCTGCATTGTAAATCTTATCCTCGTACTCACAGATGAATGTAGCTACTACTATCCCTCAGCTGAGAAGCCTCTTTTTACAACAAATGGAGACCATCACAGAAAACGTGGCGATCAACAGATCATGTGGTGGAGCCTAGCCCGAGTGGTTACATCCACATCAAAGCTCCTCAATCCAGGGTTTAGGGAACATCACAGAAGAGGAGGCCGGAAGATTTGAAGAGACAGACTACTGTGAAACAGTCTCTCTTAGAAACGGCTAAATAAACAAGACCAGAACAATGGCAGTATCAATGGACAGATTAATGTGAAAGGGGGAAATTTTTCACTGGGTCCCAACCATAGACAATGAACTACAAGCAACTTAATGACAGCTGGAGGAAGGCAAATTAGCTTCTCCCCAGGATGAGCCCCTTTATTGGTTACCTAATGCAAAGCTGCTAGTTCTGAAACTGCATACGCGCAACAACAGACTCAGCTGATTGTGTTTATAGATTAGTGCACACTCATGTGCGTGTGTGCATACATATATTTAACAATAATAATGAAAGAAAAAAGACTATCAACTTGTGTTTGGAGAGGGGCCTTGAGAGGGGTTGGAGGGAGAGTATTTGGGAGGGGCTAGGGAATGAAAAGGGGGGAGGAAAGCGATGTAATTCTGTTTAATTAAGGGCATTTAGAAAAAAATTACTTTAGCAAGGGCAGAGAGCTGAAAGGGAAGGGGGAGGGAGGGACAGGAGAGTAGTGCAGGCAAGTGGGAGGTTGGTGATAGCAAGATCTCTGACTAGGCAAGAGGGCATGGAGTACATCAATAAGTCAAATTCTCTCCACTGGCATCACCATGGCTGGGGAAAGGTAAGACTCAATGACTGAAAGTACTAAGCCTATTTCTTTTCCTTTTAAAATCCTTATCTTTTATTGTTCATATGGCATAGGCTTGTATATAGTCTATGTCTTAGTTTATAATAATTTACATTTGGGTGTATAAAACTCACCTTTTCTTCATTACTTCAATATGGGATCTATTTCCTTACAGGAATAATGTTGGCTAGGTTTTTTTGTAACTTTTTTTTTTTCATAGGCAGCAGTTTCACATTGAGAAAATTTCAAATCCTAGGAGTTGGGTTGTAGACACTGGCTACTTAAGATGTGGTCCAGCAAGTAGCGACACTAGACACTAGCTCCCAGGAACTGGTTGGAAATGCAGGTGTGTGCCCTCATGGCAGACCTGCAGCTTGAGATCTGAGTGCATCTGACAGTTTGAGAAGCACTGGGTTACAGACCCCCCTTCCCCTTTAGAACCCTCTCCTGCTCCAAATTCTGTTCTTCCAGAGTCGCTTCTTCAGCAGCATCACACAGTAGCTCCTGCAATCATTTGCTACTTCCAGAAGCTGTTGCCACTTGAAAAAGTTTGATATATTGAGTGTTTAAAGAAGTAGGTTAGTTTGTTCTGGCTCTACTAAGATTCATCATGTTACTATTAAAACTAAAGTATTTTTTAATATATCTATATTGAGCTGGAGATATATCTATGCAACGTATGAACAATCCTGGGTTTGATCCCTAGTGCTTGGAAAAAAAAAACAGATATATAATGGAATCATCTTTGTGTCATACGAAGGAAATTAAAACTAATGTTACTAATGTACTTTTAGTTTACTGTCCAGGATCTCTCAGTGGCTTATGTTTGATATAACTTAGAAGTTCTCAGCTGTGTGCCTCTCTGTTAATAAAACCACTTTATTGTTCATGGCTGTTTTCTTGCCCCTTGAAATGTAGTTTGTAAAATCATTAATCCTTTATGATATGAAGAGGATATCAAAGTTAGGGAGAAAGACATATTCCTTCCTGTAGAGATGACATTCCAATTAGAAGGAAAAGCCAAAAACCCTGGGAGGGACAAGTCTAGGGATTTAGGCTTTTCCTGTTCCCATTGCCTTTTGCACAACAGCATTTGGCTTAGTTTCCAATGGGTACCATGTCTGTCAGGGATTTTCTTGTTCAATTGACTTTTATTGCTTTGCTTCAAGCTTTTAAAATATTTGCAACTCAGGCAGAGCTTGTACAATTCTGAGTACTGATGGATGAGTATAAATATCTTTTGAAAATAGTTTGTTAGGAAAGATAGATTAAGTATTTATTCTGGAACTTTGATTTACATCACCAGTAAATGAGCAGTAACTGATATCTCTCTTTTTTTAATAGAAAAGTACAGCAAACTGTCTTTCGCTAAGAGTCCCTACAGGAACCCGGTGGTATAAATATCTTTATAATATCCAATATGGCTGTTTTTTCTACTTTATTACTATGATTAAATTTAAGAGAAGAGCCACATTTCATCTAACTGGATTAACATTTGCCTTAAGAAGTAAAAGCAAATTGTGCTGAACATGAAATTTCAGACCTGAGTGAAAAACATCTGAACACTGGGTGTTCATCTTTCTAACAAGCTTAGCAGATGGATGGGAAGTGATGTTTGCTGTTTATTTCCTCAACATATCAATATGTGAGGATGTGGTGTAAAATATGGTTTTCCTGCAAGTGAGCGGAACCATCCGAGCAAAGTGCAAACGCTGTGCTTGTACTCTGAAAGGACTTCAGAAACTGAAGGGCCACTATTACTTAAAATCTGCTCAATGCATGTAGCTCATCAAAATCTTAGAAGGGTTAAGATCTGCGTTGAAAAGATGCAATTGTTTCAGCTACTCATCTAACGATTTTGAGAGTGCTAAAATAGTCCTTTCAGCCAGGAAACACAAGGACAACTGAAAAACTATCTGCATTCATGGCCTTTGAATTTAAAAATAAAAAGAAAGAATGAATGAAAAAAGAAATTGTAAATCTACCAAAAGAGGCAGTGCGTGTCAAGTGATTCTCCCCCCACCCCAGCCCAGATTTTAGCGTGTATGTTTATGAATAGTGACCTTTCTTTGGCTGTCAATCAGTTAAGAATTAGGCCATAGTTGTGGTAGTTTAATGGTCAATTGGCTTTATTTGAAAATGCTTATGGAATTAGTCATCTCAGCAACGTGATGGATTTTGTGGGACTTATCACCAGTGATCAAGGGAACTATCAAGAAGTTGGAAAACACTAACCAGCATATGAAACCCTGAGAGCTCCCTTCCTCTTCAGTATGAGGCAGTTTTCTTAGCTGTTTTGGGGTAGGGAAGGGAGTATGATAAATTCTATGTGCTAGTTCAAAATTTATTAATCCCTTGTTACTTATTGTGTCTAGGTAGTTTTGTTTTTTGCCATGTGGATCATGGGTTACCTACATTTCCTGGAAAATAGTAACAAGTCAGGTCAAGTGAAAGGGATCCTATTTTCCTAAGGAGAAAAATGAAATGGTCCGAGTGCTGAAAGATTCATGTTCTTATACATCAAGGTTAGCTATTCACTGCCATCATCCCTCTGTACAATCATAATCCATGCCTGCAGCTCAGAAGCCAGGCATGCCCTATCCTGGTCTGTATGTACAAGTACACCATCATCTTAGCACCTCTGGGATAGAAGTGGGGACAGTCTGAGACATTTACACTGGGAGAAATGTTTTTATCTCAGTTTCTGAGTTGAGAGCGACACCTTAAAACTGAGAAATGGCAAGTGTGAAACTTTGCCCCAAGAACTAAAGATGGGTTCATGCCGATTGGCCAGGAGGCCTGAGGGGTTGCAGACAGGGCCCAATGGTACCTTGTTTTTCCTAAACTGTATGTAGATATTCTTTGCTTTATCAAAGAGTGTTCTTAGAATTTTTATGCTATCACAGTGGATGAGGCAGAAAGAATTCATTTGCTTGAGGATTTAAAAACTAGTTTTATGGCTTCTGGCATTCTCTACATTTTGCTGATTTGTTCTACATATAGCATTGATTTTTTAACAGAGAGAGAGAGACTGAGAGAGAGAGAGAGAGAGACAGAGAGAGTGAGAGAGAATGCAAAGAGAAAATGAGGCTATGTGGTATCATAGATAGAATCTGCTTGCTTGTAAGATCTGGTTTCTAGGTCTGACACTTGATGATACCAGCCATTTGGTCAGGGCATTCAGTTTCTATTATTTTCATTTCTGACATTTGCATGATGGAGGTTCCCAGAACCTTTTCCTTTGTTTAAATAATATAGGTTTTCCAACTTTCATTTTGGTGGGGAATTAAAAATGGCCAACAGCTGAAAACAATGTCTATTCTAAACAAAACAATTTAGAGGGAAGTGTGAGTGCATCCTACAATGTGTGAATAAAAAGGTGTTAAAACCCAGAGCGAAATGGGAACACTGCTTAAGCTTAGGGATGATTGGACCATAGTGATCATTGCACAAGAAATTGGATCATGTTCATGAAAACAGTAGAAACAGTTTATATAGACAATTTATTAGTCTTTGAAAATAAATATGTGCTTGCAAGTCCTTGTCAATGACTTAGAAGAACGCTAATTTGCAGCCCCCTTGATTTTACCTGGGTCAGAGTTCAACTTTCACCAGGAGGGGAAATGGAAACGGTACCAGCAGAATAGAGCTACAAGCCATGGGCTTGTAGCAGAATGTGAAGCTGTACAGTTTATAAGGTTAAGACAGACAAACACAAGGCAGGGGTACAGACCACGTGCAGGTATAGCTCAGGCTGCAGAAGGAGCAAAGCAGCCATTCTTAGGGAATTTCATCTCCTCAGATGAAATTTTGTTTTCTGTACTCACAATTGGGTGGTTAGGGGCAATGTCCTGGTTTTGGCATCTTACACCTGAAAGGAAAAAAGTAAAGCTGAGCTGGAGAACCGAGCTTCTTGGAGGGACGTGGTGTGTGATTTGTTTCACTGCATTCCCTTCACTTTGCATCTTAATAGTGTTCTCCACATATGACAGGATTTATTAAATTTCTGTCAGGAAGCATGCTTACTGTTGTCACTACTAAGGTAGATTCATTACAATTTACCTTTCATGCTTGTTTATTTCTTCACAAGGGGAGATTTTTGTCAGCACGTATACAAATAACAGTGGCTAGCACATGGGGTCTGGATTTCTGGCTTTGGCAAACGTCAGGAGATGGTACAGGGAATTATAAATGCTGTTTTCCACACATACAGCAGAAACACATACTCAGGCTCCTACAGAAGTTTAATAAGGATGAAGAAAGAGCAGGAAGGCCAAGAGCATGGTGGGAAATGACAGCACAATGGGAAGAATCTATCAACTTTTTAATGGCCTTTGTTTATATAGTGTTCATAATTTCAATCATTTTGGTCTTTATAAATGTTTTATCTCTAATATTAATTGACTTCTTCATTCTTTTTGATTATCAAAGGCCTATGTAATTGCTGAACTGATGCTCTGGATACTCTGAGTTGTAATTTATTATGTATTTTCTCTAATAGAACAGTGGACAAATAATTTCCAATACTAGGTTTGTAGGCATTTTTTAAACATGAAGATTGGGGACTGATGAGTATTGATATGGGATATGGGTGATCGTCTTCTATATGTATCATCTGACCCTCCATCTACCCATATACGCAAATTTATGTGTGTGCTTATATAATACAAAACTCATCCTTTGAAAAATATAAAACTTTTTAGTGAGGCTAGAGAGATGACTTAGTAAAGTGTTTTTCCTGTAAGCACTAGGTCCTGAGTTCTATCCCCAGAACCCACATAAAAACAAGCTTGATCATAGCTGTATGAACTGAGAAGCCTAGTACTAGAGAGGCAGAGCTAAATAGATTCCTGGAGTCTGTTGTCCACCTCATGCAGTTGGCAAACTCCAGGCCATTGAAAGAGCCTGTCTCAAAACCAAAAGCCAGCAAAGCAAGATGGATAGCCCCTGAGGAACAGCACATGGCCTCCACATGTATATATGTACACAAATGCATGTGAACCCCCACACACATGCACCTCTTGTTCTGTCCCCAGAGGAGGAACAAGTCTTGTCATCAAGCAGGATCAAGACCTGTTGCTAAACAGGGCGCATGCATGGCTGGGCTTATACATAGAGCTGACCTGAGACATGCCTGGACATGTCCGGCTTGAGACCTGCCTGAATATGCCCGGAGACCGATGACACCACATCAGGTGAAGAGACATGAACCATTGAGGAAGAGCCACAGCAGCAGCTTGCAGCCCAGAAGTCAGTGGGATGCTGGATGGAGGGTGTAAAGGGGGCATCCTCTTTCTGAAATAAATGAGTCGGCTTCTGCCTCTTGCCTGACTCCTGGAGTCTGCGTCGTTGACTCTGTGCCATCTTGCCCCCATCCCCAAGGGTCCCAAGTTGGTGTTACAGCAATGTGTCCCTACACCAAGAAATCATAAAATTGAACTTTCATATGTAAAATACGTAATAATAATGGAGTGGGAAGATGGTTCAGTTGATAAAGTGCGTGTTTGCACAAATGTGAAGACTTGACTTTGGATGCCCTCCCAGAACAGCTCAATATACTGACAAAATCCCAGCACTGAGGAGATGGAAAGGGCAGATATCTGAAGCTAATTGCTAGCCAGCCCAGCAGATTTGAGCTTCACTCCTGTGTGACAACTTGTCTCAAAAAATAAAATGGACAAATGATTGAAGGAGCATCGAATGTTGTCCACTGTCTTCTACACATGTGTACCTACATGCACAAATACACACATATACACACACACACATGAACACACATATCTGCCACATATATCCCTACATACCATGCACATAAAACTAAATAAAATGCAATAGTTATCAGTGGTTAGACTGCAGAGTACTAACACTACTTCTGGCTCTTGCCATTTCGTATCTCCCAAGATGTCCCAAGTGAATTCCTAAGAATTTAGATCTGTTGGGCTATCAAGTAATAAGTTAATGAGGCCCATTTGGAGAGCTCCTTGATCCAATATGCTTAGTCCTCCTTTTGCATGCAGAAAGTAACAGAGATAGTAGTAAATGGGTTGAAGAGTAGTTTCCTTTGATCTACTTGTAAACACTCATGCTGCTCTTGAACTAGAGACTTTTTGACTCTCTCTCCTTCACTCACCTTCTGGTGGATGCTGAGGGCTCTAGTCTGTGAACGTACTTGATCAACCCATGATATGTTACTCTGTGGGAGAACCAAAATACACTGGCTTGCAGAGTGTGATATCTCACAAACCTATGGAACTGCAAAAATGCCTCAGAGAGTAATCAGGGATTGTCAGTGTTTTGTCTTGTCACAGAAAGGGAGACTTTGAGTAGTGGCTGATTATCATCATTGTATACATGTATGAAAATCTCAAAAGATTAATGACAAATATTGTATTTTTGAAAGTATACTTTGAAGAGCAATCACTAATGGGTACTTCAAAATATCTTGGGGAATGGGGAGATAGCTCATTTAGTAAATTCTAGCACCCATGTTAAAAACTGGGTACAGTGAGTTGAACTTGTAATCCCAGTACTGGGGAGGTAGAGACAGGCAGATCCCAGTCAGTTTAGCCTAATTAGTGAGCCTCAGGCCCTAGTGTGTGACTGCCTCAAAACAAAAAACAAAACAAACTAAAACAAAGTGGACAACCCTAAAGGTTTACCCATGGTTGACCCTTGGCTTCCACATGTATATACACACATGAGTGTGCATAATGTGGAGGAGGAGGAGAGAGAGAGAGAGAGAGAGAGAGAGAGAGAGAGAGAGAGAGAG
>CAJQZJ010033452.1:687204-721334 GCA_907164525.1 Lophiomys imhausi
GAGAGAGAGAGAGAGAGAGAGAGAGAGAGAGAGAGAGAGAGAGAGCAGAGAGACAGGGGGGACTTTAAAGTGCTTTGGTATTTCTGCAGCAAAGACATAATGATAAGAACAGAATTTTGGAGGAATATGAATTCAGAATTGTTCAAGAGTCAACACTGTTAGTTATTTGAGCCGAGGAAACAACATTTTTCTTTGGATTCGGTTCTAGCTCTGATATTTGCTGCATTGTGCTGGTCAAGATACTTAGCCTTTCTTTGTATCACCTATAGACTGTGTGTGCCTACTATATATCCTCTGGTGCTCATCAGTACATTGTAGGTCTTCAAGCAACCACTTAATCTTCTCTCCTATATACCTTTCTTTCTTTTTTTTAACTTATTACAGAGGATATTTTTATGATCAAGAAATAAAAATTAAAAAAATATGCTGTGAATAAGGAAGCATGTTAAATCTTAAGTTCATGACATGTCAAGTGTTTGTATTAAGCACCTGAGTTTTCCTCTCCACAAGATGCATGATAACTCGAGCACTGAGCCTCAGAGTTTTGTCTTATTCTTTGAGTTTTGGATTAATCTGTATATAAATATAGATGTTACTTCAATAAATTTTATTTCTTTTGCATGTTTTTGAAACAAAGAACATTAATCAGCCAGCTCGCGGGCTTTCCTGTATGCTAAGCTATTTCAGATACGATATAAAGTACACTGGAATTGTAAAGTGTTTGGAGTTATATTGCATTAAGTGCCACTGCATTCAATCTCACTGAGCTGTTAAACTGTTTTATAATGGATGTAAGTATTTATGGCCTGTTTGAGAATAACCGAAGAAAAGTGCTTTTCATTATTTTGATCCATGTCCCATTAGCCAGATATCGTTTAGTGTTTCCACTGTTTGTTGCCCTGGTAAGATGCTGAAAAATTTTGGACACTATATGGTGAGAAAAGAATTTGTCCATTTTTATTATTATATCAAATTGGTCAGGAATAAACCTGTATGGTATTTTACATATTGTATTGCTACCAAATAGAACTTTAAAGATTCATCCATGGGTACATGGATAATTATCCATAGCCAGTGGACCACAATCCTTCTTCAGGGAAAGCTGGAGTGTCACTTTCTAAACCTGGTATACTTGCCTCTTGGATACATTTTTCAACTGAAGAGCAGAATTTTATTCTATCATTTTAGAAATTGCAATGGTTCTTCAGGAAACAAATTCTATCTTTGGGACTCAGTCTTGGTTCTGAAGATTCCATATGTATTTTCAGTGCTAGTGTAATAATTAGACATCATTCATCAGGCTGAAATAAAGCCACTGATTATATTCAGGAGTAAGTGGGTCTAGAAGACATGCTTCATTAAAAAAAAAAAAAAATCAGGAAAGTTGTTGCTGTTTCCATGAAGTACTTCAAAACATCCAGTTCCAAAAAACAGGAAAAGTCAAAGATCCAAAACTCACCACTTTGTTCTGAAATCTGTTGCTATAGTTTTTGACAGATAAGCTTAAACCCTGGTAATTAGTTTATGCCAAAGGACAGAGGACAGCCGTTTCAAAGCTTTTCTGTTCATTGTCAGAAATAACAAAACAAAGTAAAGCACAATTTAGAAAAAGATCTAACACCTGCTTAAAGCAGAACATAACAATAACAAACCAGACCCTAATATCAAGTCTCAAAATGCCAGCGAAGTGCTGAGTTCAGAAACGGAAGGCAAAACAACTGCTTGACAGAGACAGCGGAACCTGATCTATGTGCCATACCCTGTCACAATTCCCCTCACCTCATAAAAAAGTTATTTTCTTTGGAATTATGGTCACAAATGTAAATCACCAATTTCTTTCTAGACCATGAAGGCTCTGTAATAATATATCAAAAAAGTCCATTTTAGAACTGCACAAGGATTCTTTCAAATATGAAGACTTAAGAGCAACTGCGAACCAGCCTTCATTTGGAGACTTTGAAATGAAAAGTGGTGATCTCAGACCACCAAGAACGGCAAGGCATGCCAAGTGATGTTTAGAACAACTTACCTTTCCTGTTCTTCATATCTGATTTTATTAAATGTCTGTCAAGGAGTATATTTAACTTTGATGTTTCTAACAGGAATTCATTGTCTTTAATTCTTCTCCTGTGTTTTCACAGGTTGGCCATGAAAAGAATTATTTGCTGACAGAATATATACCTCAGGCTATCTCTACAAAGAAGAAAGGAGACATTATTAGACTGGGATTTCCCTCTCTAATATCAAATTCTATTAGAAAAGTTAGAGATAGAAAAATAGTGATCTTTGACTGATAGATGAAAACATCCATTGTTATTCATGAAAGATTTGTTTAATATGCATACTTTCTCAAGCCAATGATTAAAAATTGAAAAGGAAATACAGAGCTACTTTTATGTAATGTGGACCTTAGAGATGGGAATTGTATGAAGAGTTCACTACATTGTCAACTGTAGAGTGAAGACCTGGAAAACGCTAAGGAAAAATTTAAGGAAATATAAGATACAGTAGTGCCAAATAAAAAGAGGTAATACTCTAATTTGATGAGAAATACCAAACTAGAAAAATTAAACCTATATAATTTCATTGCAAAAATTTACTGTTTTTAATTTATCATCAATAAAATTTTTAGTTAAATTGTTTCATTTGAACTCAACTCATTAATTAGATCAAGTAGAGTAAATGAAACAAATTTGTTCTTTCAAACCATGAAACAAACTCTGAAATCAGGTTAGTTCCTTTCTACCAGTTTGGAAGAAGGCCAGTTTCATTGCATGAATCCTCATGCTTTCATTAAACATGTCTACTGCATGGGACAGAGTTAATGCCTTTTTCCGCAGGTACAAACAATTTCACTCACAGGAAAAAAAGAGAGGGATTTTCAGAGTTAACTTCTTCCACCTTTCAGACCACTTTCTAAATCATTTGAGCTCTGAGATGCTCTCCCTCACTGTGGGCATTGCATAATGTAAACACTTTATTTTCTGTTCATATTTCTAATAGATACAGTGAAATATAAGTACCTGCCATAAAGTCAGTATCATGTCAATAGTTTAAAATGAATTCATGCAATTGTCCATCCATCACCACAATCCAATTTACAAATTGCATTTATACTTTTTTTTTAATGTGGATTTTATCTGCTTGACTAAGAGCTAAGAACGGTTTCAATAACCAGATAGAAGAAGAGGTCAAATGTAACAGTAAATTTTTATTTATCACACGTATATTTATTAATAATTAACAATTACCTAACAATTGTCTATAAAATTCCTAAATCCTAAACCCAAACCCTAACTCTGAAACCTAGCACTTAAAACTTCTTAGTACCTATAATACAAGCATTTAACATTAACCTAAGGTTTCCCAGGCGGCTCACCTACTCAGGTGCTTATGGCCTGCAAAGGCCTGAAGTCCCAGAGCTCCTTATCTAAGTGCTCCCGAATCTCAGGGAGAATCCATCTCCTCTCCAGACCCAAAATGGATCAACATCAGAGGGTGAAACCTTCCGATGAGATTGTGATGTGTGTTTTTCTGCCAGTGGAGGGTGGAGGAAAATGTTACTGAGTCAGCAACAGGAGAGAGAGGGAGCCAGCCCTTCGTCCACATGAATCCTGCCTTAAATATCTTTACCTGTCGAAGCTTTCATGCACTTTTCAAATTATGTCCCTGGGCTCAGTCTTTTTTAAAAAAGGGGCGTGAATTCACAGGCAGTCAGCAGATGTGGGCAGGTGCCTCAGGGCATGTCATTCAGATGCTTTTAGCAGAGATCTGTGAAATGACAGCAGATCTCCTGAGGGCGGGCACCTCAGGGGGCACGTCCTGTCCCTAGCCCTAAGATCAAAGAGGTCCTGGTCCTTGGTGAGTTCCCAAGGACATGTCACTTCAGAAGTAAGTCTTTTATCTTAAAGTCCAGCCTTACTCCAAGTTCCCTATGCTATTATATGCTAACACTAAACCTCCCACAGTCAAAGGATATAGGCAACAGGCTTAGGATCATTTATTCATTCTTTCCCTTCATTCATTTATTCTTTTAACAGTTAATGGGCACTTAACATGAGTCAGGCATAGAAGAGATTGTTTACAATAAAAATATTTTTTCATATAATCTTATGGATGCACAAACAAGCTAGCCTTATTATCAAAATCATTAGTATTGTAATATAAATATGCATGAGGTGTGATGAGACTACACAGATGTTCAACTCCAAAAAGAGGTAACAGAAGGACTTTCTGAAAGAAGGACATTTAAGGCTAATGGGCAGTAGCCTACTCAGCAGTGCTTGAGTTGAATGTTTAGTATATTCTCAATACACCTGTCTCTATGAGATTTTATTGGGGCATTTATCAGGCATAGTGGGGCCAGAATTTCATCTAAGGGAAGAGAGGGGGAGGTGAGGCTGGAGAGGAAAACAGGTTCTGCATAGGCTCACAGCTGACCTTTGTCCTTTGAGCAGGAAGGGTAATTCAGACATTAGATTTTCCTTGTAAGTATTAGAGAGCATTATAGATTGCAAGATTTAGCTCTGCTTAGGTTCAGTGGATGGAAATGTCTGACTATAACTGAAATTTATTAGCATATATATCATATATATATAACTCATATCTCTCATATATATGTATATATGTATGTATGTATGTATGTATGTATGTATGTATGTATGTATGTATGAAACTCAATATAGTTCAATATAACCTGATTCCAGAAGAGAGAAAAAGGGGGGAAAGAAGGAGAAAAAAGGGGGAGGATTGAGTACTAAAAGTATTTGCTAATATATTTGAGAGAGAATTAATGATAATTTTCAATTTCAGTATTTGATGCTACTCATTATTCATTATTACAGGATTCACCACCCAAGATCAAAGGTTTGAGAAGGCCTATGGGGAAACTTGGCATGGACTCTATGACTACTGGACCCTGCTTCATGTTAGGCTCAGAATCTTGCCATTGACTGCAGATCAAATACTTACGTGAATGTATTGAGTTTGTCTTCATCTCCCACTGCCAAGAAGCCACCAGAAAAGGCCCAGCATGTATGGCTTCCATTAGATGTGGATAATTAGGATGTCTGCTCCACACGCTGACTCCCTGGGAGGAGAGCTGGCTCAATCCATTTGTATGGATTGTTCTGTTAGAATAACTTGGTGGTCAATTACTGCCTGTCCTGTTAAGCAGAATGCTGTCTCAAGATAATTGGAGAACAACTAGAGTTTGACTATACCATTCACTGTGAGAACCAGGAATGTCATCTGGTCAGGTGAAGATCTTCAATTAGAAAATATATGTTACCTTGTGAAGTTAGATGCCCTTCTGATCAAACAAAATGGGCAATTCTAACTAAGGCCACTGGGTGGTTTCAAGAAACCTTTTCTTCAGAGAGAGCAAGTTCTAAATGCATTGGGTCTTCTTCCACTACCTAAATCTACATAAGGAGATTGCCTGAATCTACATCCAAGGATGCAGGTGGACTGTCCAGTCCGTTTTATCTGGTTTGACATTAATTGAGCTGTTAACAAGGTTCAACTGAAGCAACACTGGATAAGAAAAGAAGAGCCAAATTCCTTAGATCATTCTTATTAAGTTAGACAGATGTCAAGTTTAATCAATCTGGCCACCTTAAGGACTCTGGCAAATGTCCCTTTTTAGTTCTTAATGCTGTTTTTAGTTGCTCCGTCACTTTGTGGTGCACAGATGTACTTATCCGTTACAGAAACTGTGCAACCAAGGCACTTTTATTTACCTGTTACCTTTATTTAACTATACCTTATCATAAACAGGAATGTTTCCCAGTGCATTGATTTCTTTACATTTAAGATTGAAAGTACATATAAGGATTGAAAAAAACCTTCAATCATTCATATTTTAAGATATCCAGGTATAGTTAGATGGTGTTTATTTATGGTTTGAAGAAAGTAGTTGATCGAACACATGCATATAATGACAGGCAAGCCTTCTGGGTGCCTTTTGGCAACAGACCAAGACATGTCCTTCAACCTCTTAACTTTCATCTTAGGGACTCCTTGACAGCTGCCTCTCTCTAGCTGTTTCTTGCCCCAGTGGCTCTTTGGAAATCTCAAGTTTCACAACAGGGATTTGCTTCTTTGACTTCTCAGCTTTAGTGACCGCAATGAAAGTACCACGTAGACATTTGGATGTTAGTATGTACTTTTATTTTAGTAAACTTCATGGGTAGAGGACAAAGAGCATTGATAGTGGGTTAAGATGTTAGCACAGAATTTGTAGAAAGATCTGAGCAGAGAAGTGGGGAGCAGAGAGGAAGAGAAATCTGGGGATGTTCAAAACTGTCTTCCACCACTTATCTGAACTTTCAGAAGATTTTTTAAAGCAATTTTCTTGGTGCATATTTTAACACATCTACCCTACACTCTAATGGTCCAGCGTCATCTGCCATTTCCTTCTGGAGGACTTCGTAGGCTAGGAAGTCAAAGGGATTCTAGAAATAAGAGTTGTACTTGGTAACTATTTTGCCTTGAGTTTTCTGGAGTGGATCTTCTAGCCTTGGGCTTCTGATGTACCTCCTTAGAGATGAGAAGATAATTTCATTCTCCTTTCTTCTAGTTAAAGCCAACCCCACATACATGGATACCTGTGTATTATGGTGTGCATGTGGAAACCAGAAAATGACTTGAAGGAATTGTTTGTCTCCTTTCACTATGTGGGTTCTAGGGAACCTGTGTTAACAGACTCGGTGGAGTGCCATTACCTGCTCATCCATCCCTATGGTCCAGGTTCTAATTCAGATACTGGAGCATTAGGCATAGCTGCAGGATTAGGGATGGGTTATCAAATGTTGTGATTCTCAGTGAACAATGGGAGCCTTCCTTGTGGGTGGCTGTGAATACTACACAACATAAAAAAGTATGTGCAATATTTGGAATATTTTCAGGTTCCTTAACATTTTATCCAAAGGCACAATGTCTTCAACAAATGAAGGATCCCTGGTAAGTGGTGGATAGTGTTGATGCCTGCATTGTGGGAAAGGAAACACTTTAAAGGATCGTTAGAAACTGAGCCTCTTATCCAGCTGAGTGGTGAAGATATCTGAGGCTTGGTGTAAACTGTGGGCTGGGTGTCATGTTACTTCTTGAAAGAAAAACAACACGCAATCAGTGCAAATCAAAAAATGCCCCAATACAATTGGTACCCAGAAAGCCAACAGTTATTTCAATTTTTTTTTGTTCTTAACTTGTTTACATGTATGCATAATGATGTAAGCACAATTCACATCTGATTTTGCAGACTCTGCTTTTTACCTTATGTGATCAAATTGATCTTTTGCTTGAGAGTATACACTAAGTTGTATCTAGATCTTTTTATTATAGTGAATAATATAGCAGAGAAAACATTTGTGCTTTTAGTTTGAGTATCTTTCAGCCTGTTTATATAAGAAAAATTACTAGCATAGACATAGTTGGTCAAAGGAGATACATATTTTGTATTTTAGAGATACTACCAAGTGCGTTTCCAAGGATGTCCCAGTTTGTACTGCATGGATAGTGAATGGGCGAATGATGCATAGTCTTCCCAACACCTTACTGACTGTAGCTAAGGCTCCATGTTTCTCATCATCTTCTACAACAGATAAAAAATGTTTCTAGGATAGCTAGTAAGAGTGACTATTACCACATCCCCATCCCCCTATTTTCTCCTAATATAAAGTTGTTTGCTGTGCTTCCTTATTTTGATGTTAGAGTATTGCGAGGTAATGTTCCTGCATTTGTCCTCACTCTTTGTTTCATGCACAACTGATCATCTAGTGTGCTGGGATTCTGACCTGCACCCATTGATGAAAACACTGAGGCCAGAAGAGAGTAAATTCCACACTCAAACTAGAATTGCTGATAACTGGAAGTAGACATTTTCTCTTATCATTTAATATGAGTTTTTAAGTAATATAAATATTAACTCTTTGAGGAAAATATTTTCAGCAAATATGGATGACAATCTGTTGTTTTCTTTTTTATGAAATTATGCTATTTTTTGCTCTGCTGAAGCTAAGGTTTTTTTTTTTTTCCTGTAAAATGATGGATTCGGAAGACACTGGGGTGATATATTGGGCTTCAAGTTCTGCTTTATTTAGGTACCAAAACAGATCAGAGAAAATCAGAAGCCAAGAGACAGAGCTGTTCTGGGCTATTTGGTAATGGTTCTATAGCTAGAAATCTCTCCCACATGGGATGGCGCAGTGTACCCTGAGACTGTCAGAGTTATCTGTGATGAACTCTTTTTCTAAGCTGCTAGCCAGGTGGTCCTTGAGTAGTTATTGGGTCATATTGCTATTTTTTCCCATTCTTCCAAAGGCTATAAAAAGGCCCATGACAGACCATTGTTGGCCCTCCTAGGAGGACCACTGAGGATATGTCCAATAAGGATGAGGTCACTAGTTGGTGAGATATCATTTCTAGTTGTAAGAAAGATAACATTTCCCAGAAATAGAGGAAGATACTCAAGGCTGTAGCTGTGCTTCTTGGACAACCTGTTGGAAGTTTTTCAATGAGCAGAGGATGTGTGCTTTGGCGGGAGGCCTATGTGGCTATTTTGGAATGTTCCATTACATCGCCTAATCTACCCTGCCTTATCATGCAGTTGTGTCCAGTTCAGACCTGGGGGGCATGATGGTATCCCTTGGGTCTTGCCTGGTGGAATGAGACAATCCAACAAAAAAAATCCCTGTTTGAGGGTTTACTCCACAATATGATGAGGAGAAGCCTTTTCAGCCTGGGAAGTCAAGTCTGCAGCCAGGATTCTCTAGGCTGGCCAGTTCTGTACTGCTCATCAGTGCATATGCTAGCAAAGTTTCCAAAAGCATCCTGGGCTTTTGCTTTCACCGTAACACCAGGTAACAGCTCATGCTCATGTCACATAAGACATGATGGTGATTTCCTCATCTCATCTTGCCAGAGGGATGACTATTCTCTGATCTGGGTTTGGGCCAGGCCAGAATTCTTGGTCCCAAGCAGTCCTCTATTTCAGGTACTTCAAGGCCAGTGACTTTTGAACAGACTGATAGTGGAGAAGAAAGAACTTTAGGAAAGTCTCTGTTCCTTATGGCCATGTCTGATCATAGAAAGTTCCCAAAGCATAGAGACCTTGTGAGAAGAGAAAGCTAGATGTCCATAGATGATAGTTTGGTGACATCTTGTAATATTTTTGTTGCTCTGAGATTTTAGAAAGGAAATTAACAGAAGGCTGAGTTGGCTGAAACAAATCCAGGGATGGCTGGAACACCCAGAAACCTGACATAGATACTGAGACAAGCTGGTCTGTGAGTCCATGTGGTTAACTAGGGTACAGTGGTGATAATATTCTCTGGGATCCCTGAAGGAACAGAACCATCTCCAGCAACTACTGAGTCATATACCAAATACAGCTTTGCCTTCACACTCTGATGAAAAAAATGAATTGTCTCTATCATTTATTCATAATATGTAGTCATTATTTCAACTAGCACATTGCTTTATCTTGGCCTCTTTTTCATGACAATCAAAGTTGGTGTTTTCTTTATCTTCTGCATAATGTAAGCCTCATCTTCTTAAGCTATTCCATGTCATGTACTTCTCATGTGACTTGCACTCAGGAGCTCTTGAACTGCTTTTGATGGTGATTGCTAGCCAGCTGTTCCCACTATTAAAATCAGCACCCTCCAACCTTTGGGTGGCAAGCACCTCAAGGGCTTCCCATCATACCACGGGATGATTTTAACCTTGAGGCTGTTTAATCCCAAATATTGTCCTCTGCAAACTCTTCTCCTGTTACTAAAATGTCCCTTTCATCTTCTGACTTCCTGCTTCCTGCATTCTTGTTATTTATAGTAGCCCAGGAACAAACCACTCCCAAATTTCTCAAGAGGATTTACAGTTGCTACTTGCAATTCCTCACCCAACTCCTGCCTCCACCCCGGCAGCCTGAGTTCCGCTATAGCCCATCTGCTCTTCTCCCAGGGAGGACCGGTGACATCTTTCCTCAGTCCAAAGGCCTGTGTTTCAGTCCTAGGTATTTTGGCTAATTTATCCCTGGTGGTCCCCTTTTGCCTTGCTCTCCTGGCATCTGGACAGTGCATTTTTTTTCTTCTTTTGTGATCTATTTCTTTTTGTTTCTTGGTAATTAACAACAGCAGGGAGATGGAACTTTTTTTCCTTAGTGGCATAGCCACCAATAAGTTGTCCATGCTTCTGAAAGTAACCCCAATTAAGCTCATTGGTTCATCAAACTAGATTTGTGTGGAATCATTTCTTTGGTCTGTTATTGACACCCTGTCTAGGGGTAATTCCATGTTTGTTCATTTCTCCTCAGGGTACATTACATTGAGGTAATACCTAAATCTTTGGAACATCCTTCTTAGCAGGGTTTTTAAATTTTTCATTTCCCACCTTAACAACCATGACACACATAGATAACTATAAAAACGGTTTATGAAGACAATGATTCTCCATTACTGTTAACATATCAAAATCACTGGGATCACAGTGCACAGTTTGGAAAGTCCTAGAGGTAGTTTGCGTATGCCCCCAAGGGAAAATGTTTTTCTCTTTTTCACTTCCTCTACCTTGAACATCATTCTTCTGAAAGATTTGTGGACAGACACACTTCCTTCTTTCCTACAGGTTGTGATAGATTCACTTTGATTCTCAATGAAGATCCAGCAACCATCTTCCCTTCTCCAGTACATCCAATTGTTCTCTCTGTTACTTCCTGTAAACTCTAAATCCCTTAGCTTGGCATCCTTGAATCCTTACTGTCATGATCTTTCACTTCTTCCCTGCTTATTTTATGTACTACATATGTAGTTCGCAGCCACTCTCTACCTGTGAAATCCTGCCTGAAGGATAGGATCAGTTATACCAAGATATCTTTTTGCTTCTGGTATTTGAAGGACCCTTTGCTGTGAACATCCAGATCTGTCTGGTGTTTATTTACTATTTTCCCCCTGGATAGAGGATTCATTTTTAGACAGCACTTCCAATTTTCGAAAACTTAATAGATTGTATCTTGCCTGTTTGCAATACAGAGTACCTGAATCCTGTTTTGTTCTGGAGTTATACTTTATTCTTCCCGAATAAAGTCTTTTAATGTGGTTTGTTATGCTGAGCCCAAGTAAGTCAAATATTAAAATAAACGTTAAAAGCAACATTTAAAAAACCATTTGAATCAGAAATCAGTGTATCTATTATTTTGCTCATTGTTGTGATAAAATATGTGACAAAGGAAAATTAAGGAAGGAAGGTTTGAGGCAACACGCCATGGCAGTAGAGGAAGGGAAGGCAGTCGGGACAGGCTGGCTGGCCACATTGCATTCACAGTCAGAAGAAGGTAGAGGATAATGAATGCTGAGGCTTAGCTGGCTAATTTCCCTTTGTTCAGTCCCAGACCCCAGACCTTGGAACAGTGCCACCCACATTTAGCGTGGGCCTTCTTACCTTAATCAACTCAATCTAGAAATTCCCTTACACACCTTCAGAGGTCTATCACTTAGCTGAGTCTATGTCAAACTGATATCTGATATTAATCATTACACTGGACTACACACGCGCCCAAAATTAGCTTCTAGCACGTTTTTGTAGATAAGATTTTACTGGAACATTCATTAGTTTATATATTGGTCTTGTTTGCTTTCCGTAGTACAATGGTAGCATTGAAGAGCGGCAACAGGGATTTTATGAGATTCAGAGACTGAAGTATTTATTACTTACTATCTGGGCCTGTAGATTATTTCCCAATCCTTGACTTAGATCAATGACTACTAACTGAAGGCAGATGAGAGAAAGGACAAATGGATGGGAGTAGGGAAGTGTGCTCAGGTAAGAAGTTAGGTGAAAATCCTCATTTTTACATCAAGTTAGTTAGTAATGGGAATATGTTATCCTCTTAAACATACTCAAAACAAGGTCTTTTTTGGAGGGACAGTTTTCAAGACCAATGACCTCACAGGGTAGTGGGTCAATGTCACTTATGAGCCTGTTCTATATCCATTAGTGTGGAGAAGATGGAAAAATTGATTTAGAGAGAGGGGGTTGTGAGGAAACTGGTCATAACAACTGAACTGCAAATGTAGTCCTTTGATTCCTAGCTGCCAAGGCACAGATCTATTATGACAACTGAGGGCAATTCTCCTTAGCTAACACAAAACTACACCTGTTTGCTTAAAAATGGACAAAGTTCTCAATGCCAAGGTCAAGAGTTCTTTGAATTTCCTCTAAGACACAATAGACAAAACATTCAGCTACAGTTTTGGGAAAGGTCTATCAAAAATATTGAAACAAAAAATTCTCATTACAGCAAATTGTACTTCAGAAAGCAATTAGGAATAGTCCAGGGAGTTTTACTTTAATTTTTTAATGTCTTAATTTATCATGAGAACAGAACATGGATAACTGGGTAGTTCATATGTTCCTTCACAGGAACTTTAGTTGACAAGGTTTGGTCAGATTTGGGGTAGATTTCTACTGTGTGCTGGGAGTACATTAATATCTAAAGAATGATTGCAGGCAGGATGCCGGTTTCACACTTTGGCGTGAAAACTTAGAGCCTCCATGTATTTCTGTCTGGCTGGCTTGACCAGTCAACTTTGTGTGATCGTGGATGATGAAGGTGAGAACTAGAAAAAAATTTACATAACTCTGTGAGATAGCAAAATAAAGGACTTAAAAACAATGATAGCAGTAAATAATTTGTGAACCATCCACTTGCATTTATACTGTTGTTAACACTGCAAAAGTAATCTTTTAAAACATCAGTCTGGAGTTCAGAAAACTGTGAATAATGTCACCTTAGCTACCCACTCACTCATTGTGTGGAGTTAATTATTACAGACAGAGATTATAGGTGGGATGGATTTTTAAGAATTAACATTTAGCACCTTTTTGGTAGGCCTTCAGAAAATAATCCAAATTAGAAATGTGCAGCTATATTATTTTTTCTTATATAAACAGTCCTGAAGATAAGAAAAACAATGCTTATATTACATGTGAGATGCATATTATGAAATGCCAAATGCTTCCAAAGTGTGTGGAAGGTTTTAGTAACATGAATATGAAATCTGTATTTCTTGTCTTTATATATTATATTTTAAAATGGCAAAATTCTCACTGGGTACTGAGTAAGAGAATAGTTATATTTTTAATGTGTTTTTTTATCTTTTAAAAAATTTGCAAAACCTAACGGTAATGATTTAATATGATTCGGGTTCAATACAGGAGTGATAGTAGGTAAAAGAACATGTTAATAAAATGATTTTATATTTAAAATGCAATTATCAATCTAGTCCATTGATATTAATCTTAATCACAAGGACATTTGTTCTACACCAAAGACAGAGCTGTCTCCAGTTGGTTCTTTTAGGGACTTGCAAGTTATAACTTTTTGGGACCATCTCCACACACCAATAGCCAAAGGCCAGAAGCAGCACCTGCAAACCCACAGTACAGTTGCTGCAAAGTGATGATAGAGACTGAAGAGGAATGGGCTTCCCATACACCGTGTGTGCCACACTTTCACAAATGGGGTCCATAAAACAAGTCACATTTATTCTGGTAATGCCATCATAAGGGCTTTGTGAGAGTTCTGAGTACAGACTCTCTAACATCCACCTAGAATACCTTCAGGGATAGTGCCACAAACGGCTGAAGAGAATGGCTGCTGGGATCGGAATTCTTGGTTTCCAATACTAACTCTACTATTTACTTTCTTGGTCAAGATGTTTCACTCATAGGTTCAAGTTAATTCAGACATATAGTTTAAGTGAGTATATGACTTTCATTAAGCCATATCGTATTCTAAGAATATTATATCTGTTGTTCTCAAGGTCCATGTGGGTTGTAACTTTTAGCTAACA
The DNA here is from genome assembly GCA_907164525.1 of Lophiomys imhausi. Classification (NCBI taxonomy): domain Eukaryota; kingdom Metazoa; phylum Chordata; class Mammalia; order Rodentia; family Muridae; genus Lophiomys; species Lophiomys imhausi. The sequence continues at coordinate 701,058 of CAJQZJ010033452.1, forward strand.
GTTCTTTCTAGTGGTGAAGTAATTGCTATCACAAGTCCATCTGTCCAATATCGAGTCATGTCAAACACATTTGAAATACCACATTTTTAAATAAAAAAATAAAGAAAAATATTTTGCAATCTAGGATGGATTCTTTTTATCAAAGCAATAATATTGAAAATAAAATAACATAAGTATTATTTTAAATCAGTTTTTCTAAGGTTTGTTCAAAATATCTTTTGATACGTTATTACACTGGAATAAATTTGTCAGAATCAGATTGTGTACATGTAACATGATTTTTTAAAATTTGATATTATTTAGAATTAAGCTTTTTCAATATTGCCTTTACCATTTAAAAGAGAAGTGAAGTGTTGAATATGAAATACTTTTAAGATATCATCAATTTATTCGATGCAGCCTCAGAAACATGAAAATTTTCTTTTAATATTTTTGTTCAGTGGTGTAGAGATTCTAGGAACTTTTAAATAATTATGTAAACCCAGGACACTCTTAATATTTGAAGCTGTATCCTATGCTATATAAATGCATTGAAATGTACTCATTTCTAAATTAAACAAAATTTATATGTAACTATGTAAGAGAAGAGTGAAACTCTAGTCAACTACTATCTTTTATAGAAATATAATTGAGCATATTGATTTCAATGTGCAATTTATTTTATTACTTACTTTTGAATCAATAACTTTTCATTTAAGACCTCTGCATTTTTATGTCTTTGAAAGCAGCTAAGATTCAGACCTTCCACTTCCACTGTTAAAACATATCTTAAGAGAAAATTTCTGAGAAATCATTCTTGCCATATTTACTGGCCTAACAAATCCTAATTAAATCTTTCCTATGGTGTTCGGCACCTTCAGCAAAGACTGGTCACAAGTAAAGCAATAAAGCACACCTGATACCCCCAAGAAATGAAGGTGTAAGAAAGATGTGAATGAATATTTTGTCCTTTTACATGGTGACAGAGTTGAGTTTTGTGAAAGAAATGTGATATAAATATATAAGGGGAGATCTAGCCTCCACTGAGGGCAGGGCCATAAACTCTTTGCCTGTGGACATAAATTTTGATTTGCAACTTAAAGAATGACACAACTAAGGGAGTGAAAAGCTTTCTGAATTTGGAACTTGGATGTATAAACCCTGGTTGGACAAATAGAAGATCATGATAAGAAGACATGAGACATATATAAAGTCTTGGTACTGAAGATTTTGTCTTGTGTGGTACTTAGCAATGGAAAGTGTTTAAATAGAGGTGCCATAATTAGTGATACATTGAAAAACACCCCTCCTACCATGTGTAGAAGGCACTGGGTCTGAGAATAGAAAACCATCTTGAAGGTCACTGCAGCTACCCAGATAGAGAGTCCTATTGATTGCAACTTGAGTGGTAGAAGTTTTTGAGAGGAGTGAGTTATATTATCAAGCTCACAGACTTGATGTTGGGTACATACATAAGGAAGAGTGGGAGGGGAGATTAGCAATTGAATTTGGATATTTTTTAAAAACTTGGGAGAAGTTAGTTGATTGTGGAATTCTAAATCCTTAAAGAAGAGGTGGGGTTGAAAGGCAAGTAGTCATTTCACATATTTAGGATTTCAAACAATAAAGTTTATAAATGAGCAAAGTATTTAAGTAGATTGCCTACAGAAAGAATCTAACATAAGAAGGAGAATCTTGAACATTTACTATCAGATGGACGGGGATTAGCATGAAAATGGGTTAAGGCAAGGCCAGAGAGATGCCACCAAAACTCAGACAAGCATGTTGTTAAGAGACAAGAGACAAAGAAAAAATCATAGGCACCAAAAGCCGCGGAGAAGTTGATGAAGAAAAGTATGAAGGTTGATGCTAGCAAGTGCTGCTGAAGGGTTAAGAGGTTTGAGATCCAGTGTCCATGTTTAAACTGTGATCTTTGTAAAGGAGAAAGGTATTTCTTCCTTGTGATTTGAGAGAAGGGTGTGTGTGTGTGTGTGTGCGTGTGCGTGTGCATGTGCGTGTGCGTGTGTGTGTCACTGCAGATATAACTTTAGATGTTTGGAAGGAATATTTAAATGCACATTGTACTGTATTTATAAATAAATGGTCATGTTGTATGATTCATAAACTCCTATCATAAAAGAGGACTTGAGATATGTAAATTGGAAGTAATTCTATGTAAACATCAGCTCTGATGCTTCCATGTCCACATCTTCAAATAGTAATGCCTTGAAATTGAAACAAATGTATCTTTTCTTCCACCTAGACTTCTGTTGAGTGGTTATTATATTGTTGCTGGTTCCACTTTTCTCTTTTGGCTCCTATCTGTAATCCATCAGTTTTCTATAATCCTACCAAAGAGGGAAAAATCATTCTCTGTCCACAGACTTTCAGCATTCATAAAGCTACTCGTCTGTAATATTAGAGCTGTCACATGCCTTCCCATTCAACCAGCAGTGCAATTTACCTCCACCTATAGTTGTAAAAAGGAACAAACTTAATTTTACTCTTCACTTTTCTGACAGTTTTAAAGTTATATAAATGTAGCTTTGCTTCCTCTGGCAGTTTCAAAATGTTGTCAGGCAGCCAATCCATCATGAGTAACGAGATTGACTTTAAATTCAATGATTTTATTTCATTCATCCTTGTAACTGTAAAGCAGCTACAAAATTATATCCTACATTTCAGATCCTATTGGGTACAGTCTCTCAGGATACTTCTCATACATGCATGCAGCTTTATCACAAATCAGGACAAAGGTGTATTCTAGAATCTTTTAACCTACCCTACAGTGTCCCATGTAGCCACATTGTTTCTGTGACTGAGTCTATGTTCTGCTTGTCTTCAGTTATTTGCCTTATGTATCATAATTATGATAATTACTTAGATATATTTGAATAGTATGTTGCAGATTTATAGCTACATTTTCTAATATTCTTTCCCAGGTATCCCTCCTTATGAGGGAGAACAAGTAGGGTACAACCATATTACAATGGTTTGCTGAAAGCTACAGTACTATACCTGTTAGAGCCATGGGTTGCTTTTGTATTCTGACTCTGGATCTACTGTCCTTGTTAATTTCTTACTCAAATTTTCACGTTCTATGAACTTCTCAACCTTTTACACTAAAACATGGAAAAAATTAATTTGTATTATCTTTTTCCTAATGAATAAACGAGACAAACAAAAGTGCCTGAAAAAATGAAATGTGTGGTAGAGAAAAATAAATCTTTCCTCATCATTATTGATAATAATTGTGCTTAGAGCCCTCAGGGAACAGTAAATCAGCTGGACCCATGCATACAGCTCTTGAGAGGATGCTCATTCTAAAGTGTCTTTGTATCTAGCCCTCAGAATCAGTTTCCCTCTGAATGCCAAAGATAACTGACAGGAATTGCACCTATGCTTCCTCATGCCTTCAAGAAAACGAGATCCTGACCCATGTGGAATCAGTGGTGATCTCCTTCCAGGGCAGCCCCACCTCACTGCTGTCTCATGCCCTCACCACTGCACTCTTTCTCTCCTTCATTCCAGCGTTGTAAGCAGACTTGGGATTAGAGCTGACAATTTGATCCATTCTCATTAAGGTTAGTGGAGCCCACATGTGACATTTCCTGAATTTTCTAAATTTCCTCTTCATGATAGTATATGATTTGAAATTACTAAACTCTCTCCTTGAATGTTTTACCTACTAGGGAAATTGAAAGATCTCCTTAATATTCCCTCTCCCCATATCTTGGTATTCACTCCTAACTAATCCATCACTTGGCTAGATGGGATCTTTGAATCTATTCAGGCTGGCCCTGAGTAGGGAGAGCAGTTGTGGTCTATTATGTGGCAGGATTGCTTTGAATCACTCCATGCTGACCTCATGACTATAAAGCCTGACTCCCAAGCCTGGTACACAGTACTCCATGCACTCTCAAGCCCCATCTGCACTGGGAGTTATTCTGCCTTCTAATTGCTTCTGTTTTGCTAACATCATCCAGACCTGGTGTCTCTCTCATTTGTAACTAAGAATCACAATTGTACTTGTAATTGATGGTCCCCTGCTCACTTGACAGCAGTATTGTGTTTTAAAGAAAAATACCTAGAATGTGTTGATAATCAGGTGATTGGAATTTAATCTTTGACCCATTCGTCATGTTTCAGAAAGAGCTGGGAGTCGTAGGCTTGAGTTATTTTTCTTCCAATAAGTAATGACAAACTACAGCCTTTCACATTTATGGAACTTAATTTTCTTATACATAAAATAAGGGCCCAGGACTGGCAAAGCTTTAACTTTCCTTATATTAAATGGCTGTACAGAGTTGTAAGTATTGCTTAAAGCTCAACTTTATGCCTTGCATGCAAGCTATTGAATTGGCTACATAAGCATTAATGCCCCCCTGGGCCACTAATCATTAATGTGAGAAGATCACATAATTGTATAAAGTATGAATATAATATTTCAAAACCTATAGCAAGTCTGTGGTGCTTATGTTTACTTTGGACATTCTGAGCTGGTATCATTGAAAGAGGCTTCAAGGAAGGAGGTGCTGAATTACATCCCAGAAGATAGGTATTCTATGTACAGTATATGGCTGTCGTCAAAGGAAAACTCATTTCATCCCTCTAAAGAGGGATAAATGTAAATGAAAAATGAATAAGGCATATTTAGGGGGAAAATATAGCAAAACATTCATTTGAGTTTAATTTTTTACTATTACTTGATACTATTGTGACCATGTTGTGTGTTGTAAAATTTTTAACTACAAAATGCCAGACTTGAACTTTATCCTATGTAGTAAGGGAACCAAAGTCTTTTCTAAAGTAAGAAAATATCCTTGACTGGTTTGAAACCCAAAATTTCTACTAGATAGATTGGACTGTGAGGAAAATTAGGGCAAAATACTAGCTTATGTAGGCTAGAGGAGTAGACAAGACAGATGCACAGGTAACATAGAACTAAAGAAGTCCTCCATAAAGAAGTAACACTGGATCAGAGGCCAGTACAAGTGAAACACAGGACTTCATCAACTCCCAGGAAGAGTATTTCAAGCCAGAGCAACAGCCAGGGCAAAGATGCTGGAGTCAATATAACTCCTTAAGAGGAGACCAACGTGACTGAGTAGTTGGGGACTTGAGTGAGAGGAAGTCAGAAAGGAAAGCAGAGCCCATGTAGCTTTTTGAAGAACATCATAAAAATGGATTTGAACAATTAAATGACACTCACAAAACATCGCTGGAAGCTATTGAGGAGTTTTGAACACAGGAATGAATGGGTTACATGATCCTCATTATCTTCTAAAATAACTTTCCAACCAACAGGAATTTAAATCTCTCTTGATTTTTTTTTGTTTCTTTTTGTTGTTGTTATTGTTTGTTTGTTCGTTGAGATAAAGTCTTGCTATATAGCCCAGTCTGGCCTGAAGCTTCTATGTTCCTGCCTCCACTTCTAAAGGTACTAATCATTAATCTGAGAGCATCACATAATTGAATAAAGTAGGCATATAATATTACAGAAACACTGAAACCAAGTTCATCTGTTTGTGTTCTCTTTGTTGTGTGATCTCAGAGAGCAGGTTGCTATCTGGTGACTTTCTATATTGCAGGGCACTGTGCAGGTGCTCAAAAGACACTTATGAATAAGTAGATGGTCTCTTAGAAAGTGGATACCTATCAGATTGTTCATGAAATCTGATCTGAGGATGGAAGTTTCTGAGACTGCTTCTGTCTTTGGAGTATCAAGAGGAAAGAAATAAACAAAGAAACAATGAAAGAAAACATTTTAGAAATCATTTTGATGCTTGTAGCAGAAAAAGTACAACAATTTTTGTTCTAATCAGGCATTGGAAATGTTCAAATGATTTGTTAAATTCATTTTCTGTAGTGCCTAAAGCTTTTAAACAGGGGTTAATTTGATCCAAAGGAGATAAAGGTGATGCATGTTAATTGAATGCCCTATCCATCTGTCCATTTTAATATGAAAATCAATTTCTAAAGTACAGTTATAAGAGAAAGTGATTTGCCTAATTTATAGGGCAGACTGTGTTTCCCTAAAGCTGACACCACCCCCCACTCATTCGTTTCTTTGGCAGCTTTGTTCTGTGAAAGGGCCAATTCGATCATCTTTCTGGAGACATTTATGTCATCAAAGTTCCCTCACTGTCATGGCAGCTAACAGCTCATACATCTCCTCATCACTTAAAATACAAACACACAGAACACCCTCACAGTAAGCTGCAGCATCGAAGCCATAAGCATAGGTGTTTGACACCCCTGAGAGCGAGTGTGTGCTTCTCTGTAGACTACTCTATTTTAAGCAAGTTTCAGCATCCCTGGAGATCTATAAAACCCATGAAGTTGTACGAGAGAGGAAGCTGTAGCAAAGCCCCAGGAGGCAAAAAAAGTCCCATGGAATGGAATATTGAGATTGTTTAGTTCATCTAGCCAAGGAAAGGTATGATGATGAGTATGAGGCACTGAAAGATTGAAGGAGTTAGCATTATTGGGAGTGAGCCTGTCTGGAAACTGCAATGTAGGTTGTGTGGATGGGTTAGGAATAGTCTCAGTGGATCACATTTAGGTCTTGTGAATCCCACAGTTACATAAGCCAGGCTGAAAAAAATGTAACTCTAGTCCAGAGAGAAGACTGAAACTAAAAGTCAAGACCTTAATTTGAAGGGTTTCTACTTTCATTTGAAGGAATAAAGTTCATTATTTGAACAGGTCCTTACAGCTCGCTCGGGATTAGCCTTCAGTATACTCTGTCTGGTCTCTGAGAAAGACTGGCTGGTGCTTTCATGAATGCATTCTCTGCAGGGTGCTGGCAATTACATTCAAAATAGCAGCAGGTTCCTTAGTAGTGATGGGAATTGCATTATTGCTGCAGGAGAACAAGGCCAATCATGTCAGCAGGGAAGGAGGTAAGGGGGAGGAGAAAGAGAGAGAGGGAGGGCAGGGAGGTCAGTTTAAGTATAATGTTGCATTTGAAGAATGGATTTGTTGTAGATACTCTTAGGGTGTAAGCATTTACCTGAGAGTGTATGGCTTAAAGCATCACTTTTACTCTTGAGAGCTATTGGAGGCATCATACTACAACACAGAATAGTCAGGGGTTGTTCAGTTCCTCTAGATGATGATCTTTGCAAGTGCTCATGGGACATATCCATGTCTTCAGGCCTGGAGTTTATTAAACTTTGGATGTAGAAGTTGAGCCTGCTGATTGGCAATCCTTGTCCTACATTTTCCATAACTACGTACCACTGTGTGGCTGCCTTGATATCTCTGTGCTGTTCCTTTGTGCATTTACATGAAGAGGGGCTTGGTTTTTAATCTAGGGGGATGGACACCAAAAAGACTTCGATAAAGCTATGATTTCCATACATAGGGAAACTGGTAAAGGATGGTTTATTATAGGACCCCAGAGCCATTTTGCTCCCTTCCAAAATTGCTATAGCATCAGGAACAAGCACATAATTGAACCCACGGCAATTTTATTGATTGTTTATTTGTAACCTGCTGTCTTACAATCACACTTTCTTATTAGATTTTCCATTAATTATCAGTGAGTCTGATTGTTTGTGAATCAGGCAGAAAGGACCAATTCTCAATTACCTAAGAATCCCAGGGGGCTGATTTCTAGGGAACTTCATTACATATAAAATAGTCATGTTACAAAAATAATTAAATGGAGAGTTATGAGCTGGTTCTTTGAACACAAATGTATTCTCTATGTCCTAACTATTGGCAAATATCTGCCCTAGCCTGAATTGTCTTACTTATACATTTTCTAACAAGTTAATTTTTTTTTTTTTGGAGACACCGTTTCTTGGTGTAACAGCTTTGGCTGTCCTGGACTTACTTTGTAGACCAGGATGGCCTCAAACTCACAATGATCCGCCTCCGCCTGCCTTTGCCACCCAAGTGCTGGGATTAAAGGCGTGCGCCACCACGCCCGCTCCTCCAACAAGCTAATTGTTTAGCAGAGGGTTTATACATTGATTATAGATTGATTGACAGTCATTGACAAGCAAGTTACTCTTGAATTTTACAGTCAGTACTTTTGTATGTCTTACCTCCTGCCATGTAAAGATAATGATTTCCTTAAACAACAACAACAACAACAACAACAAATTTATCGATTAACTCTTGAATCAAAACTCAAAGATAATTAGAAGGCTCACCAACTTTACTCTCAGTGTGACAGATGGATCTCAGCTGAGAATGCTGTGGTTCTAGGTTCAACTCTCAACCCGACCTTTCCCTGGATCTGGAACTCTCCAAGTTTGGATTTCTTCCCTTGAGGTGGGGTTTAAATTAAATATGTAATGTGCTAATATATTTATTGTATTGTTTCCCCCAGTTTAGAATAGAATTGGAGACCCATTAAAATCTATGCCCTCCCAGTGAGAAGAAGGAAATTTTCCTGTTGGTAGAAACACCCTTGGGTCCTCCCTCAACAGTTAAATGCAATTGATCTGGCCAATCACCTGGCCAAAGGGGTGACTCCTCAGGAAGACTGATTCACCTTAGGCTAGGCTAAAGAGGGGAGAGGAATAACTCTCTTTAATGAGATAATGTACTTTTCCTTTCCAGACTCTCCACACCCTATGCAGTTGCTTATGGGTCCATCGCCATGTGGGTGTTCTATGCTACTGAGGAAAGTATAAGTTTTCCTCTTCTTCTTTTTATATCTTCCATATGCATGCTTTTTCTGACATTTTGGGCCACCTCACAATTTCTCTGAAGCTTCCTCACCCTGATGCCATGTGCCTGTCTGTTTACCATGTATTTGCTCGCTGACCTGCAGATCTAACTGAAAAGACATGGTCTTCTCCCTCTTCTAGAAACTGCTGAGATTTACAACTGGCCTGCTCTGGATTTTTTTCCTTTAAACACTAATAAAATTATTCTTGAGATTTCTTCTGAGCCTATTAAATTATTTATCAATAAAACCAAAAACTAAGTTTCCCGAATAACATGTAGAATCCCAGGTAGGGTCTTCCAAAATATCTGGTAACATAATGCTAGTTCCTATTCATTTAACATCCCTGTTAATGAACAGATATTTATTGCTTACCTACTACTCTAGGTTAAAGGTTGAATTGTGTCTTCCGAAGATATACCGAAGTCTTAATTCCTAATGCTTCTATATGTGATCTTACTTAAAATACAATCTTTACAAAGGCGATCCCTTCCTTTTGATTTTTTAAGTAACTATAAATTCATATGCAGTTATAAGAAATAATACAAAATATAGAGATACCACAAACATTATTTTCTTTAAATAACAAACACCTTTACAGCTTTTGCAGCTTAACAGTTTTTATTTTTTACCACAAGGTGAGCTTGCTAGATGAAGAAATGGTGACATTAGTCACAGGTAGCTTCCTTTCTCAAGCAGGTTCAAGCAAGTTGGTACCTGGCCCCTGTTTGAGACAGGGGATCAATGCTTAGTCTGCTTTTTTGACCATTGCACACACTTGTCTTTCCCTTATCTAACAACCTCGATTCAAGCACCTGTCAAAATGAAGACATCAATCACTTTGACAGTCCGGATACATGGTCTTATGGTAGTCTGACGTTTTGTGGTACTAACAATAGTAATAATCGGGATTTATTTAACCCAATCTATCTCAAACCAGGCCCATTTAAGTATGTGAGAACAACATTCTTGTCTTTCCTTTTTATTTAATTTTTAAAAGATTGACTGCTTTTAAAAGATCTTATTGTTTTATGTGTATGGGTGCTTTTGCCTGAATGTATGGATGTGTACCATGGGCTTGCCTGATATCTGTGAAGGTCAGAAAAGGGTTTTGGGTCCCTTGGGACCAGAGCCATAAATAATTGTGAGCCAACCATGTGGATGCTAGTAACTGAACTCTGTTTCTCTGCATGGGTGACAGGACAGGTACTTTTAACTGCTGAGCTTTCTCTCTGGGACCTCATCTTCAACCCTATATTACCCCATTTTACAGAAACTGGGGCCACTATTTTCTAATGAATGACAGTTAGATAAGAATGTAATTCTAACTCCAGAGTGTGACTTAGCTGCCTTGCAGTGAGTCAAAGCCAGCTTATTCACGACTCTTATCCTTTAGCTAAGTCTTCAAACAGAGCTCAAGACACCTAGATGACTATATTCTGCCCTGTACAGGTAATTTTTTACAATATTATTGTATGGGTGAAAGGAATCTTATTACATGTCAGCAAATGTCGAAAGAGAAGAGCACACAGAGGCCTGCCTTCTGTTGTGGGTAAGGAGGTTGTGAGTTCTGCCACATGTGGTCAAGCCAGGGGAACAAAAGGACTGAGGTGAACATGGTACTGGCAGCTTTCCTTCTCTCCTAATGTGGCCTCTGCTCTGACTTTACTCTCACAGGCTAGCAGTCACGTGAAGGAGCTGTGTCATTCAAAGGTCAGGCAAAGGAACCCTGAAACACGTGCAGTAGACTGCTGTCTAAATTATTTATTTGGTTTGTGCTATCTTGGATTAATGACCTTGCTTGTTAAAAACACCATAAAATGACTCATAGGGTGGTGTGTACTGCTAGAGCCCAAGTCATGCTAATTAGCCGCTTTATTTTATTTATCAGCATGGTTCAGAACTGGGGCAAAAGTCAAGCCACTTTAAAATGTTTGTGTTTTCTTCTCTTGCTGTTGCATTTTTAAACCTTTATCCACTTGCTCTGGGGTAACTCATACTTCTCTTCCTTATGTTTCTGGATAACTTTTCTTTGGTTGCAAGGAATTCATTGTCTCGCATAGCCATGTACTTTTTCTACATTATATTTGCATATATTTTGTCCTCATGGATCTAAGGGATACTCCACTGATTAGGTCACATTCAATTCATAGCTCACAGTTTTAACTCAAGACACTAACTTATGCAATATTACAGTATGTAGTCCTGGGTGAAATGGCCAGATTAATTTTCTATGTGAAATTTCTGTGGAGATCATTTAAAAAAAAAGAAAAGTCTTCCCTGAATTCTTCATTCCCAACAGTGAAGGAAGACCCTAGAGGCAAGACCGCCTCTGAGGTCTGATGCGTGAACAATCAGCAGCCTGAGCTGATTAATGATTAGCCGGGACTGGCTTAGCTGCCCTGCAGGAAATGGAACATAGAAGGGAGGGTGGGGGCAAGGTTGTCATTCCCAGCAGTTTCTGGGCAGGCTTGATAACTTAAGCACATGGAGGACTGGAGAAACAGAGAAGAGACTTCCCACCTGACCCCTGCATTCTGCCAAGAGTGGGTGGTAGCTGTAGCAGTCCCAGCAGTTCTGCCTGCCAATGTGACTTCATCACTATGATATGCCTGGAATTTGACACCTTGTTTCACAAAGCAGTTGTGGGACAAAGAATGTGCACTGGCAAAAAATGTTTTCTTTAGGTTGCTGAAAAGTGGCCAGAAATTGTTCAGAACCAACTGCTGAGTAAAGGCACTGATGTGTGGAAGTCTTGGTTTGGTTTTGTTTCCACACCAGGTAGATAGGATCTTTCCATTGAGAGGCAGTTCTATGGGTACAGAGGGCTGTATCTGGAAACCCAGCTATCTCCTTAGGGCTATGATTTAACTATTGTTTTTATGGTTAATTCTCCTGTTAAACATATAAAACAGTTATTAAGCCTATAGGAAAAGAGATATAATTTCTTTAAGGTATTGATTAAGACACACATACTCCATGTTTAAATGTGAAGGAAAAACCCTAATTCAGCTAGGAGTTGGATTTACTCCTATTTGATTACCTAAAGCTTATATCCAGATAGAAGATTCGGCATAAAAATAACTACAGCATCCCCTTCTCATCACCCAGTTATCAGCACTACTTGCTAGATTATAACAAACTCACAGTAACTTACAGAGTACAACGCAGAAAGCTTACTAATGGTTATTCATTTCAATGTGAAAAATACAAAAGGGTCTAAGTTAAAGCAAGGATAAGGAATCATTCATGAGATAATATCTACTGAGAAGGATGAATAAGTCCATCTGTCACAGTAGGAACCCTTGTTGTTGTTTATGTACAACTTCATTTAATTTTGTTTATGATGTTCAAAATGAAAGAAAGATTAGTGCAGACAAGCAAGGGATTTTTCTACTCACAGGTAATTATGGTAATAGCAGTTTCCTGTGTAAGAGTCAAGTGCTGTCTGTGGATTCTGAAAAATGAACACAATGACAAAAATCTAGCAAGGACTGTCATAAAATACAGCTTATCCACTGAGAGCTGCAACATTGTTCTTCCTTTGCTTTTTTATGTGTTCCGTGTGTGTGTGTGTGTGTGTGTGTGTGTGTGTGTGTGTGTGTTTGTGTGTTCACAATTGTGTGGATGTCTGAGATATTAGATGCATGGTGGGAACTAGAAAAATCTCAAGTTTACTTTATAAAAAACACATTTGTATAAAACATATAAGCCATTGGCACTGGCATTTGAGTTGCCCAGTGTCGTTGCTAATCAGCTTTCAGATAGGGTCAGCTGTTCTGCCTAGTGAGAAAACTGGGCATTACTGGCTTTCCCACAGACCTTCAGTAAAGGTGAGGTGGGGAGTAAGAGAAGAGAACTGGAACCTGAGGCACCATGAGATTTGCTACACATTAGCACTGGAAGGGCAAGGCACAAATGGTTGAAGTCCCATATATTCTTTCTCATTTTATTTGTTCCTTGAACACTTTGTGATCACTTAAGATCAGAAGCATTCCCATCTTTCTCTTTAGCCCCTCTCAGCTAAAGGTAGATAATACATTCCCAATATTAGCTAGTTCTGTTTTTTGCAAAGGGCACATTTGGGCTGCTCAGTTGCTCATCAGATAAGGGTGCTTACCACTAAGCTGCTGGTGGCAACTCTCAGGACAGTCATGGTGGTAGGAGAGAGCAACTCCTGCAAATTGTCCTCTTGACTCCCAAGGGCATGCTGTGGCACACATGCCTCCCTCAGCATTTAAAATAAATAAGTAAGCAAATAAATAAATAATAAAATAAATGTAAACTTAAAGAGTGGTAATTTAGCTGACATATTTCTTCAGTTTTACTATGGAATACATAGAAGAGGGTATTTATCGGGTACTTTTAATAGTCTACATCTTGCTCATGGCCATGTGTGGACGTTTCCTAACATTAGCACACCAAGGCCTCATCATGCTGTAGGACTATCAAGGAGCAGCCTTGAGAAGCTTGTGGCAAATGTACCTCACAGATGAGAAAACAGCTCATAATGCAGGCTGAATTCTTCTTTCCATTTAGGAGGCTACATAATGCATAGCTGCTAAGTTGACAGCCCTTTAGGAGTGACAGGGAATGCAGAAGACTTGGACACCAGTTTTTTATTGAAGGAAAACTGAACAACTGGGACACAGTCCATCATTTGTCCCTGGGGTTCTGAGGAGGAAAAGATACAGGCACGGGTGAGTTGAAGCATCATAAGAACTTGAGCCAAGAGGACTAAATTCCCCTGGGAGACCGAGTGCCATTATAGGTGGAAGTCTATGAGAGCAGCGAGAATGCTTTGGTCCCTTGTGAGAAGCAGGGTCCTAAATGCATAATACTCCAAGGACAAGAAAGGGCCTGTGGTAGAGAGAACAAGTCAGCAGGAAGGTACCCGTGGAGAAGTCTGAGTCTGCTGGAACAAAGCACAAGATGTCCAGCTCAGTGGAGTTGGGTGGGGAGGGTGAGGTTAAGGAGGAGATGCGAAGAGGGACAGGTGGTTTATTGTACCATGGTCACACAAGTCTGCCCTAACTCCAAAACTGCAGATTAGCAAAGGAATCTAAATCTGAAACCAACTCTTAACTACTGTTTTTGGAATGGGGTTGTAAAACTTGAGCCCTTGAACAGTTGTATCTGTATTTAAGTTTTTTAAATAAGTGAAATTTGACCTTAATATCAGACTTAGGAATTGTGAATATTTAGAACATCTCTTTCCCTTTTTCTGGAGGGTGGGCTCTCCTCAGGGATCCTGTCACGGTATATATGAATTTCAACAGAGGAGAAAGAGTGATGCCTATACAGATTAAATAAACAACAAAAGAATTCTGTATGAATATCAGTGGTGTTAGGCAAGTTAAAAAGATAGTTTCTACTCTCAAAAATCTTGTCTTTTAAAAGGTGATGTAAGAAATGCATACATACCACTGTGATTAGTGGTATAAAGTGGTCCATATTTTATAAAATGTACTAAGGGAATCCTGAAATCAGGCAATTCTGTTATAAGAAAACCAATACGCAATATGTTTTTCCATAATTAGGATTTAGGTCTTCATTCAGATAGGTACAGATTGCTGTTTTGAGAGATGACTTGAACAGATGTTTTTCAAAGTGCTGAAGCTGTGTTTGCTCCAAGCTAACCCCTTGGTAAGTACACCATCTTTATATTAGTCTTTCATGTATGCAGACACCAAGTGAGGAAAAGAAATTCTCTATTTGTGCCACTTAAAAATTCAACAGGTCTGCGAATGGCAATCATGCCTGTAACCAAAACACATAGGAGACAAAGATATGAAGAGTTCCAGGCCAGCCTGAGCTATGAGACCCTATCTCCAAACAACAGTAATAAACAAAACTTGAGCTGAGGGTTTACTCAATCTTTGCTTACTAGAGTGTTTGCTTAGCATTCACAAAATTCTTCTTTTGATCCCCAGCACCAATAAATCAAGTAGGGTGATGCATATCTACATTCTTAGCACTCAGGAGGTGGAGACAGGAGGACCAGATGAGGATATCCACATCAACATAGGGAGTTCTCGGGCATATGTGATTCAAAGAAAACAAAAACCTCACCAGAGCCAACTGTTTACATACTGCAAATATTAGACATAGTATTGGAAAGGTATCCAAGTCATGAACCCCAAAGCCAACTAACTGCTGATTCAGGCAAAGAACTTTTACGGTTTAAAATGATTTGGAAGCTTGGTTTGCCTGCTTAGGGAAAGAAAGGCTTTTGTAATTTTTATTTTTTATTTTTGGATTGTCTGCCTCATGACACTAGCTTTTTTTATGGCTATGGCTTCGATTTCTGACACCATGTAAAAGGCAGGAAACTAAGGAGGGACTGCTCACCCCTGCAGCTGCTGGCATTAGACCAGCATGTGAATGGCCAGGGAGTGGAGTGCAGGAAAGAAGGAAATGTTCCAGTACACTCACAATTATCCCTCAACCTGCATGCTGCTATCAGGGAGAGAGAATGGCTGTTGTTTAAGTTGCCAACAAAGATATGATGTATTTATTATTCTCCTTGAATCACAGGCAGGATTTTTTTATGATGACATTAGTTTTAGAGATTGAACACAGACTAGGTGAGAATGATGGGATGCTGCTATTGTTTGGAGGGACCTTGGGCATTAGGAGGCAGGAATAAGGGGATGGGACCAGGGAAGATAAAGAGGGCAGAACCTGAGGTTAGAGAGGTTTCCAATACTCTCTGCTTTTTCATTTTGTAGGGCCCTTATCACAAATATTGATTTGTGATCTAACTGGGACAAAACTCTTGCCTCATAGCTTATTTGGGGGGTTTGATTCCAGGAAATTATATTCTGAGGATACTGTATTCCTTGTAGTTTACTGACAGCCAAGACAACTAGAGAGTATTGTACCAAGGTGTCTCTTCTTTAGTAAGGGGATTTAAATTCCTCTTGACAAGGGCTTCCAGACACTGGCTACCAGGTGTGTTCTGAAGTCAATACCTTGTGAAGGAGCAGGCCTCACTTCTGTCTAATCACTATTTACAACAGCCTTCTACTGCCTTACCCTGTGAGATATGGTTCAGAGGGTATTATCTTATTCCTTGGTTTTGTTTTTTTGTTTGTTTTTTTTAGAGGAAAGTTTCACTGTGAGGTCTGAAAAGGTTAGTCCAAGAAGAAAGAAAGCAAAATGTGTTACAAAAGGCAGAATGACTGACGTAATTACCGACTTGCTGGTGATAACCTAGAGGCCTCACAGAATAGATGGTAACAGCTTTGAGGAACTGTCTCCTTGTGCAATTTAAATGCTCCTCTTTTGGCTTCAAATACTTGCTCCCTCATTTGGGTTTTAATGACATTTGAAAAAAAAACCTATGTGGCAATCCTCCTTCACTTCTGATTATATAAGGATTCTTTGTAGCCTTCTAGCAGCAATTTTATATACAGTCATGGCTGATAATCATTAGTATTATCTGTTAAGAAAGTGTGGACAAGAAAGCATGGTAATTACAAGATGATAATGACAGTGATCTCGTAGGTGAATAGCTATATTCCAGAAATGACAATTTTTGCTTTACAGAACATGTGTGGATTTATAAAAGTTGCCTTTTAACAAAACTAGTTGAGATATGGAAAGGAAATCAGCATATGTGTAATGGTATGTGTGAATGTATACATGAGAAGGTCATTTGAAAAGAGTATGCCAAATGTTCATTACTATGAGAAAAATCAAGAAGATTGCAGCATATTCTAAAATACTCTAAAAGAATATTAAGCTTTTTAAGTTAATGTTTATAATGACTATGTAGTAAAATTGAAAATGCTTATTTTATTTTATTTTTTTAAGATTTATTTATTTATTATGTATACAGTATATATACCTATATATATGCCTATACTCCAGAAGAGGGCATCAGATCTCATTATAGATGGTTGTGAGGCACCATGTGGTTGCTGGGAATTGAACTCAGGACCTTTGGAAGAACAGTCAGCGTTCTTAACCTCTGAGCCATCTCTCCAGCCCGAAAATGCTTATTTTATAATAATAAATGAAGATATATGAAATGCTATAAATTATTTTAATTATAACTGAACGAAGCATGCATCAGAAATACTGTGTGGTAGTTTAAATAAAAATGGCCACCATAGGCTCATGTATGTGAATGTTTGGTCTTAAGTTGGAACTATTTGGAAAGAACTAGGAGGTGTGGCCTTGTTGGCACAAGTATGCCACTAGGGGTGGGCTTTGAGGCTTGAAAAGCACACACCATTCTCAGGTCTCTGTGTCTCTCTGTCTCTGTATCTATCTATCTGTCTGTCTGTCTGTCTGTCTGTCTGTCTGTCTATCTATCTATCTATCTATTTATCTATCTCTGCCTTGTGCTTGTGGATTAGGATGTACTGTCTCAGTTACTGATCCAGCACTGTGCTTGCCTACCTGTTGCTATGTTCCTCTCCATGACGGTTATGAACTGTAAGTCCTCATTAAATGATTTCTTCAATAGGTTGCCTTGGTGACAGTAATTTGTCATGGCAAGAGAAAAGTAACTAAGGCATACTGCAAGTAAATTCTAATAGTATGATGGGATTATGAATTTTTTCTTTCTTTTTTCAGCATAGTTTTGTTATACTTAATGTCTTTAGTCAATTTTACAATTTTTTAAAAGGAAAGGAAATGTTCTAAATAGGCAGGTGTTTCGGTCAGGGTTCTAATGGATGGCATTTGGGTTACTAAAATTAGAGTCCTACTAGACAGCCTTAGTGAGGGAGCTAGGTTCAAGATCTAGGCAGGTGAGTGTGGTGCTCTGGGACTAGGGACCAGAGAGCCTGGAACGGTTGCATGGAGAGTATTACCCTGAGGGCAGGTAGGGTATTTATTTGAGAAACGAAGTTATCACACAGAGGCAGACATCACAGGGAGGAGGCGAGGAAGAATTCCCTCCCACTGTCCCCTTCCTTCTTTCCTATGTTCTTCCAATGATAACTGTTAGTCAAACCAAGTCAGAAGACAGAAAACTTGTGAACTTTAATGTAACCCGTGAGGATCTTCTGGGGTAGAGAGCCAAGTAGAGGAAGGAATAGACTGAATTAGGAAGGCTAGGTCAAATACCCCTGGATCTAGGCCTCATTTTCCTTATGTTCACAATTATAATTTTTTTTTGTTCTACAACCTCTAGATTCAAAGTCTATAGGCAAATCCATTTATGAGCCATATATGCTTAGGATTGCTGAAATCTAGAATTGGACACTTAGATAGTTATGGCTTAGTTCTTGTAGAATTAACATGATAATTATACAGAAATAAGAGCCTCGAGAAAGGTCAGGATCGAAGACTCATGGACGGGTTGGAAGAAATTGATGCTGCAGAAGGAGATAAGGGAGGTTAGAGAGATAGAACACAAGTTAGGGCCTCTGTATAAATCTAGCCTTTCAGGACGAGGTTAACAAAAAAAAAAAAAAAAAAAAAAAAGCATTTACACCCTGAAGGGTAAAGTACTTGTTGGTAAGGTATGGTGGTGAATGCCTGCAAATGCAACACTTTGACTGCTGAGAGAGAACATTATGAATATAAGGTCAAGTTCAGGTAGATACATAGAGAGAATTGTCTCAAAAAGCCTGAGAGGAGGCAAGTGAAATATGAATTTTTACCAAGTGTTTACTTTGTGTCTGGTCATTTTCTCAGTTCATCACTGTGTCTTTGTGGAGTGGTCATTATTATCTCTGCACACAGTAAGGCTAGATGGGTTCATCTATAAAGTTGTGAGCTAGAGAAAGTGAGCTGAGAGTAGAATTAGGAACCTGAGCTCTAGACATTGGTTCTTAGAAGGCAAAAAAGATGAGGGGAGTGGAATGGTAAAATCCAAAGGGAAAGTATTTTGGAGATGAGGAAAGAGAATGTTAGATGATTATAATATCAAATATAGGAAGGAGAAATAGAATGATGGCTGGAATGAGTTATTTTATGTGACTATTTCCCAGTTTTTAAGTAGTTAATGAGATCTGAATAGATAGTAGATGTTTTTGGTATATTTGCTTTTCTTTTATTTATTTATTTATTTATTTATTTATTTATTTATTTATTTATTTGTTTGTTTATTTATTTATTTATTTGAGGCAAGTTCCTCCCTTAAACTTGTTATGTAGCCTAGGCTGTTCTGAGTCAGTGATCTCAACCTCCTCAGCGTTGGTATTACAGGAATGTGCTACCACACCTAGGATATATAGGGTTTTTTTGTTTTTGTTTTTTGAGTGTTTTCTTTTTTTGGCTGTTTTCATCTTGAGACTATGATTTGAAATCTACAAATGCTATATTAAATTTTTAGTATTTTTATCTTGAATATTATTTCAAATTTTTATCATGAGCTTATTTTCTTTTGGCTTACTTTGAGGGTTTTTTTTTCTTTTCTTTTCTTGAAAGGCTTGTCTTTTTTAGAGTCAGATAAGTTAAATGTTGGCTTCACTACAGATGTGTTTATTGTTAAGGTTACAGCTACAAATGTGGTGTTTGTAAGGGAATGAGACCCAAGCTGCTGAGAGTCATTCCAGTCACATGTACAGACAGGAAGTAGCAAGTATATTAAGAAGCTGACTGGAATAGGAGTTGTATCTCATACTCTCAAGCATTTGACTTGGGAGCCATCAGGCATTAAGCTGCTACCACATTAGAGTGCAGTAAAAAAGGCAAATTTAAGAAATTCCTGAAAAGATGATTTCTCCCATGATCTGATGATGGTACAGCAAATTCTTAGTTTCGGAGTATAGATGCCATTTCAAGTTAAGTATATGCAATTTAAATTAAAGATGCTCAGACGTTAGCTGGCTGCCACAGCATATTGGCAACAGCATGTGTTTGAACTAGAGCAGATAATTCAAATGGCTCGTTATCCACTTACATTCTAATCATCTGTGAGGTGGCTTTTCTCTGGGCAGGCTCATCATCCTCTCAGGGGAGGTTTATAGCTTCTGAATTTACCGAATGGAGAAGGCAGTTGCTTGGTGGTGACTCATCCCACCTTTCTCAGGCTCTGCATTACTGTTGTCCCAGGCTTGTCTCTGTAGCAAAAGGCTCCTGAGCTTGGTTCCATACTGGGTGTTTCAGTTACTGATGCTGTATAATAAATTATCCTCAGATACCATGTGCAACAATTAGAAGAAAAAATGCACTATCTTTCATGTTTCTGAGGGTTGATGAGGTTCATCTAGATTGCTTTTTGTAAATGCCTTATGACTGGAATCACAATGTAGTTGGAGACGAGGTTATCTTGATGACTAAGAAGCCATCATCATTTACCTGGGAGACAGTAGACTACCAGCTGGGATCTCAGCCGAGGGCTGGTGGCTGGAAAGCCTGCATATGCTGTGTCCACCTGCCTTTCTGGCTTTCTCACAGGCTGCTACTAAGTTTAGCTATCTTAGGAAGGGCAGTTTCAGTCTGATCGCCTGTTTAGAGCAGCCTTAAAAGTCACAGAGTTACAGATGGAGAGAGGACCTGGTGGTTAAGAATGCTTGTTGCTCTTTCAGAGGACCTGAGTTTGGTTCCTTGCATGGATGCTGGGTGATAACTCCAGCTCCAGGGTATCATGTGCTTTATTTTGGTCCCCATAGGCACTTGTGTGTACACACACACACCACACACATACA
>CAJQZJ010033452.1:721344-736451 GCA_907164525.1 Lophiomys imhausi
GGCCTGTCCAGAGTTGAGGAGGAGTACCTTTCAAGAAAATTGGTAAGGTCACATTGCAAGAACATGTGGAACAGGAACTCATTCTGTGCTTTCTTGGCAAATTCAATCTGCCTAAGTAAAGATTTCTTTTCTTTCTTTCTTTTCTTTTTTTTTTTTTTCTGTAGAAATACCCCTAGACAAATCTGTGAAACTACGAAGTCATTTTCAGTTTGGTTGCCAGTTTTCTTTCAACAAGCTTTAACTCCTAAATTGTAGGTTCTCCCTGCAAGCCAGAATTCCATGTTGGTCTAGGCCTACTGGTACACTTAGGTGATGAACAAGCCACGAAGAAGTTCTTTCTGCTGTGTAGGTTATCACCTCATCAAAACTGACCTTTCGGGCACATAGAGTGAAAGGTAGATTCTTACACATGAATGACTACAACATGACTGCCTATTGTAAATCACCCATGTAACAGGTATGACTTTCTTTTTCTGAGGGAGAAAAAGAGTATTCTTAGCCAATATGATACATTTTAGGGGATTTTTAGTAGTTTGAGCCTAAAAGAACTATGAGAGCTCTGGTGGACTGCCAACCTTTTTGAGTATGAGACTAGCCTATGTGCCCTGGTTGTAGGACAGTCTCTCAGTGGGTTTTTTATTTGTTTTGTTTTGTTTTACAGTTCAATAGATTTACATTAACATTGAGTTCTAAAGCAAATATATCCAAAAAACAAAACAAAAACAAAAACAAAACAAAACAGGTGTTCTATGCTGAAGGTTGTCATCATGGACATCAGTGGGCAGAATTTTCATGAGATACTGCCTTGAGTTATGGATTTCTATTCTGTGATAATTGCATGATACTAGTTACTTGTCTGTTGCTGTCATAAAATATTCTGGGGAGGAAGGTCTTATATTGGATTAAAGTTCCAGCAGGGATACTGTCCATGATCCTGGAAGGAGCACTGTAGCAGGAACATGAGGCCAGCCTGGCAGTCAAGAAGCAGGCTGGTCACAGTTCTTCTGCACAAAAAAAGTAGAGAAAATGTTAACAGGAAATGGCACCAGGCTATAAAACCTCAAACCTCAGTGGCAAACTTCCTCTTAAAGGTTCCATAACCTTTCCAAACAGCATTACCAACTGAGGACCAAGTGTTCAAATATGTGAGCCTGTAGGGGATATTTCTCATTTAGATCAAATGTATTATTATTAGGTTAAGTCATGTTTGATATACTGACCTCCTGGGATGAGAACATGCAAGACCCCAAGAAAATGAAATACAAGATACATAATCTTTGATGGGAGAAAAAAAAGGTAAGAAAATACCCTAACTTGATGGAAAGAGAGAATTAAGTGGACTGTTGTAAAAGAGGCCATAGTTAACCTCCACCAGACAGCTTTCTTGGTAATAGGTGAGAGACTGCAGGCCTTGGTAGGCAACATCATTGACTCTGGAACCAAGTGTCTTAATTGGAAATCGTGCCCTCCTGCTTACTAATTGTATAGTCTTTTGTAAGCTTCTTCACTTTTTGATGCTTCCTTTTCATCATTTGTAAAATGTAGCTAACAATACTGAACAGCTCATAGTTTCTTTGAACATTAATTAGGCGGAAATGCTGGCCAAATTAGCCGGGTGCCAAGCACAAAGAAAATATATTTTTATGGCTCTTAAATAACCAAGTGGATCATTTTGTCTCAGATATTTTGTACTATCTTGACAAATTAACTAGAGAACTGGTATTTTCCTACAGTGGTAATGTCAGAAAATGTTATTTTTTTTGTAGAATTATTTCTTTTCTTTTGTCTATTATTTCATGGTTATATACTTGGAAAAGTAGGATTTCTTTGTTTTTACGTTTTTATCCTTCAAAATTTCCTTAATATTACTGGGAAATAATAAGCTATGCTATGGGCTTTCTGTTCTGGGAACTTATCAATTCAATATGGTTCTATTTGACAGTTTTATATCCTCCTGTTCTCCTATTCCTTGCCTGTTAACCTATTTGCAAGGTGAAATTCTTGAACAAATTGTCTACTCAAAGTACTGCTCCATAAAATGGATGATAGGCCCGGTGGGGTGTGTATTCTGATGAGTCATATGAATGGAGAGGGTTGCGAAGGGCACCAGAAGGACCTATTCAGAAGCATGATGAAGGAGTAGCAACTGAGCAAAACATTCAGTTTGGAGACATCTGAAAATTGCTGATAGCATTTCTGCTTTCATTTCCCTTGGAAATGATATTGTTCTACTATGATAACTTAACCCAGTCATTGTTTAGAACTTAGGAAAGACTTAAATCTGTTTGCTTCTCATATTGTCAAAACCTGTTTGCTTAAGACAGTGTATCTGTGATTTTCAGGGTCAGCTGGGCATCAGAATCTTTGTGAGAGTTTCAAAATTTCCCTAAGTACCCAATAGTTCTTCAAATTCTAATTCATAAAGATTTGTAGGACCAGAACTTTTATTTTTATTTTAGATATCTTTCTGGATGTTCAGAATTATTTGTGTAGGCACACAAGAAACAATAATTAATCCATACAATATATTTACAATATTGACAAGTGTGATATTTCTCACGTTTGGTGATTATAGTTTTTTAGATTTTGTAGGTTCCTTAGCAATTAAAGATATATAAAGAAGTCTTATAAAATATACTGGTTTATAAGATAATTTCCAAATATAATAATGGAAAAGGGAGTTTGAACCTTGCATGAATGAACAATGCTGCTCAAAGAAAACATGGGTTATTAAATGAACAATTTCAGTGCCAACCATGATATACTTCACTATGAGATTTTGGTCAAGGAGGAACCAGAGTACCTAGAATACCCAGAATAAGACAGGTTATTTCCATTGCTCTTGGTTCCCATAACTAATTTGTAGGATTCTATTGTTGAAGACATCAACATTTCTCTATGTTTATTGCAGAACATAGAGAAATGAATCTTGAACCAACCAGGAACTCTCTACCTGCTCAACAGTTTTCATAGTGCTGAAGGGTGATGTGTAGCCTGACAGGAAGAAAACATATCAATGATCTTATCTAGGTTTGGATCCTGCATGCTACATTATGGACATGCTAAGCAAGATGCACCCAATGGTGCAATAGTGGCGTGATGGTTATAGAGGTAAACAACCACCTTTTGAGTAGTTGAGGCTTGTTCCATAGGAGGGATTTCATGCTTAGCACTCTGTATTTGATTAAAAATCCATATCTTTGGAGGCCATGGAACCCAGGGGGAACCTATTGTTTGGCTAAATAGTCATGTGTCACCCTACCCTTTAAACATCTTGACTGGCATGCCAATATTGCAGGGTGTGGGGTCCAGCACTGAGTAAGATCATTGTTGCCTTTTCTCCCCCCACTTATATCCATAGATTTGTGCTATTCTCAAGTTTGGTCAGAGGAGGTATGTTTTGTTAAAAGGTGGTTGTTAATGCGGAGATTTATAACTAGTTAAAGTGATTAGAATAAGTGACTCTGAGTGTGTATACTCAGGTGGGTCATTTATACCCCTTCCATCAAAGGCTTTGGGAACATTATGGAAGAAGCAGAAAGAATGTAAATTCAGAGGATGAGGAAAGGGGCTATGAAATGCTATCTTCTGGGTATGACATGTTCACTGAACGTATGAACTCACAGAGACTGTGGTTGCCTGCACACAACCTGTACAAAATCAAGCTAGTCAAAATTCCAGAAAGGTCATGGAAGAGGCTCCTGAGCCCTATACGAAGTTGAAGAGCTCTTAGTAGCTGATAGTTGCTGAGAGAGGGAGAACCTCTTTTTCTTTGGGGCATGTGTACTAGTGTGTTGCTCATGCCCCAGTGTAATAGTCCCATACCAATGAACATATGGGCTGATATACTAATTGGACTCAGTAGATTTTAAAATTATATATAATATTTAAAAAGAGGACATGAATTTGAAAAGGAGACATGCTGAGGGTCTAGTAGAGAACTGGAAGTAGGCAGGGCAGTTACGAACAAAAATGCATTGTATAAATCTATATTTTCTAAGAATAAATAAAAATGTTACTTTAAATAGGAAATGTGTTTATAATTAAGTTTATTGGCTTTCAGGCTGGAACTTAGGAGACTGAATATGGTTCACAACAATTCACAGGTATCTCTTTTGTCTCTTAAGTTATTGTGACTTAGATTCAAAATGGCACAAACTCTTCCTTACATCATTATTGACTAGTGAATGGACTGGCAGAGTCACAGTGAACAAGAAAATATCTTTACTCTTAATTAAAAGAAATCCTTTTTTTTTTGTTCCAAAGAAACAAAAATATAACACTAACACTGTACAAAGGATAGTAAGAGAATGATAATGATGTCTGCCAAAATCTCTCCTTGCTTTATTCCAGTTATGATGCCAAAGACCAATTACAACTTGTTTTGTGGTAAGATATGTGTCTGAGTTAGACAATAGATGATTATACTAAGATACAAAAATTTTATAATACAAACTATATCAATCTTTTGAGAGTTTTGTAATGCAACTCTGTGTTTTCCTTCAAAGTTTCAAACATTTTTTGCTTATACATTGCTGCCATGGTCCCACCAACACATACCCATTTAAGTGTAAAAAAAACCCATTAACAATTCTAAATTTATTTGTCTATCATCTATCTATCTATCTATCTATCTATCTATCTATCTATCCATCCATCTACCTATCATCTGTCTATCATCCATCCATCCACCCACCCACCCATCCATCCTTCCATCCATCCATCCATCCATCCATCCATCCATCCATCCATCCATCTATCTATCTATCTATCTATCTATCTATCTACCTATCTATCTATTGAGACAGGGTCACACTATGTAGCAGATTTCGGTAGATTGGAACTTTATGTAGACCACACTGGACATGAACTCACAGACATCTATCTGCTCCTGCTCCTGCCCCCTCTCCCCCCCAGTGCTGGAATTAAAGGCATGGCTTCATGTCTGGCTAACAATCATTAGTGATTGATAGGAAAATCAAACATTAAAAAATGCTGTCTCTAAAAATTTAATAATTGGTAAGTATCTCAAAAAGTAATTTCCCCAGTTAATATTGTTAATTGTAAGAGAGTTGGTTTTGCTTTCTGTTTACTGAAGATACATATTTCCCAATGCAAAGGGAAGAAATATTCTTTCTGAGTGTTAGGCCATTCAGTTCAGTTTGAATGAAAGAGACAACTGTAGTTAATTATGGTATTTTTCTGTATCATTTGTGGGAGAAAAACAACCTGTTCTACCTATAGAAGATAGAAAGAAGCATGGTGTTTCATTTCCAGGTCAGGCCAGTCTAGCTATTGGCTGTAAGTAGAGTTAGCTGTGTTCCTGAGATGGTCAAGCCTGTGTCTAGGAAAAACCCCTCCCTTACTATCCCGCCCCCAGCCTCTAGCCTACTGAGATGAGAGTATATCAGGTGGTTATTTCTCTCATTCTCTGCTTAGTTCTTTTATGTTTATTTGCGGGGTTGGATTTGGAAAAGGGCTGAGAATTACTG
The DNA here is from genome assembly GCA_907164525.1 of Lophiomys imhausi. NCBI lineage: Eukaryota > Metazoa > Chordata > Mammalia > Rodentia > Muridae > Lophiomys > Lophiomys imhausi. Next base: position 726,837 of record CAJQZJ010033452.1, read on the forward strand.
TTTCTAATGTCTATCTAAAGGGGTCTTAAGTCTTGGTCAAATTTTGATTCTCTAAGCACAAGTTGAAATGGCTTCTAGCTCTTCACTTCTTACAGTGCCAGGGAAGGTCTCCAGAAAGCAACTAAGAAACCAGTACTGACTTAGTGCAGAGTGGTGGCTTTTAAATTCATTTTCTCCATTCCTCTTGCTCTCTATATTTTCGATATTTATACCACTTTAAGGTCTGGGATTGTGTCCTGTTCTTTTTTGTGTAATGTTGTGTATCATCAGAAATCTTATTGTAACTGGAACATCACAAGATCTGCAAGGCCAGCTACTTTTTGAGTCCTTGTAATTCTACATTCCTTCCTTCCCTCCCTCCTGCTTTTCCTCCCATCTTGCCACCCTTCTGGCTTGTTCCCCTCCTCTACTATCAGGGAATGTTATAGGCGGTGTCAAAATATTACAATAGAATCCAAGATTGGGTTGGCAAGTGGTGTCAGGTGAATTTATCTAGAGATTTCATTAGCAGTTTACTAGAGCAACCAGTTTTTAGATTCATTCTGAGGATAGATGGCAACACTCTACCCCTCCCCCAATAACAAGACCCAAAGGACAAGCAGCTCATTGAAGTTGTTGCTGGACAGGTAGAGCTTAAAATCATTTGCTAAGCCATTTCTCAACACGTGAAATTTAGTTTTAGTTTTCAGCCTCTAGCCTGACACATGAGCCCATTTCTAGCCATTAGTGTATCATAGACATTTTCTTTTCAAGCACTTTAAACTGTGATAATATTCCAGGTAGGAAAGGTTGTCACATTACAACATGCATGTTATCATGATCTACTTTTGCCAAGCCTGTTGTTCCACTTTTTTTGCCCCAGAATTCCTCACTTGCCCTGCTGTGTCACTGATGAGATGTGACGACTCTGCTGAGTTTTGCTAGGAGGGTAAACAAATTTGCTCCTTTAACGGGTTGGTTCATAGGGTACATGAAGAATGTAAAGGAGGGGAGATGGGAAGTCTGACTTTCCAGTATTGTCTCTTACTTTACTGATGACCTACCTCCTATAATTCCTCAAGGACTTTTCATTTTTTATGCTTTTTTTTTTTTTAAAGATTATTTATTGTGTATTCAGTGTTCTGCCAGCATGTACACATTCACTCCAGAAGAGGGCACCAGATCTCAATGTAGATGGTTGTGAGCCACCATGTGGTTGCTGGGAATTGAACTCAGGACCTTTGGAAGAACAGCCAGTGTTCTTAACCTCTGAGCCATCTCTCCAGCCCCTTATGCTTTATTCTTAAAGAAAAAAAAAAGCAGGAAGAAATTTGTGTCTCTGAAATCATTATTAGGAGCAGACTTTGTATCTGGAGTTTTTAAATGTAAACATCTTCTCCTATTGATTCAGGCCTGGTGGGCCTTTTCTGCTATAGGCTGTAAGTGAGAAGTGTCTGCCTTGTAGGGGGATCTAGGAGATGAGCTAACCAGCTTCCCAGCATTCCATAGACTACCTCATTATATCCCACTCTAAAATTCTCTGATGATCTTCTTCAGGGAGAGATGCTGAGGGAGAGCTGACTCTAGCCTAGGATGTGGAATGAGTTCCTGAGATTTATAATAATCAAAATATTAATGAAGTAGTCGATACAAATGCTGTTTGTGTAGAATGGCTAAGTAACTGGTTGTGTAATATATCAGGAAGAGATCCAGAGATGAGCGAGGCAGAGCATAATAAATCAGGTCATTTGTTTTGCAATAATGGAATGATAATTGTGATAATTTCAGAAGTCACTATCGTCCTGCAGCGTGAAAGGATCTTTTTGCTGGCTTCCCATTGTTTAAATATTCATGTGATGTCTATGAGTGACTTCCTGCTGAGAAAAATCTTTGCATACCTCCGGCTGGCATAAGAACTAGAGATTGCTTTAAACCTGGGAAGGCTTTGCAGGAGGCTGGGTGCAAGCTTGGTTCAAGGGGGGAGAATAATTCTTCCAGGGAAATAAAGGCCAGTGTTACTGAGTGATTTTCCAAATGCCTTCTTCTAGCTAGCAGCTGTGTGAATTCACTGGCATTCACCTCTGCCCTCTGCACTGAGTGATGAGGCAGAGGCAAAAATAACCATGCTAGCTTGTAATGCAGTTATGCTATAGAAATATAAACAGAGCTAAAGACCCCGGGAAGAAAATCCGCAGTTGCTGTCACCTCCGTCCACCCTCCTCCTTCCCCAGCTCCCAGTCTTTTTTTTTTTTTTATCTTGATGTGGGGAAATGGAGGCTGTTTTAATTGAGTTGTCTAAACTTGGCAGGCCATATACCCCACTGTTTCAGTATCCTAGGACTTAGGTCCACCTGTTGCCCTTATCACCTCCCCCCCTCCACCAATCAGCACAGTAGGAGGTAGACAACAAATGCTTTCAAATTCCTCTTCTGGATAAACTCCCAAAAGAATGGCAGGGAGATTTTGAGATTATTTGGGTATTGCCATGAATTGAGGACATAGATTCCTTCACTGGGGCTGTTCAGGAGGAATTATCCAGTACAATTGCTTTGAGATGGCTATATCATCAGAGCGCATATTGCATTGCATTTCAGATATGGTCTATTTGAATGTTCTGGGACTTGGTCGTCTGGACATATTAGACTTTTAGCATTAGAAGCAATTCTCAAGTGACTGACCAGGCAAAATTACAAGAAACAAGCAACAACAGACCTTTTAAAAAATAACTTAGCTGCTTAAGGTTCTTTGTTAAGTAAGCTTCCTAATTCTTTTTTTTTTTTTTTTTTTTTGGTTTTTCGAGACAGGGTTTCTCTGTATAACAGCTCTGGCTGTCCTAGACTCACTTTGTAGACCAGGCTGGCCTCGAACTCACAGAGATCCGCCTACCTCTGCCTCCCAAGTGCTGGGATTAAAGGCGTGCGCCACCAACGCCCGGCTCGCTTCCTAATTCTTATCTGGTATAGGAGAGAGTCACAGGGGAAAATAAGAGAGCAACAGCAACACCTATTACCACCATCAACAACATCCCCAATCAATCAGCCAAAACCCACCCAAACCAGAGAGAGAGCCAAAAGCTAAGTGTAAGCCAATGCTCTACTAGAATGAAGAGCTGAAGCAGCACCAATGTCTCTGATAGAATTCTGGCTGCTGGCTGAGCTACCTACCTTCAGGAGTTAATGGCCTCTAATGGCAGTTTGATTTGGAGGTGATTATGCATCTGAACTATCTGATTAAAAGGTACGCTTCCAAATGTAGCTGATTACTTATTTACATATTACTAGGGTTTAGGTGAAATCTTCAAGTTTAGTTGGATGATTTTCTGAGAAATTCTGCTATGTGTAGAAATGAGTTCTGTTTTTAACTTCATGATTAGATTGGACACCAGTTAATGTTTAAATTGATAGTCATTTTTCCACTGAGTTAAAAGAACCCAGTCTTGCATACATTCTTCCCATCAAGATAAAAGCAATTTCTGGGCTGGGCAGAGGGTGGCTGGCTGGGGCTGTGGAGCGGGAGGGTTCTGGTGTAATCACCCAGGTCGAGACGAATCCTCAGCATTTGTTTAGTATCAGCCTAGAGGGGGCAATGGCTACACAAGGACTTTGTCATCCACTTACTAGATTGTTCCTGGTATTTTAGAGTCTAAAGCCAACACACCAGGGTGAGATAATTCTACAGAAAATTCAGACACTTAAAATTGCAAATAAATTGAATAACAATGCAGGAATAGAGTAATCTTACATATACAAAGAAGGGTTGCTAGGTAACAAGTGAGGAGGCGTCATGGCTTCAGATCAGAGAAGGCTGGTTAGAAAATAAAATGACATCCTCTCTTCTAATTAGTCCTTCCCAATCATACACAGCAAGATAATCTTGTGGTTTGGGGCTGTAGCCTAGTTTGCAAAGCCTGGTTTTTTAAATCTCTTTCTTGAATAGAGCTGCTTTCTGTTCCATGTTTTATAAGGTCCGTCAGGTGCTGTTTCATGCTGGTAGGCTATGAGCAAAGCCAGTTATATACAAGACAGAGATGTTTGGTGAAAATAGCCAACTCAACAGGCCCAGTTATCAAAGCAAATGTTTCCATTTTGATGGAAGACAAGGCAGGCATGTTTGTCTGTGTTGACAAAGAAACTGGGCTTGCCCTGCTGTTAGAGCTTTAAGCTTTCAGCCTACTGGCTCTCTAATTTGAGCTTTCTAACTGCACATAATTTTTAGAAGAAAGAAAATAATCCAATGTCTAAATGCTACAAAAACAAAAACATTCAAGACCCCATTGCTGAAGACAACATCCAAACAAGTCACTGAACATGGAGAAATGGAGCGGGTGCCTACAACAACCCTGTGTGTCTTCACCCCTATCAGCCACAATGCCTTTGATCTACAATAGTGTCCTGCCTGCAGAATTTGTTGGGGCATTGATAACACAAAGCTCGTGTGAGTAACCAGCTAATATTTTATTTTACTTAAGGCCCACTACAAGAGGTGGAACCCATACCCAACACTTTGGATGACCAATAACCTGAGATTAGATGGCCCAGGGACCTATAATAAGACCAAATATTACTGTCCTTAAAAAAAAAAGGAGCAATGACATTCTGCTATGTTCATACTCATAGGTGATGACCTTGTTCAGCCATCAGCAGGGAAACTTCCTTCTGCAGGATGTAGAGACCCACAGCCAGATGTTATGCAGAGAGTGAGAGACCTTGGAACACTCATCCTTAAATGGGGTGTCTCCACCAAATCCTTCCTCTCAGGGATCAGGGAACCCTGTGGAAGAGAAAGTTGAAAAAATGTAAGAACCAGAGGGACTGGAGAATATCAACAAGGTCTTAGAAACCAACAGATAAATGCACATATAAACTCACAGAGACTGAAGCAACATGCAGAGGGCCTGCATAGGTTTGCTTGAGACTGGATCCTACAGCTGAAAGAAAAAGTGGACACATACCCCCATCTCCAACTGATAACCACTTGCAAATGACAATATAATTTTCTCTAAGGGAGTCTCAGGGGAAATAAACTCCTAAGGGTAGGCTACATGCCCAGCAGTAATTTGGACAATAGAAAATGAACTCAGTGGTATCATTGGAGGTTCCTTGTTTTAAAGTGTGTGTCAGGGCTTTAAATTTTTTAATCTTATTTTTTATGTTTAACACACACAGTCACACACATATGATAGTTTTTCACTCTTTTTACCCTACAGGTCTTTTGCAAATATATCATGGCTTCCAGTTTAGTGTTTCACCAGGAGGCAGGAATCCTAACTCTTGGGATTCTGATGCAGGAGAATTACTAATTCAAAGACAGCAATGGGCACATAGTGAAATTCTGTCGCAAAAATAAACAAACCAAAAAAAAAGTGAATTATGTAGCTTTTAAAAAGAATATATTTTTATCTTGCAGTGGTGCATGCCTGTAATCCTAGTACTGGAGAGACTGAGGCAGGAGGATCACTGTGAGTTTGAGGCCACACTAGTTGATATTGTGCGTATCAGATCAGACAGAGCTAAATCCCATGATTTTGTTTCAAAAACAATCTCTCTCTCTTTCTTTCTTTCTTTCTTTCTTTCTTTCTTTCTTTCTTTCTTTCTTTCTTTCTCTCTCTCTCTCTTTCTGTCTCATAATTCATCCTCCAGTAAATTGAAAATTCACTAAGGTGTAAAAAAAAGCAAAGCTAAACCACCTTCTAACAATTTACTAATCTGTGAACTACATGTGCAGTGGTCTATTTTGGGGGTGTACAGTTGCATAAGCAATACTGCTGTACATGCCTGTTTACGGAAGATATTTTGATTCAGTAATGATGATGGAATGAAGAAGAATCTTATGGGGACAGCTGGTTTTTTTATGACAAATGACTTATAAACAAAAAAAGCCACAGTTGAGAAATAGAAAAGATAAAAAGAGAGGTCCTTTGGGTCTTTATTACAAATAAAACTAGTGTTTAAGAAACAATGAAAATGACTTTTATTTTATGCAGAATTTTGTGCTTTATTCTGGCATTGATGCATGGTGATAATAAACTGTCATAACTTCTATTTGAAGTTTTGTGTTTATTTATTTATTATAACAGCTCAACAGGGTCCACTCACAGACACTACCATGCTTCCTCTGCCTGGATCTGTCCTTGTTAGTTTCTCTGTTTTCCACACAAATGGAGATAGAGCAGGCCTTTTCTAACCCAGGTTCACTGTTGTCCTCTCAACTGAACTGAAAACTGAAAACAATTATGTTCTTGCCTTTCCTTCAATTGGGCTGAATGTCAAGTTTAGGAGAGGATCTTTGCCAGATTAAGAAACAACATATTAAACCTTTGTCAGGATATTTCCAGAACACAAGGATGGAATGGAGTTAGAATTAGAGATTATGTTATTACATGGAAGATGCCAACAGCTGGATGAGACTTTGTTCTGGAAAGGCTAGGCACCATTTTTTTTCTTTTAAATATAGACATCATGTATATTTAGTTCTTTTCCTCAGCTCAAAAAAATGGCTGTAAAAATACTTCTAGATCAGTGTATTTCTACAGACTCAATTTCATGGGAGTGTCAGGTTTATGCAGTTGCTTTGAAATGGCTAAATTCTATTTATTACTAAAAATCATGAATTGTTCAACTGCAGGGTATTGAAGATGATCAAATAATCACGACAATAACTTTGTTTTGCTGATGCCTATTTCTGGCAAACATACAGCTGCTGTATACTTGTAAAAGTTATTCACTAACAGTAATCCTTTAAGATATCTATGTTGAGGACAAAAATATTTCTCTATATTTCTAACCAACAATGATCATAACCAGTAGGAACTCATGTGTCAGATAGGTTTAAGGCTGTATTATGCTGTAATAAGAGCCCTTAAAGTCTTAGTATCTCCAAACAAGATTTTTAAGTTGTTCACTATGATGGGTTTACTTCATGTTTTCTGTTTGTAGCCAGGCTGATGAAATCTTTGCTTGGAGATGTAAAAATCACAATTATAGGAAAAAGGAAGTCTTTAAAAAAATTGTCTCTCAATATATTGGCTCCAAGCAATGGATATTATCTTTGCTAATATTCCACTGGTAAAATAAAGTGAAAGTCGTAGCTCAATTAAAAGGGGGCAGGGAGTGCCACCTCACCTTGGACTTAGTTAAAAACCTTGAAATTAGTGAACTTGCTCAATATATATGTTCAGAAAAACAAAAGAGAAAGAAATGAAAGCCCAGGCACTTACTATTCCATCTTGAGTAAACAAGTAGAGGTATATGTGTATATACAATAATGAAAACATAAAAGCAAGAAGATAATTTAATGGATAAACATAAAAGGAGGTTCTTATGAAATCTGTTTTTTGATTGTTTGTTTATTTTGTTTTTCCAGACAGGATTTCTCTGTGTAATAGCCCTGGGTGTCCTGGACTTGCGTTGTAGACCAGGCTGGCCTTGAACTCACAGAGATCCACCTGCCTATGACTTCTGAGTGCTGGGATTAGAGGTATATTAAATCTTTGACAGGAAAAAAAATTTTTTTTCTCTCCTATGTGTCTTTCATCTGTCTTTCTTGGTTTTCTGTTTCTGTTTCTCTCTCTCTCTTTCTCTCTCTCTCTCCCCCATGATTCTTCATGGGAGAGAGCCTTGGGGAGAGAATCAGATAGGATAGTCAATGTCATTTGACTTCAGCTAGAGATGTTACGGAAGTCAGCACATTCTTGAAAATTCTTTTGCATAAACATCCTCTAAAATTCAAGCACAAGTTGCGCTTCAGGGAATTAAAGGTTCGACAACCTTTCTGAAACAAATCCATCATTCTGTGCTAGATAGGTATTTCCATGGAAAGGCATATTTCAATAAGATCCAGAAAAAAACCATGAAGGGGAAGGTATTCCTAAATTACCAGGTAAATGAACTCAATGTGAGAGGGACTTAGTGTTGGAAGGACTTAATAGGTAGGTTAAGGGAGAAATGATTACGTATGATTTCAATTAGAGAAGGCCATTTTTTAATGTTTATTCACATGAAGGAATCTCATCCTTGCGAAGCTTTCTGCTGAAACTAGATACTGTTTTTTTGAAACCGCTAGTGAAAAGAAAGGAGGAAATGGTTAAGAGAGGAGCTCGAAATGAAAGTGACGATCGATTATTTGCCTTTGAAAATGTCTGAAATTGAATGGCACTTTGCTTTAAAATTCACCATGAACAAAGTTAAACATTGATTTTTTTTTAATGTTGAAGGTTAATTCCTATAAGACTACCTTCCTCTTTTGATCTGAATACTTTTCTTTGTCTTTTCTTATTTTTCTTTTTCCTCTTGCTTTGAGCAGCCCTTTTGTTCTTTGTGGAAATGAGAATATATCATTGGTGGCCCCCTTCATTCTACGCAATGTGGATAAGCTAAGTACCCTGTCAGCCAATGATATCATAGTAAAAACTCCATCCACTTATACCAAAGCATTGATTTTATAGTATTCCATAGGCTTATTCTTCTAGACAAACCAAAGAATCAAGGATTCCAGAAACTATTTTTGAGCAAATTTAAAACTGGGATATTTGCTGGAATAAGTAATCTGGGCATGGGTTGCCTTGAGTTACTGCTGTGCTACGCTGTGTTGTTAGTGTGTTAATGCTATTTGTCATAACTACTGTTAGCCTATAACATGCTCCAGCAGTGTATATATAGATCTATTGATGATGGCACTTAAGCAAATGATGTAACCCCTGCCAAGAACAGAACACAGAACAAAGCTACTTCCCCTTTTGGTTCATCAACTAGAACACTGTCCCACGCTTCCAGAAAAATGTTGTGTAGAGCAGCCTGGCAGCCTGGTTTCCTGGGAGGTCAGTGATTACCAGGACTATTATTTTCCTGACAGGCACAGAGGCAATTGCTCCCTCCACCTCAGTCAGTGATAATGCTGAGTATTAAGATGGATACTCCACAGAGGTTTGAGCCTGGAAGCTGTGTTAGGCAGCTGCTTGAGGTAATTAGGAACTGGAAGGCAACTTTCTAAAAGGCATCCAACAAGAGAATAGAGCATTCACAGGAGGGGATAGCTCTCAGGATGACAGAGGAGTCACTGAGAGGCAGGCTAAGCTCCTGGGGAAACTGCTGCAAATGTGTAAAAATAGACACTTGTAGCTTATGTTTAACTGCCTAGAGTTGAGTTACAAGTTGCCGAATGAGGTTAATATCAACGCCAGATTGAGTCATTGACAAGAGCTTGGAAAGTTGGGGTGAAAAGCTAAGTTAAATTCTGGGGTTATATTTTCCTGACTCACTCTTTCTCTCATCTTCTGCTAAATTAGCACCTGAGCTGAGTTATGCAGGCTTTTTTTTTTTTTTTTTGATTTTAAAAATATGTGCCAACACTCTGAATTCTGAAAAGAGCCTGAAGGGGCATTGACTAGTCTTTTGACTATCGTATTATTCTTTCCTGACAATCCTGATAAGATTATCTTTAATACAGGAAAAACAAAAGAAATTCTTTTTTCTTCTTGTGCGATATATAATTTAAAATGCTAGGGTGGGCTGTGCATGACTCAATAATCATTTTTTCATTGTCCTGCAGTTGATGCTATATAGTCATTAAGATGGCACACTATGGAAGACTTTGTGTGTGTGTGTGTGTGTGTGTGTGTGTGTGTGTGTGTGTGTGTGT
>CAJQZJ010033452.1:740410-765998 GCA_907164525.1 Lophiomys imhausi
TTTCCTTTAGGCCACTGATCGGACAGATCAAACCCCTCCAGGCAAAAGCTGAGCCACAGGGTCCAGTCCTTGGCCTTTTGGTGTCTTGCTCAGGCTTTCTTTGCTCACCGGCTTCTTTCTGCTTCAGGGAGAGAGCTGGCCATCAATGGCCAGCCCTTTTTTCAGCAGGACTCTTGGAGCTCTCTAGCATCAGGGGCCTCTTCTCCTTCTGGGCTCCATGCACTGTCCTTAAATAGGAGGAACTCTGTTTCAGCTTAATTTGGGCTCCGCCCACTTAGCAGCTGAAAACAATGTCAGGCCAGATACTTTGTTTCTTCAAGTCTATTGAGTCTTTCCTGTTTTTTTTTTTTTTTTTTTTACTTTAACCTTGTTTTTCAGTCTATTAAGTCTTTCCTGTTTTTCCTGACTTCATATTGATAATGCTCTTTAGGCCCCGAATTAAGAGACAGTATCAGAAACTCCTATATATTTTCTAAATCTAATTTATCTAACCCCTACATTCATCCCATATGCTCCTTGGTTATTTTAGTGGTATTTCATCTTGTTTATAGGATAGTCATTTTGAGAAACTATATAATCCAAATACACAGTTATTTATTATTTATTTTTAAGAATCCCCTATACATGCCAAGTAAGGACTAATTATTGTTAAGTGAGGCTCATGGGGATTGAGCTATCCCAATCACAGACATGGTATTTTAGTTCAGGCAATTCATTGCTCAGTTATTGCTAAATCTTTTTCCAAGAACTGTAGAAGTAGTTATTTCCTTCTTTTTTGAAAAAACAGAAATCTCTATTTCAATCTAAGGTTTGAAATTTCCCATTATTTCATTTTGATTTCTTTCTTAGAAGTATTCTGGGTTATGCACATGGTAATCTGACACTGCTGCCCCTCATTAATGGCATCCTTTCAAGGTGAACCATGTTATCAGGTGTAGTGGCAGATCACACACACACACACACACACACACACAGAGATAGATAGATAGATAGATAGAGAGAGAGAGAGAGTGAGAGAGAGAGAAAGAAAGAAAGAAAGAAAGAAAGAAAGAAAGAGACAAGACTGTTAGCCATTTACTCCTAAATAAGATCCTCACACTATTTCTTTCCTTTTAGAATGTAGGAGGTGATGTCCCAACCATATGGGAGAGCAAAGGCAGGTAAAAAGGAAGCTGTTTTGGAGCCTCCTCCAGCACTAGTGCATCTGGGCTGGGAAAGAGCAGACTTTCCTTCCTATTCCTGGTATCACCCAACTATCATCCTTCATGTCCTTTTCTAACCCATGTGACTTCCTAGGATAACACTCTCAGATAATACCCCCTTGACAATTCCATTGATTCTTTCTCAGAATTATTTACTTAGTTGTCTATACAGTCTACTTACATCTCTATTCTTGACATCTAAAACGTCTTATTGGAAAGCTGTGTGCTGCTCCCTGGGTATAGCTATGTTCTTCTGAACTTTGTTCATTGTCCCACTTGACTCCACTTAAGTGTGCATATGACATTCCTGGGATCCCCCCAAGATCAGATGTTGGTCCATACATCCTTGACTTTCACATGGTATTTAATTCTTGGGGTTCAACTCACTTTGCGTGTAATGTTTCCTGGGTCTTTTCTTTCCCAGTACCTACATCAAAGGAATTCAGATTCCTACTCTGTTGTTGTTTTCTTAACTCCTTCCTCATTATCTTTAGAGTAGACAATTGAGCTGCCGTAAATAATGATACACCAGAATCAAATGTAGAAAAGCTTTAGGTTCTGTCAAGGAATGGAAGGGCTTTGTAATTCACTGTAATGCACCACATGGCCATTCTATTTACTCCATAATTGTTTATTGGTTTAATCAGTTTCCTTGATGCTTTGGTTAGGCCAGGTGTATAATTATTCAGCCTCTTGTGCATCTCTTCTGGCTCTCTAGGTTGTCAAGCCTTGGAAGAGAGTTCTACCTAGCATCCAACTCATTTCCTAGCAGATTCCTCTTCAGTGCATGTATGTGCTGCTGCTGAGCTGTGGGGACACAGAGGCAGAAGGTGACTAGACTTTGCATGAACAGGACTCCAGCATGAAACCCACTGATGACATCAGGGTATTCCTTAAATTTCTCAGAAGGGTTGTGGGTACCTGGGTGAGCTCATGCACTGAGCTAAGTCACACATTCTGTGGCTTCCTTAAGATCGAGGTCCAGTGGATGGCAGTGAGACTGGTGCTGCCCCGTGCCCATCAGTTCCCTAAATTCATCGTGCCTTGACTCTCATTCCTAAGTCTCACTGGCTTTGAAGAGAACTCTCTAATCAGGTATGCTAGTTGATGCCCACTGAAGCACCTTCAGTTGGGCTTCCAAGGGGCTAATGTGACTTCTGATGTTTTGTTTCAATTTTTCCCCCCAAAATGATTTCAATTCAAACTAATCTACACTCAAATGTACTGTCCTGGGTTTGAGGTTCCTGGTGTAAAGTAATCCTGCATTTACTATCATGACTATGTTAAATTCTATGTTCAAATTAAAAAAAAAAACAAAAGAAGAGAGAGAGAGAGAACCTAACACCTATTAAGGAACTCACAAACACCTTGTAAAAAGTCAACTTGTGAAATCTCAGCTGTTGAAGTCATATATTTAGCAACTCTTTATACCTGCACTAGGTAGGGACACACAGGTACATGTATGTGCACATGTTTTGGCTTTGTTTCTGGAGGGAAAAGAATGGTCAAGGACAGCTACCTCAGGGTCTGTCGATTACTTTTTTTTTTTCTGTGACCATCCCATGCTGATTGGATATTCTGGGAATGTGGTTTCAATTTTTTTTTTCAAATCTTAGTTTCTGGTGTCTAAAATATGAGGATGTGACCATATGCTTCCCAAGGCTTGCTCCAGCTCTCCCTTTATGATTCATTGTCAATAATATGGAAGAGTCATGAACAGCTTATATTCAGAAGATGCTGCCTGGACCCAAAATAAAGTCTGATGACCAGTGACTATGGTTTGCCCTAAGAAGAACAGAAGAGGGATGTATGTGTATATGCTCAATGCTATATACAGAATCTCTCATTTCCATCTGAGTCATGTGATGAAAACTATTTCCAGTATTTCCAGTGTGGTCCTATTAGCAAGTGAAGGTCTTTGGCACAAATGATTAGATCAAGAGGGCAGGGCTCTCACGAGTGGGGTTAATGCCTTTAAAAAAAAGGCCCAGAGATTTCCCTTTTTCTTTATCTTTTGAGATTAAAAATAATGCCTGTCCTTGAACCAGGAACCAGGTTTGTAGCAGCTACAGAACCTGTTGGTGTCTTGATCGTGCGTGTCCCAGTTTCCAAATCTGTGAGAGATTAGTTTCTGTTGTTTACAAACTCCCTGGTCAGTGCCATCCTGCTGCTGCTTGAACATGTTGAAGCAGCTGGCATTGAAGATCTCTCATCTCTTCTTCTGGTCCTACTTCACGCTCCCCAAATACATTTGCTTCTCTCCAACACCACATCTAGTTCATTCACTGGTTCATTCAGTTCATCCATTTACAAATATGTTTACCTATGACCTGCAGAGGAGACTTCCTTCAGTCCAGTTTCCCAGCAAGTGAAGTGATGGATTTGGGCTAGGGGAAGTCTCAGGTGTCTGGCAGTACTAACAGTCTTTAGCTCCACGAAGACCAATCCCTCCCTAAGCCTGTCAGGATGGAGAGTGCATCCAATCCTTCACCCTCTGTGCATCCATTCTGCCTACAGGTGCACTGTTTTTCCTGAACACTCTCTCAGAAGGCAGCAGAAGAAAGAATGAGGTAACTGCTGAGGATTGGCTGCCAAGACCTTATGTGGGAAAACAGTTTTCCAGAATTGATATTTCTAGGAATGATTGAAGAAAAAAAAAATAGATGCAGCTCAGCTTGGCAAGGTTAACAGCATAGGCAGCAGGCTCTTGGGATCAGCTGCCAGCATGACCTAGAATAAACCATCTTTGCCTGACGGGACACCTGGCAAGGGCTTAGGGTAGAATGGCCTGCAGGCTGCATGGTTGGGACAAAGAGCACAGAGAATGCAAGCGTGGCTGAGAGGAAATGACATGGTGTCTCTAATGGTTAGCCAGGGATGCTACTGTTGTCCTCAGAGTTGTAGGAAATCGGGGAGCCTCTTCTAGGAGGACAGTGGGGGCCATAAATTGACTCTAATATCTGCCTCCCTTTGTGCCTCTAGGAGGAGAACTTGCCTATGCTGGTTTTGCTGTAGCCTGGTCTCCTATGGACTGAGCTCTCTACTTGCGTTTTCTTTTGCATCATGCAACAACTCTCTGACTTCCAGTGTTAGTTGTGGTTCCTGTAGGTGGAGAATTTGAACGGAACGTCTTGTCCTTTACCATATGGTTCACTTCTCATTCACGAGAACTTAGAACTGTATGCTGTTAGGTTTTAACCCTGGGACAAATGACTGAGGTGCGTGTTTAACATCAAAGTGAACCTGGCTGCCAGGTTCTCCCTGCATCCCTTAGTCCTTACTGGCCCTCCTGACTGAAATACCCTGTGCCCTACCCTAAATTCTCCAGCCCAGGGCCTTGGCTGCCCTTCCCTATATAATCCAACAATTTTGGTTACCTGGCACTTTTCTTTTTCATCACTCTTTTGGGCCTCCTGGTGCCACCTGGTTCTCCCCTCTCCTCTCTACCTTCCCTTTCCCCCTCTCCTTACATGGCCCAGATAAGTCTGGTCATATCCTCTGTGGACCTTCCCAGATATCCTTGCCTCTGACTATGCTCTCCCATATATCTTTAGAAACCTTCTTCTCCCCCAAACCTAGGAGCAGTCATGTTCCTTATCTATCTATCTATCTATCTATCTATCTGTCTGTCTGTCTGTCTGTCTGTCTGTCTGTCTGTCTGTCTATTTATTTTCTTTCAGACACCAGCACACCAGTAGAGCTGGAGTGTGCCTCCAGGATAACTCATTTGGCCCCTCTCTTAGTGGAAAGTACCATCCTGAGTTCAAGTAGGAGAATTCAAAGCCAGGGCCTCATAACTGCTGGCAGCTTTCTGCCGTCTTTGCCCCTTCAGTTTATAAGAAGGGATTCTGTTGGTATAAACAGAAGACCCAGGGAAGTGAGGAAGGTTCAACTCAGTAAAATGAGAACTAGATCAAAGCAGTCTAAATGTGGCTAGTGTCTCCATGTCAATCCTATCATGAAAACTAAGCTCAAAGTAGGTAAAGAGATTTCTGTTCATTCCAAAGAGGAGCTTTATACAGACCGCACTTCAAGCTCTATCCTCATTTTTACTGTTTAACTTCCCATATTATCTTGTTCCCCTTTTTTATGGTGATTTTGCCTATGGATTGATTGATTGACAGATTTATGGAGAATACTATCAACTTTGCTAATCATCTACAGAACTACTTTCTTTGTTTATCTCTTGTTTTCAAAAGTTTCAAACCCACAAATTTTAACACACACCTGGTCCTTCCCACCTTTCATGGAAAAGGTAAATGAAGTATTTGTCCATCCACAGGACCCATGTGGCCTGCTGCAAGAGCAGCATTTGGTCCTTTGCCACACACACATTCCTGGGCTGGCCACCCTTCCTGGTCCTCTTGGCAAAAGTGGTTTTTCAGAACTTTTACTATGTTGTAATCTATTCCCTCAGGCATGTTTGCCCAAACTTTTTTTTCTAATGCCACATTTCAGCTAATTTCCTCCCCTTTGTTTTCAAGGTTCTTTGCCTCCAGCTGCTGGAAACAAACACCATTCTAATCACAAATGTAAGACTGATTTAACTGATAATTCACAGAACAATATGGGACAGTCGTCACCTCTCACTCAGGCTTTTTCTCTTCAAAATGCCATGGCTTTGCTGAAGCTTCCTGGTCCAAAAGTTTGTGCTACCCACATTGGGACATTTTAATGTGTACCTCTCCTATGGTATTTTTTTTCTTTATTGTTTGCTCCTTTTCTTAGATTCATCCCTTTCCCCTCCTGCTGACCAACACTGTGTACTTCAGCTCTCATAGTTTTAGGAGCAAGCCAAACCTGACTGACTTATGTAACCATCCTAAAGTTTCATAGCTCTTGATTAGAGTGAGTATGATATTAAAATAACCCAAGCACCCTCTTCCTCAGCACTGTCTCTGCATTAGTCCTGAGAAACAAATATCTTCTTCCAACAACCAGCTCTGCAGAACCCTCTGCATTCCCTCTAAATTGACCAGTCTTAAGGGACCCTCTGACCCTTCATACCCAGGGACCGCTAGCTACTTAGGTTCTAACCAGTTTCTTGGATGTAGAGTGTGTAGGTGGCTTATAGCACCATACACAGATAAATGTGCTGAATGTGCAGTCTTTGTTAAAGTATGAATTTTTGCAATTAGGTTGGAATCTCTCTCTCTCTCTCTCTCTCTCTCTCTCTCTCTCTCTCTCTCTCTGTTCCTTAGGAAGGAATACTAACTAGACACCACTCAGTATCATTTTATTCCAAATATGAAGTCTTTAGTTTCTTCTGTTTCCTGGTTTATTTATTTATTTTTCTAAAGTTAGATGCTGCAGTGCAAACATATCAGCAGCAGCTCTATACTAGACCATCTCAATCTTATCCTACATTAACCTCAGTACAACAAATATACCCACAAGAAGGTTCTGTGTTTCCCAAGGGGCTTGTTTCAATGATTCTGCTTTTAGGTCCTCACTTATGTACAAAGACCCATCCTGGGCTGTAGGATAGGGTATCATTTCATAGGACATCTTTGCCAGTCTGTAGCTATTTTGTTTCAATGTATTGTCAATTAAATACAAATCTAAAAAGCATAGTTACATTAAACCTACTTCCACTACTAATCTCAGAGGCCTAGGATGTTTCTGTTCCCTGTAGGCCTGGAGATGGCTTACAGGGACATAGACAGATAAATGTACTGAATGTGCAGTCTTTGTTAAAGTATGAATTATTGCCTTTGAGTTGGAAACTCTCTCTCTCTTTATGTATGCATAAGCCATCTATTTGTAAGCTATACTTTAGGAGGACAAGAAAATCTTATTTTCTTTAGCTATTTCACTAAGGAAGTGATTTCAATAACCTTTGATAACCACATCTCTTCCCTCTACACTATATTTTCTCTAAATCTTTCCCAAGCATTTCCATAACTCATAGGTTCAGTTTTTTTTTTAATCTATCAAATAATACTACCTCACTATGGAATTAACCTCACTATGGAATCAAATACTTGTGAACATTTTTATTCATTGTGGCCTAGAGAAGTTTTCTAAGATGCATAGCAAAAGATGCTAGAAGAAAAATTAGGTCCAAATGTCTATCTGATTTGCTTAAAATCTGATGAGAGAGCTCAAATTATTACATAAGAAGAAAAGAAGATAGAAGAAGAAGATGAGGAAAATGTTGTGACCATTGACTTCCTGCCTGCCTGCACTAGTACATTAGCCCTTATCAAAGTTGGAGGAGCTAGTACGACACAGCCATTGTAGGTACAGGATCAATACCTGGCAAACAGCCTGAAGGTCAGATAAAGTACTTAGGCAGGCAGTTTGCCAGGCTAAAAAGATGTCAAGAAAATCAATTAACTCTAAAGAAAGAGTAGTGAGCTAACTAAAATCCCATTTTGAAACTCTGTATTTCAGAGGAGTTTATATGTATTCATGGTATCTTTATCTCATCCATAAAATTACATTTGATAAGCAATTAAAATTTTATCCTTGGGTCACTGGAGTTCAACTCAAAAGATTGTAAACACCTGCACAATTGTAGATTAGAAACAGCTGTAAAGGAAGGTGATTTAATCAGGTTCTTTTCAGGGTATAAAATTACATAATTTAGGATTAATTTGCTCTTTTTCTATATTGATTATTTTCTGTGCATTTCAAATGCCAAAGATGCCCTTGCTCTTTGAGTAGTGTCAGGCACTGTGGACACTGAGCACTCTAGCGGTGCCAGTCAGATAGTTGACTTAGTAAATTATAGTTGTCTGCATTCAAAAAATAGAAGGGGAAAAGCAAGACTGACTGCTTTGGTAAAATTTTTTCATCAGCAGGCAGAAAGAAACACCATGGTGTTTATTGTGTGAAGGGCAGAAGAATTCTAGCTATTTGTTTACCAGTAAAACCTTTTTGTTATTTATATAGTCCCTTTTCTGTGCTGGAGACCTTGTGGCATATTTGGGTATAAATAACATGATGAATCTCTATTTATCCCATGTCTTGTGATTTTCCTGGTATTGTTACCTAAGACTGCCATATAACTGGCAGTACTTATTCTTCAGCTTCAGAGAGATTTTGTCCAGTCTGGTAGGGAAAATAATACTTAGGTATTTTAATACCCTGATTATAGAAATTTATTCATAGAGGATAATCATTAAAGCAGTGCTAAACTCTGAATATTCTGTGACGAGCTAAGCAGGTTTTATGCCTCCTTGGTTGACACTTACAGTCTAGTGACTAAAGCAGACAACAAACAGGCAGGCAAACAGGACATCTAAAGATCACTGAAGTGAGAGAAAGGTGAAAATGGAACAGTTGAGGTTATCAAGACTGCAAAGAAGAGGGGAAAAAAAGAGCCTCTCAGGGCAAAAGTACAGCTTATTTGAAGGTCCTCAGAATGTCTTATTAGTTTTAAAACTTATATTTCTCATCTATGGTTAATAACAGGCCTGTATAAGAACATTAATACTAATTTTTCTTTCTTGGAAATTAAAGACTTTTTTGAGATAAATATCATGTAGTCCAGGTTGATCTCAAACTCTAGATCCTCCTGCCTCTACCGACTGCTAGGATTACCACCATATTCTGTTTACATGGTGCCCGGAATCAAACCTAGGGCTTCATGCATCCTAGCCAAGCACACTACCAACCAAGCTGCATCCCCAGCCCAATTGTAAAGAATTTTGTGTAGGGTTCATATAATTAAAAGCCCTCCTCTCTCTTTCTTTCTTTCTTTCTTTCTTTCTTTCTTTCTTTCTTTCTTTCTTTCTTTCTTTCTTTCTTTTTGTCTCTATCAGCCTGTCATGAACCTGACTTCCCTCTTAGTTGAAGATGAACCAACCTTTCACCTGGTACACACCCAGGCCAAAGAACCACTCTTAACTCATGCCATCACGGCAGCCCAGCCCTCCTTCCTCTTGTTTACCCAGGGCAGACATGGGACGACGTCACAGTCATGTTTTGTGCACTTGTGGTTTTGATTGTGAGTCTCAACACCAATCACTTGCCTTCACAGATGCCTACCAGTCATCTCCGGCTTAGTCCTTTACATGTTTTATTTTGACTCTCAATTCACACATTTAGCTCCCCTGACTGGGAATAATTGTCATCAAATCTAGTGCTTTCTTCTGCTGTTGCATGGTCGCCTTGTCCATGTTGAATGCTGATAAATTGGCAGATCAGTTGGAACCAACATCGTGTGGTTTAGATGCTTCAATCCTATTACAGCAACCTGTTAGGAAGACTTACTTTTTAAGGGTGAATAGATTATTAATAATAATTAATACAATTTCCTTTGATACACAGTTGCTACAAATACATCAGGAAGTCTATTATTAATTTCAATAATTATTAAGACAATGGTTTTATAGCTCAGTGGCCTTGGCTCAATCAATTTATTGCCGTGTGCAATTTGAGAAAGTTATATGAGTCCTCTAGACTTCAGTTTTGTTATCTGGTGATTGGACACAGGGCAGGAACTATCTGTTAGAGTTCCTATGAGGACTGACTAAGTAAATATTTGTGAGAGACATCTACAGCATTGGTTGTCACTTCATAAAGTCTTCATTAAATATTAGATATTAAGTGATGGAATGCGAATTTAAATTGAAATCAAGTCTTCAGCCTGTGGTTTATCATCTATTTCCCCTCTAGTTTCATGAGACAGGGGACTTTGAATAATCTGTAAATTTCCATCTTTGGATCAGATCCAGTCATGGAGGTCAGAGCGAATTTTGCATTTTTAAAGGGTTGTAAAATCCTATTGGCTAACAGTGAAACAAAGAAAAAGAAATATACATGACAGTCCTCTTGTGATTTGTAAAGGTCAAAGTATTTATTGGTTCTACAAAAACATGGTGTTTTGATCATGTTCTGCTTTGTAAATAATGTGGGGTTTAAGATAATATATTAACTCTGGCTCTCTGCTTTCTCATCTGTAGAATGATGATTATAATTATGATATCCATGTGACAAGTCTGGGTGTAAGGACTGACCAAGATCTTTTATGAGAAAGTACTTAACATCCTGTTCCTGACATTAACAGGTGACTGTTAAATGTCACGTTCATTCTTTCTTTTTTCAGAGTTAAGTTGGCTTCTCTTACATTGTGTTGAATCTATTTTTATATTGGGCTTTGGAGCTAGATGGCCTAGATGCTAATAACTTACTTGCTATGTACAAATTTAGGCGAGTTATATATTAAGTTGTCAGCATATTACTCTCAGTAAACACTGCACTGAAGGCTTCTGAATGATTATTTACCAAAATGAAAGAATACATTTAAAGGCCTGGTGATGGGAAGGAGCTGTAATTTGGCCATTTTGGGACCAAAGTCTGTCAGTCAATTCTACTTAATAAAAGCAACGAGCAGAGCAGGATGCTGAAGACAGAAGTGAGCTTTTCCTGCTGTCTATCCTGAATAGATTGGTGAATTAAAAACTACATGTCACTCAGCTCTGGTTCTCCACTTTTAACTGACACAAAAGGATGTGAGTTAGGTAAACTGAAGGTGTCAGAGAGATTGACCATTCCTCAGAACATCTGAGAGGAAGACAAAAGTGACTGTGTGGTCACAGAGGATGCCTCTGAAGTTCAATAGTGCTTTAGAAAGTGGTTGGAAGGAGCCTTGGTTAGAGGCCACAGTCCAAGGCATGTCTTTCAGAGGCAAAGGCAGCCTTGTAGCAGAAGTGGACTGGAGACATTCAGTCACAACAAAAACTAAGGGCACTGTGTGTGGAGGCTGAGATCTCATAAGTTCTGAAGCCCACAAGGATCTTGGAACAAGCATTTTAGTCCATATTGATTGGAATGTAGATCCTTGCTCAAAACTTTTCTCGCCCACATGTGACATTTTATACAGTCCATTTTAATCTCTCCCAAAATTAGCTGTTTAAAATTTCAAGTCTTTTGGGGCTTTAACAACTCTTATTGAAGTATATTACACATATAGAATGAAGTCAATTAATTTTCTCCAAACAGCATACATCCAGCCAATACTGTGATTAAGAAATAGGATATTAGCAACATTTTAGAAGCCCTCTTTCTGTTCCGTTTCCACTATTCTGTAAGCGTGGGAACTGCTATGACTTCCAACACACAAATTTAATATTGTCCCCTTCGTTCTTCCCAGATAGGATCATATGCTGTGTACTCTTTTGCAGCTAGTTCTTCTTCCTCCTTGATACACTGATGAGATCCGTGCCTTGCCTGTTGTTTCATCGAATTTGTACTTACTCCTTCCCACCACTGTGAAGCAGTCCACTGTGTGAAGAAAGAGCAATTTGTCTACCCTATCGTAGTTGGACATTTGCTTTGTTTCTGTTTGGACTTTACAAATAACCCTAACATAGATATTCTCATTTTGCTTGAACACATGCAGGTGTTTTTGTTTCTGGTTCACAGTAGATATGTAAAGTAAGCTTTAGCAATGCAATTACACACATTCTAGTTCCATGTTGGTGTATATTTGAGAACATATGTCCCTGGGACTCCACCAGACTATAATCTACTATGGCAATTCTAAGAATGAAATATGGGTTATTATTAGCAACTTGATTAATCGTGGAGTTAAGAGAAATTGGAGAAATGAGGAAAAAGAAAATTGATGTACAACTGAGACATCATTGGTGTGGGTACTCTCTCATTTTGAGAACTCTCTTAGAGAGGCCTACCACAAGAACTAGTTAAACATTAAGTCTGTGGATAAGTGAATATGACAGGTCTCAAATGTACAATTTTCAGTATCATCTATTAATTCTATGCAGTACACCAATTTCTTGGATTGTTTCCTCTTCCTATGTGAATACATATTAAATATCAGCTACCATTTTTTGATGGAAAATATTATCAGTAAACTAAATAGAAAGTCTTGAGTGTTTTACAACATGAACTGTAGAATAGTTTTTCTCAAGACAAAACTCCTTTGAATTTGAAAAACAGAAATTACAGATGAATTGTTACATATTAGAAACCTGGATGTGTGAGTATTGAGCCATCAGAAAGTAGCTTCGTGAATTCAGGGTGTCAAAAAGTTAGCAGAACAGCCAAGTATGTATTTATGGTCAGTTTAGTGTCATGCCTTGACCCAATGCCACCTGAAGAGAAAGCAGACATATCTCCACGTCTGAAAATTTAGGTTTCTTTCCACATGACATTTTTGTCAGCTTATCAGAAGCACAGGGTATATTTCAAAGCAAGATCTGATATATGGACTTTGGAGTCATAGAGATCTGGACTGGAATCTAATTCTGTTACTTATTAACTAGAGATATACAACATTAGATGAGTTTGCCTTTCCTAGTAGACACTGAATTTCCTCATCTATAACAGCCTTGTGTGGTTGATACAAGGAATAAAGTTCTGATTTATTTTTGTTCAAATTCTTACAAATTCTTACTCTTTTATCTTTTCCCTCCTCTGTATCTGTCTCTTTGAAGGTCAAGTGATATTGTAGCATGGAGTCACAAATTCTAGATTCATGATAGCATGATCAAAGTCTCCTTTTGGACTGCCTGTAGTTTTCTATCTTCTTATCCACATCTCTGAGAGAGTATAATGTAGCAGGAACTAAACTAAGCTTGTTTATCCCCCACACCTAACAGAGAGCTTCTCAGGTAATTGCAAATAATCACTTGAGTTCCTCAAATCTTATGTAGTCTTTGATTGTTTGAAAGTTAGATAGGAAAATGTTTATTAAGATGGTATTATTGATGCATGGGTTTCAAGGCAAAAATTTAACGGACTCTGGAAAATTCTAAAGAAGTGGCCAAGCTAAGCAGGATGGGGATAGAGATAAAACAAGCCAAGCTGACACAAGAAAGCGAATAATAACGTGGGTAAGAAGGAAGTAGAAACATGCCTTCATGTGCGTCAGCAGCCTGGTGCTCTTATTACAAGTGCGAACATGATCCTAAGGTGTATTAATAGATGAATGTCATGCAGAACCCATGGGGTCATCTTCCTATTTTGACTTGGTATTGCCTGAGTCCTCACTGGAGAGATGTGCAATTCTTTTCTTGCTATTTATTAGAAATTATAGAGAATTTGAGGCGGGTTTGGCTACAAACACAAAAATGGTCAAGGATGTCAAACATTCTATTGGGAAGTTTGTGCTGTGACATTTTACTCTGAAGGAGAACTTGAGAGTGTTAAGTAAGCATAGAACTTGCTGTACTTTTCAGAAGATCATGTAAATATATGAAGAGTATAAGATAACCTTATTATCTCATAGGACTGGAAATACTCAACAGAGAGGACACAGTGTATCCTTTTTCCTGCAGACAACTGAATGAATGCTAATAGTTTTTTTTCATTTTTTTAATGTTTATTTATTACTTCAAGTTACATCTCTATTACAGTCCCCTCCCTCCACCCCTCCCCGCCCAACCCTCCTTCCCTCTTCCTCTTCTCCCAGAACTCATAATTCTTTTTTAAAAAATAATTAGGCCACAATTATGAAAATTATAAGGTATAACATACATTTTCAATGTCCAGTCCATATGTATTTGGCAACTAATAATACTATTCTATTATCTATCTATCTCCATGAGTTTAAAGTTCTATACCTAACTCATTTTCCATCCTAACTTACATTACCAACTTAAAAACATCTTTTTAGAGCTAGAATATCCTTTTAATCACTAAACAACTTAAAATTTAACTGTGAGACTATAACTATCTAGTCTTCAACCACATTAGAGATCTAAGAATGATAAATATATATGAATAAACAGGAAGTGCAGAGCCAGCTGCTTCCAAAACTAAGAAATGACAGACAACTGGTTGCCTGGATAGTCCCCAATTTCATTCCATACATTAGAGTATCTATCTTCAGACTTTTGGCCCTGTATCTCTGACAGACATTAGAATGTTAATAGTTTTAAGCAGTAGTTTCCATCCCGTCTCTGAAGGTTTCATATCCTTGCACATAGAATGTTATAATGCAAAAAGTGGAGTGGTTCCTTTCCCTAAATTCAAATTTTTTCGTCTTTGATACTGACAGTATCTTCTGGTTTGGGCCCATCACTGTCACAGACAGTGTGAATGTCATTCTAATAACTTCTTAACATTTCAGAAATCATTAGTAATCTCCTTTGGTGAATGTTTTGTCTTCTTTGCTTTAAACTAACCTGGACTCTGCTTAAGGACTTTGTAATTCTTTTATAAACTTCCTCTCAGATATGTATCACAAGAGGTAACCCTATACTTAAATGAAATAATAACTCTAAAACTGTCTCATTTGCTACAAACAGCAACAAAACTCATTTCAACTTCTGGTTACCTATACTTTATTTTTTCCCCTCTAAAAGTTTACTTCTAACTATCTATTTTATTCACTTTCATGGCAGTGATAATATATGGATCAAGTGTGGGCAGTAGAATTTAGATGGAGTTACATTTAAATGTACTTGGCATTCTCATTTTGTTTAGGTAAAGGATTAAGATATGGGTTAATTTTAGACTATATGGTTAAATGTGCATAATAAAGTTGTAACAGTGGCCAGTAAAAATAACAGAAATGCATTTTAAAGAAATGACAGGGAAAACACAGGATGGAAATTGTAGCCAAAATGATCCCGAGTAATGGAAGTGACAGTAACTGTGACAAGGCAAGGGGAACTTGGCCATAGAAGGGAAGTTAGATGTCTGAGAATAAATTCATGAGTGGATGATAGAGCAGAACAGAGAGAGATGGGTTAAAGAAAGTCTACTTCATGTGGAATGTTCAAAAGAGGAAAAGTGAATCAATAAAACTGGGATTTGGAAGCCTGCAAGAGGTTTATTGCTGCTTGGATGAGGTTGTAGCACATGGAACAACTGCTAATTACATGATGTGTAAGAGCTGAGACCTATCCCTGGAATCTCCTTAGGAATCCCTGAAAAAAATTCCAGGCTGGAATAATTGCAGTAGAGCTAGAGCAACAAGTGCATGTGTGCGTGTGTGCGTGTGTGCATGTAATGCCATGGAGATAATATCAATGGAACCAAGTAAGGTAGGTACAGAGGAGAGAGGAAAGAAGCTAAGCAGGGAACAAGGCTTGTGGCTTGGGAGAGTAGGTATGGCTGTGCCATTTTTCAAGAGATGGGCTGTAGAAAAAATAGCTAATTAAATTATTTACTAGTATTTATATTACCTTTAATTGGTTCAGCAGCTGTTAATCTTTAACCTGCCATTATAAATGAGCACACAGAGACCACATGGATTTTAACAAGTCTTGGCCTGAGTTGAGCAATCTTGGCCCATCTAAGCTAGCTCGTAATTCCATTACCCAAACATGACCCCATATATACATACGTCCCCTTGGACTGCCATTCTCCATGATATGCCAATGTTCCTGGCCATGTGGAATGAGGTTCTTTTTTCTAACCCATGGTGTGTGCCTCCTTCTTCCTGCTCCTGGCTGGAATGAATTAATCCTCTGTCTAAAGTGCAGGCTTCCTGTTCTAATCTCAGGAAGTCCCACCTTTCTCTGTCTTTGCCCAATTTCAGGCCTGAGAATTTTAAGAGTCAATATAAGTAACAGACAGCAAATAGGACCAATTAACATTTAAAATGCTTAACACTACCCCATCAATGGGCTGTGTAGGTCATGATGAAGGAAGACAATAATGAGATGAGTCTAACAGGACTGGTAACTAGACACTGATCAGACAATAGAAATGCCTAGAGGAAGGCACAGATATGTTTAAACAGTTTTAAATAGATGTCTCTCTGTTTTCTAATGATCTCCACTGGAGAACAATAGCTTATAAAAGCCAGAAAAATAAGGATTTTAACACCTGAATATTCTTAAATGGAAACATGACCTTAGAAGAGAGTTTAACAAAAATAGGACACTGAGGAATTTCTCCACATTCATACAGCTGCATATGCAGCTTGTGAATATGTTTTTTATTTCTCATCAGTTGAAAGATTAATTGTATTCTGTTTCTTCACATTTTCCTCTCTGATCTTTCATGCCAGATTAGATTTTTTTATATGCCTAGATTTTACTCTTACTAACAGGAGAAGGGTTAGATATACATTTTTTTGAATTTATGAAGTCTTTGAAATTTTCTTGAGTTTGTTTTGGAACAGCAGTTCTTGACTTGTGGGGTGCAACCCCTTTAGGAGTGAATGGCCCTTTTATAGGGGTTGGATAAGACCAAGAGAAAACACAGATGTTTACATTACAATTCATAGCAGTAGCAAAATCATATTTATGAAATAGTAATGAAAATAATTTTATGGTTGGGGGTCACCACAGAATAAGGTACTTTATTAAAGGTTCACAGCATTAGGAATGCTAAGAACCACTAGTTACACACATCTGTGACTTAAGGCTGGACAACCTATCTTGTCCAACTCTGTTCCACTACAACATACTGGGACTCTGCAGTAGTGAGTAGAGTCAAGGGTTCCACCCTTCGAGCAGATCTATAGATTTACTTCCCTGAAATGTCAAAAAAAAATTAACCCACATCACTAGTTTATTTGTAAGGATCAAAAGAAATAATACTTATAAAAGTTATAGTTGTTATTATTCTTATCCTCCTCCTCTGCTGCTCCAACTCCTGCTCCTCCCCCTTGCCCTTCTCTTTCTCTCCTTTCTTTTCTTCACCATTTACAATGATGCAAAGAGGTAGAGAAATGCAAAAAGAATTCAATCCATTTGTAATGCAGATATGTAACAACAATAATGTTGTAAGTTTCTTCATTCTCAGAAGTGGGACTGTACGTGGATTTTTGATATTACAATTTCTCAGATACACATTGCTTAAAGATACATTTATCTTTCTATGACCCAATCTCTCTGTGTATTTCAGTTCAATTGACGTTTATCACAAGTTTGTACTGTTTTCAGTATTTTTAATCCACATATGCTCATTTCTGTAGACTATAATAATGTATCAGAATTCTGGGGCAAATATTTTGAAAATCAGTTTTGAGGAGAACTGCCATCAAGAATCTGCTGTGATGTCATTTCTTCAAGTGTGTTTATCTCATGCTTACATGCATTCAGTAGGGTGTATGAACAATGTAGTCCCCAGCTGAGCATTGTGTGAAACACTAGGTGTCTCAGAGTAGGTGTTTAGCGACTTCTATAGAGCCAGGTCAACCATGGTCAGAAATACTAAACTAGGAGCCACTAAAGCTGCGGAGAAGGGCAGTGTCCAGCACTGACTATTCTTTTCTTGCTGACAAGAGGAGGTTCACAGGTCCTGATATACAGGCTTGTCACAGTAATTAGAACATTGAAAGCACTTAACAAGGTGGAAGAGTTTTAGATAGTCCATTATTAAGCCTATGAATACAAATAGCTGGTTTTAACTTGGCACTTTGGAGTTTCACATTACTGTATATAACACTTGTTTTTTGTTTTTTGTTTTTCCCCTTCAATTGGTTAACCCACAGAGGTGCCTTAGGTTCTTAAACTTGAGCCCCATGTTGGTCTAGAAAAGAAATTTTATTAAATTATTCTAAAGAAAAAACAGTTACATAAAAAAGCAGAGAAGCATATTAGCTTTGAAGTGCCATGAGAAAACATATGTTTAGAAAAAAATATCATAAGATTTCACTGATGGTTTCATGGTATCGCAGGGCTCATATAGCTTTTACGTAAAGAGAGCAATGTGTGTTCACACAGAACAATCATGCATCCTTCTCATGCACTTGAAGTGGCTAGGAAATGGATATCTTTCAAAATCCTGGAGTTGTCAGTGCGGGAATGATATCAATTCACATTTAATCTTTTAAGATTAGCAAGTCAACTTTGTGATGCCATGTCTACGTATCAGAAAAGAATTTGGAGGGTCTCAACTCAATAAGAAAAAGGAGTTTTAAATGAATTTAGTTTACAAAATCATATCTTAATGAAATAAAAATAGCTTAGAGGAAAAAAAAACCACCAACCAACCAACAACCAGTAATGGAAGCATCCGTCAGCATGTTTAGCTTATCAAAATGTTCCTCAATGATTCAAAATGTGTCTCCTGTGATAAATATTTTCTATACTGCAGCTATATGTTGACAAATGAACAACATGTACTGTTGGTGGAGAGGCTGTAAGTGTCAAATACTAATTATCATGATTATGATTTGAACTTGTCAGAGCTAACATCTTGACGTCTTGAAGAGGCTTCGCAGAAGGCTGTGAACAGAACATGTTACAAATCCTTTTCCATTTGGCTATTATTAAATTGATGAGAACATACAAACAGAAGTAATGAATGCTGTAAATGCCTGTGCCTTTGATATCACCGCACCCCTGTAAATACTGTCCTATATAATACCATACTGTATCTTACTGTACACGAAATACTGCTTCACACTGTTCAAAGGCTACACTTATTTTCAGAAGTTTCACACAGGCTGTAAAAAAATTTCTTTTACATGTTTTAACTTAAAAAACAATGTTGTGATAAATTATCAGGTGTGAGTTTCTTTTTGCATTTTTATGCTCATATTCAATTAGCTTAATATTAGGAGATTTCTATTCATCAGGATAGGAGATACGATTGATTGAGATGTCTTTTTCCTGGTGTCTAAAGTAACTTGATTAGACTTAAAAAAAAAAAAAAGCAAAAACTCTTTACTCTGAAGAAAAGTTCCTTTTTTTTCAGATTTTTTCCCTTTCAGATCAACTGTTAACTTTAATCTACATAACATATAAGTGACCATAGGATTTAGGAGTCAGGAGTTTAGGCAGCAGAGGTAAATTTTCCAGAAATATTTTATAGGCAAGGACACTAGTCAAAGAGTATTCTGGAGAATAAAAAGGTAAGTCCCAAGTTTTAAAGGTTTTGCCACTTAAGATGAAGAGCTGAAATTGATTGTCCATTAGTATAACCTACTTTTTGATGGACACTTCCTGGACTCCAGTACATGGAACTCCATTTTTACACCTCCAGCACCGAGGAAAGTCTGTCCTGGAGCAGATCAGACTCTGTTTTGTCTGAATGCAGAAAGCAGCATTACTTCTCGAAATTGACAGCCCTTAAAATCTGTCTCCCTTTTTCTAGGTTTCACTTCCTTCTCCCTGTAGTCAGCTCTCAGATGGCACTCTCCCAGGATTGTTCGCTGTTCCTGAAACACACCAAGCACTTCTATGTAATCAGGTTTTTGTGCTAGTCCTAGACTGGTCCCTGTGTCTCTTCTTTTTGAAACCTCATCTATCTGTTTCAGCCTAATTCGGACTCGCAGGTGTGTGTCCAAGTGTCTGTATGTGTGAGAAAACTCTGACCCTTCTCTAACCCTAGCTAGATTTAGTTTTACCTTCATTGTGCTACCCTATAATTTGTTAAATCCTCTTGGCTTGCATTATAGCTAGTTATGCACGTCTGGATTGTCCCTACTGCCTGACTGTTCATTGAAAACAGGAATTATATTGATATATTTATTCATTCATTCACAACATGTATTGGACATTTTGAATGTGATAGGTGCTGTGTTGAGTTTTAGACATGTTGTAGTGATAATAAACAGAATATGCTTTAAAAAAACCTCACATTCTAGCCAATCAGGAAAGAAAATAAATTAACAACACAAAGATGTGTTTGATGCTAAGAACATTGTTGATATCTAAGAGAAAGAAAGAAGTGGGATATATATATAATATATATACATATATATATATATCTGTTCACAAAAAGCCACTCTGAAGATTGACTTCAGTCTAAAGCTGAACAAATTATTTAGCATATTGGCAGAAGAGTGTTTTATTCAGAGAGATTAGCAAGCCCTAGGACTCTAAAACAAGAAGGGCTCATAGAATCTGCAGGGTGTGTAGAGCAAAGGAAGGAGTTGAGAAGTTGAAAGAAAGCAAAGATTGAGTAGAAGTTCTTATCAAGTGATGCTTTGTTTGCCCTGACACATAATTGGGATACTTCAGATGATTATTAAAAAAAAAAAAAAAACCTTCCATGAATTACAGGTAGAGAAATAACATGCTTAAATTCATGATTTAAAGGCATTTCCCTGGTTGCTTGTCTGTAGAATTGTAGGGAGGCAAGTATATATGATGATCAGGTAGAATGCTAGTAGTGCATCTGTACCACAAGAGATGATGGTAAGTTGGAGCAAGTTGAAGGATATGGAATCTCTGAGATGCTCCCCCTGGAGCCCCACCTTATCCTCAGAATAAGGGGTGTTCCCACTCTTTGGTTTTTGGTATAACTACTCAGAACGCACATTCTTGTGAAACTTCATTTCAGAGTTGCTTTTTGGTGTATTTTAGTAGATTTTTGTCTAGTTTGGTAACATGTCCTTATTTGGTCAGGGATCAGTCTATTAAGACATAGTTGGTCTTGAGGCAACCTCAGGACACCAAGGTTCCTTTGGTACGTGAGCCCAGGATAGCACCTTCATCAGATTTACCTAGGTCATGACAACATCTTCAGCAAATCTGTCACTAACTTTGGGTCTCCATCTTGGCTTGTGTTACTGCCAAACA
This sequence comes from Lophiomys imhausi, assembly GCA_907164525.1. NCBI lineage: Eukaryota > Metazoa > Chordata > Mammalia > Rodentia > Muridae > Lophiomys > Lophiomys imhausi. The sequence goes on from CAJQZJ010033452.1 coordinate 761,016, forward strand.
TTCCAAACTGCAATTGTTTCTGAGGATGTGAAGGAAACGTGACTCACTGTGAACCTGTGAATACACTCAGTAGAGTGATGGAATGTGAAAAAAGTCACAATATAGTTTTGTCTCGGTAGTACACCTGTGACTTTGTAATAGGTACTTAACTTTCTCCACCCCCTTCCTTCAACAACTTTTTAAAACAACTAGTGTTGTGAGCATGTTGAAAGCACATCTCATTCCAGGCCTGCTAGTGTTTCCTAACTTCAAAGTGGAGGTCACCATGTTGCTAAAATAATCATCATTTGAGACTGACAGCACAAAAACTTCATAGAGGATGCTGGAACTTTATTGGCTAGAAAGCTATCAATTGATTTATTTAATAGAGACTGATACCTACCAGGAATATATATATATATATATAAAATATATACTATATACTTATAGTTGTATATATGAGGATAAAGTGCATGTTAAATTTGATGCTTTCACAGTAAATTAGATGATTTTTCTTTAAGTACTTTTATTTTGGGGCCACATATTAGATTTTACTTATCTGTATTTAGTACCTAGTCAAAGTTATATATAAGGTGAGTGAGGTCACATTGGTAAATCCGTCACTAATCCATGGAGTATTAACCCATGGATATGTATTCTGCACATAAAATATTTCTATCATTTAATAATGAAAGGGAAGACTCTATGATGCTTAACTCATTCATCTATCAACCTACACATAAATGCATTCATGTATTTACATATTCATGTACTCTAGAGGCACACACACACATACACACATAGAACATCATAGATGGCTCTATATTTGTCTATATGTTCCGTTCACATAGGCATATTGATAGACATATAAAATGCAATATTTATATTATATTTAAGTATATACATATATAGTGTATATATTTAGCTAACAGTTTGTATTTGCAGCTAGCTCTGTTGCGGAAGTCATTTGAAGTGAATTAAGAAAATATTTATGCAACCTTATACTGGTTAGGTCATAAATGGCCTTTGTGAAATAGAAAGTGATTGCCTCCAGCTTAGGATTTAGAAAGGTCAAAGGGAAATTTAAAATTTAAAGCCAAGTATAATTTTTAGAGCTTGCCCATGGAGAAGCATTGTTTTGCTCTTTGTTGATAAGACTTATTTATGTAAGTGTCTCTTGGACTCTGTCAGGCACAAGGGAGATAGTAATTTTTAGTCCTAATAGATCAAAGTAGAATAAAAATAATTGTGAAAATTTTTAACAGACACAGAGCAGGGTTAATTAATGTCATTTGCTCATCATTATATCCCATGAGAAAGGCAGTTTTACACTTGCATTGCATAAGAGGAAATGGAAACTTAGAGAGGGTAAATGATGTCACAGAGTCATTAAACATATTCTTTTGAGCTGAGACAGGAACCTCGATGTGATTGAAAGACTGAATTTCCCCCCCTCTATATTAGTCTGCGATCCAATAAATTGATAATGATAATGAGTGTTCTTTGTATATTTATGGGAGAAATTCTTTACAAAAAGGGTTTCAAATGTAAGTATATACTCCAAGGGATCTATTTTTCTTTCTTTTAGCAGCTGAGCTGAAAGGATCACTAGAGAAGGGCACAATGTTACATCAAAAGAGATCATTTTACAACTATTTGAAACTTGAATATGTGTGAAAAGGAACATCAGACCTCAGAATGATCTGGGTTCATTCTGTTGAGCTGTCCTGTTCTGGGCAGAGATACAAGTTTTTTGTTTGAAGATGTTTCAGAGACAATATATATATCCCAAAGTAATTTATGATGGCATATATTAGAGTTGCAAAGTTCAAGTGAAGAGATACATTTGAAGAAAACAAAAGAAAAAGAAAAAATCAATAAACTGGAGGCTATGGGAGAAATGTTACTTAAAGAAAAGCTCTCTCTATCCAGTAGGTTTCAGCATTGTTGTATGCTCTAAAGTTACCACCAACAAAGAGGATGAAATAGTTAATTCCTAGCAAAGGTATGGTCTGTCACTTATCTGACTTGGAAATAATATAGTGAAAAATGTCCGTAGACAAGTGTTTTAGTGGAGACATTTTTTTGAGTAGAAGATCCTGTGTTGAAAAAGTGGGCAGCTGCAAGGATTAAGGGACTCATACGGTAGTTTGAATAGGAACAGCCCCATTTGTTTGAATTCTTGGCCCAGAGGGAGCGGCACTATTAGGAGGTGTGGCTTTGTTGGAGGAGGTGTGGCTTTGTTGGAAGAACTGTGTTACTAGCAGGTGGGCTTTGAGGTCTCAGAAGCTCAAGCCAGTTCATTCCTTGCTGCCTGCCGATCTGGAGGTAGAACTCTCAGCTGCTTCTAAAACTGACTTGTCTGCCTCCAAGATGCTATGCTTCCTGCCATAACAATAATGGACTAAACCTCTGAAACTGTGCGCAGGCCCCAATTAAATGTTTTTCTTCGTAAGAGTTGCCATGGTCATGGTGTCTCTTCACAGCAATAAAATTCCAGCGAAGATAGACCGGAAGCATAAAGGGACTTGGAATACATTGCATGATGGAATCTGACAGTGTGCATGAGTGTCAGTGTGTTCGTGATGATAGGATCTACTGGATTACATGTATACCCACTTCTCGGCTGCATTAGTTAGATGGACACTGAATCTTTGGGCCAACCCTCTTGCTTCCAGCCTCCAGCCTCTCTCTGCTCTATAGCTAATTAATGATCTTAACATTTTGGTGTCTTTCATGTTCTTTTTATTTTTTTTTCAAAGTCAGACTTTCCTTTACATACAAACATCAATTATTTGGTAAAAATTACTCAACCTGAGTACATTTTCTTATTAGGAATAATAGGTATTATAATTATTTTTGCATGAATACGAAATGTTTCCTGCTGAAAAGAGATTATTCCTGCTCAATAAGTATTATTACTGATAATGGTGTGCTACCTGAAGGACAGAGTAGAATTCCTAGAAGGAAGAAACTGTTCTGTTTCATGCGTCTTTTGAAAATAATGTTTATCATTTTTATTAAAATATTGAAAAGTATGAAGAATGAAAAATCATAGCTTCTAGAGGTAACTGCTGTTAATACTTTGTCGTGCCTTTTTGGCGTATATAATAACCTGGTCCATGTTATATATATACATACATATGTACTTTATCTATCAATGTATGAGTTTTCTGGGTATTTAGTGCTATGTGAAAACATTATTATTTTTTATATTTATTGCACGTACAATTATTAGTCCATCTCTACCCATATGTGTTCTTATCTATTCCTTGCTTTATACAGTAAATAAAGTTGTGATGAAATCTTTGTGTTTAGCTCTTTAAAAAAATTTTAAAATCTGTTAGTGTGCATTTGTATGTATAGGTATGGTGTGTGTGGGCATATGTGGAGGGTAGAGGACTATTCTGAGGTATCAGTTCCTCCTTTTATCTTTCTGTGGATTTTGGGGATTAAACTCATGCTTGTGAGATAAGCCATAACTGGTTGAATCATTTCGCCAGCTCCCTGTATTTGTTTATTTATCTAATTAAGTTTTATTTAATTTATTTTATCAGTATTTTTGCTGTTTAAAACTTGCAATCCTTGGATATACCTAGATCATATAAGCAAATTTATGACTAAATTTCACCTTCGGTCTATTGCAAATGATATTGGTTTTTAAGATGTAGACTATCTCTTTGCAAGCCTATAGAATTTAGTCTTAATACAGCAAAAATTGAGTATTTGGTCTACATTCTGAATCTCATGGGATACATCTCATGGCTTGTTTCTTCCAGTTTTCCATAGAATGCTCACATGGGTGAATGGATATTCTGCTAACTAAGAAATTTGCTGCTGTGAAGCAAGTTTGGGAAAAACAGAAGTAAACAAAGGTGTCGAGATTTCTCTTCCAAAGGACTTCTCAAAGGCTTTCCTATCTAAAAGCTACCCATGATGAAATCAGTTCCTCAATGTGTGGGAATCACAGAGCAATCATTTTGTGTGACTTCAATTTGGAAAGCATAAATGTGATTCTAGTTTTTCACTCAGAATGGACATTATCAGTGGCAATTCAGGAGTGTTATATTCTAGTTATATTACTGAGGGTAACACAAAGATCTGTTACAATAACAAGTGTATCTTGAAGTCTGTATTATTTACCCATATTGCAGTATGTGTGGGTGACACTCTTGACTCTTTCCCAAACTTCAGTGAGAGCAGAGACTGCTTACAAATTCTAACCTCACTAGCTACAAATTCTCTCTCTCTCTCTCTTCCTCCCTCTCTCTTTCCTAAAGAAATGTAGTGACCTGAATAAGGTTGAGTGTGAAGATAACTTAATGACCCTTAGTATGTATTTGTATGTTCAGTTGATGAATGACACTTACACTTCTGAGACTGAGAATATTAAAATACTTACATGTATTTTTGATTATTAATAACAGACTTTACACTCCACTTTTTTAAAATAGATTTTCACTTTTACTAAAACCTATTAGAAAGCTATTACAATGGTAAAATTTTATTATTTTAATAGAATGATCTTATTTAATAAATATTCCAAAGTCAAACCCCTGCAGTCAGCTCATATCCTTTGCTGAGATGGGAACTGGTTACTTCCAAGTTTCTTTGATTACATTTGCTAGTATTTGAACCTAGGGCTTAGTAAATGAGACTGATATAAATTTTCTTATTTAACAGTCTTTGTTTGTAGTTACTATTATGATTTTGTTATGGAATGTTTTATAAAATTTCAAATTAAACATTTTATTTTAATATAAGTACTTATTAGCATATATTCAATCCTAAACACTCATTACCTAGTTCTTTAAAAATAGGGCTTAAATTTTTCTTTTTGATATCATAATCACTTACATCATTTCTACCTTCCTGTTCCTTGTTCCAAACCCTCCCATATACACTTCCTTTCTCTCTTTTAATTCATGGCCTCTTTTTCCATGTTCCATGCACATGCGTGTGTGTGTGTGTGTGTGTGTGTGTGTGTGTGTGTGTGTGTGTGTG
>CAJQZJ010033452.1:766008-826468 GCA_907164525.1 Lophiomys imhausi
GTGTGTGTGTGTGTGTGTGTGTGTGTGTGTGTGTGTGTGTGTGTGTGTATTTATTTATTTATTTATTTCCTAAATAAAACTTGCTCAGTCTGTATGATGTTACTTGTATTATGTTTTCAGGGCTGACCATTTGGGATCAGATAACCAATGCTTTGCTCTTTCATAAGAAAGACTATTTCCACGTTCAGCTTTTTATAATGTTAACTTTTCCAAATCTACACAGCATTATGAAAACCAGTATTGGAGCATTCAAGGTAAAAACATTTCTGTCACCACCAACATCTGCTGTGTACTTTTACAGCACAGCCATTAGATTTTTCTCTCTACTTCCTCCCTAAGTCCTGCCAAAGGCATCTGTTCTATGTTTACATAACTTTGTCACTTCAAGAATATTTTACCTGTTTGAAAAGGTATGGATATGGGTGGGTGAGGAGGATTTGGTAGGAGTTGGGGGGAGGAGAAACCATTATCAGAATATATTGTACAACCCCCTGTTTTCCATAAAATTAAAATTATATATAAAAGAATATCTCACAATGATGTGACACAGAACTGCTATACCTTCATGGTCAAGACGCTCTTATCGATCTATAATGGCCTTCAGTGGCCTGCTGATTTTCTGTGTTCTGCAGTCTCTTTATATGATACCAATCAGCTTCTTTTATATGATATCAATCAGCTTCTCTTATATGATACCAATACAACTCTTTCTCTTTCCTTCTGATCATCTTTGAACAACACATATTTTTTGTCTCTTTATTTTCAATTCTGTCTCTATATTTTATATTTGAAGTGTCTCATTGAATAAACACATATGCATATATAGTTCTATTATAATTTTTAAGTCATTACCAATAGTTTTCCTCTTTTGTTTAATTTTTTCTGGTAATGTGCATTTTGGTTACATATTTAATGTAATTATTTCTGTGTTGGAACTTAAATTGGTCCCTTTTTCATTTGTTTCTTTTCTCTGCTTTTTTCCCCTCTGTCTGCCTGTGGATTACACCCACATATTTTTAAAGTGTATTTTTTAATTCACTTGTATTCTGTGTGTGTGTGTGTGTGTATGTGTGTGTTTGCATGCGTGTGTCTGTGTATGTTTGCATGCATGTGTCTGTGTGTGTGTCTCTATGTGTGTGTGTCTCTATGTGTGTGTGTGTGTGTGTGTGTGTGTGTGTGTGTTTGTGCAGGGATTAAATTTGGGGGCTTCTTGACCTATTGAATACTAGGCAAGCACTTTGCCACTGAGCTGCACCCCACAGCACCATGTAGAATAATTTTTAGTAGTTGCTACTGTAATTTGTTATGTTATATAACTGTTAATTGGTGTTGTTTAAGTTAAACATAGAGATCTTACATCTATTTATGTCCTTTTACTCTCTAAAGCTTAAAATATTTGTTTATAATGTTTCCTTGCAGATGTGTACAGCTATGTCAGACAGTATTGTGTTTCTGTAGCCATCAAGCACCATTTGAAAACCCACAGAAGGAATCATATAACACTTACCCATATTTTTGCATGTTATATTCTTCATGTAGTTTCAAGGATCTTGTTTTCTTTCTGTTTAGAGAACTTTGTTATCCATTACTTCAGAATAGGTCATTGGACAATTCTCTTGATTATACTTTATTTAAGAATGCCTTGTGCCCCCCCTTTATTTCTAAAGGATATGTTCTCTGGATAGAGCATTCTTAGGTGACAGTTCTACTTTTTTATTTTCAAAGTTTGAAAAATGTGACACCTTTCTTTGACTGAAGGGTTTTGATAATGAATTCATTGTTATTCAAACAGATTTTTCTGCCCAGGAAAATGTTGTGTATCTATTTCACTAGTTTTACAAGTTATTTTCTTTGTCTTTGATTTCATAAGTTTGACTATAGTGGGCGTATTATAATTTATTGGTGTTTAACCAGTTTGGACTTAGCTGGATTCTAGATCTGTAGGGTTCTGCTTTTTGCAAACTTTGGGAACATTTTTGGTATTATGTCTTTGCAATTTCCATTTTCTTTAGGTATAACTCTGTGATGTATGAAGCATAAAGCACATGGAACTCACTGTCATGCTAAGTCTGGTTCATTGTATCTTCTGTTTTCTAAATTATGGAGGTTTCTCATATATGTTTGATATATAATGTACAGGGGTTCTAGAAGTTATTAATTAGAGAAATAGGGAACTTTCTATTCCATCTTCCCTGAAAGAATACACACACACACACACACACACACACATATATGTGTGTGTGTGTGTATTCTTAGTATATCTCTCAGCTATCTATAGCATATAGAATTACTTGTTCTATAATGTATTGAAATAATTTTCTGATAAAATTAGCTGACTGAATTTTAATGTGTATATGAGAGGAAAGAAGGTTCATACTCCTCTTGATAAGGAAGGAAGGAGCCCTTGAGTCTAACAGGATACATATATTTAAGGCATTATGAGCTACTTTGTGGTAACTAACCATTGTTTTTTAGGCTGTGTGGTAGTGCATACTTTTAACCCCAGCATTTAGGAGACAGAGGCAGGTAGATCTCTAGAGTTCAAGGCCAGTCTAGTTTACAACGAAAAGTTCCACACCAGCCCAAGGCTACATAATGAGGCTCTGACTTCAAAAATAATAAAATAGCCAGGCATGGTGAGCATGCCTTTAATCCCAGCACTTGGGAGGCAGAGGTAGGTGGATCACTGTGAGTTCGAGGCCACCCTGGTCTACAAAGCAAGTCCAGGACAGCCAGAGCTGTTACACAGAGAAACCCTGTCTAGAACCCCCCCAAATAAAAATAAATAAATAAACAAACAAACAAACAAATAAATAAATAAATAAAATAGATGTTAAAAAACAAAAACAAAAGAGTCAAAAAGATTTAGTTCTTAAAATTAAAAGGCCTTATAGCAACAGATATTTCAGTTGGGTTCTAAAAATGCTAAAATTAGCAGGGATGAAAAACAAAAGGCCATATCAGGTGGGAAGAACAGTAGGGGTCATCATCATACCAAAGAAAATCTTATAGATCAAGAGAAGACAAAATAAGATTGCAGGTTCCCAAATCAGTTCACAAAATAAACAAACTTAAGGACCAAAGCAAAAAAACACTACCCAACCCCTGCCATCCCCACCAGCAGTATGTTAGCTGAACTGGTCTTCAGATTATAATTATTATAATTATATAATTCACAAGATCCTGTTGAACACTGATAAAGGAGGAAAGAGAAATATTTTTGTTTTAAAAATTCTTTGCATTTCTCTCTCTATCTATCTATATTTAAATTTCCTGAGACATAGTGAAATATTTAAGAAATACATATATTTATGACTTATTTCAAATTTGAAATTTCTTTTTAGTTCTACCTTTAATTACTACTTCAATTCCTTGAGGAATTGCTATAATTCTGAGTCTGATCTGTGCTTTTTTATTCTTATACCTACCATAATTATCATTTTATACACATTGGTACAGTTTGGATATGGACTAGGTCCTAAAGGCCACACTTTAAAGACTTGGTTGCCATTTCAGTGCCATTGCAAAGTGGTAGAAATCTCTAACAAATGTGGTCTATTGGAATGGTTGCGGTAACTGGAAGCATTCTTTTGCTGTGGGTTATGGGACATACTTTTAATCTCAGCATGCTTCTAATCCCCCTTTTTCTATTTTCCTGGTCACCATAAGGTAAAGAGCCTTATCTACGAGGTGTTTCCAACTCACACATACAATGTTGCCAAGGGCAATGGGGGCAGTTCATAATAGATTAAAAACTTCCCAAAATGTGAGCCACAACAAACCTGTTTTGGCTTTAAACATTTATTTATTCATTTATTAATTTTACATCCTGATCACATCCTCCTCCCTCTGTCCCACCTGATCCCACCCTCCCACCGACTTTCCCTTTGCCTCTCCCTTTCGCTTCAGAAAAGGGAACTCCCCCTCTTCAACCTATCCCTCAAGTTACACAGAATTAAGAGCATACTCTTCCTCTGAGAACAGACAAGGCAGCCCATCTAGGGTAAGGTGATCCTCAAATAGGCAAGAGAGTCTATGTCAGGGACTGCCTCCACTCTACTTGGTAGGTAATCGACATGAAGATCAAGCTGCCCACCAGTTACATATGTGTAGGGGGCCTAGGTCCAAATCATATATGCTCTTTGGTTGGTGCTTCAGTTTCTGTAAACCCCCAGGGGGCTAGGCTAGTTGACACTGTTGGTCTTCCTGTGAAGCTCTTGTCCCCTCTGGATCTCTCTACTCTCCCTCCCACTTTCCCACAAATACCCAAAGCTCCACCTACTGATCTGCTTCTGGGTGGGACCTTTCAGAGAATAGTTATGCTAGGTTCCTGCCTGGATATCAGAAAATCATTAATAGTATCAGGAGTTGGCTCTCTCCCATTGGTTGGGTCTCAAGTTGTGCCAGTCATTGGATGGCCATCCCCTCAAATTCTGTTCCATTTTTATCCCTGTTCATCTTGTATTCAGGATTCTGGTTAAAGGTTTTGTGGGTGGGTTGGTGCCCCTCTCCCTCCACTGGAGTCCTGCCAGGCTACGATGTAGCCACTTCTTTTTCCATGTCTTCTGCTGCTAGGAATCTCACCTACCGTTTCCCTATCCTCCCAGGAGAATAACCCTTTCGCTGTTCTCCCACTTGTTTCAGAAATTGATTTCATAGATTTCCCTTCTCTTTCCCAGATCTCTCACCTCCCATCCCGCTCTAACCACACCTGACCCCCACCCTCATTCCCCTCCTCATACCCCATCCCAGTTAGTTCCCTTTCTTCATCCGCTTTTTATGTCTATTTTATTTCCCTTCTGAGTGAGATTCAAGCAGCTTCCCTTTGGCCCTCCTTGGAACTTAGCTTTTTTGGGCCTGTGGATTTTAAGGTATTTATCCTTTACAATATGGCTAATATCTACTTATAAATGAGTACATACCATGTATCTTTCTGGGTCTGGGTTACCTCACTCAGGATCTTTTCTATCTATCCATTTGCTTGCAAATTGCATTATTTCATTGTTTGTTTTTTTTTTTTTTTTTTTTGGTTTTTCGAGACAGGGTTTCTCTGTGTATCCTTGGCTGTCCTGGACTCACTTTGTAGACCAGGCTGGCCTCGAACTCACAGTGATCCGCCTGCCTCTGCCTCCCAAGTGCTGGGATTAAAGGCGTGCGCCACCACCGCCCGGCTATTTCATTGTTTTTAATAGCTGAATAGTATTCCATTGTATAAATGAACGATTGTTTCTTTATCCATTCTTTGGTTGAGGGACATCTGGGTTGGTTCCAGTTAAAGCTGCTGTGAACGTAGTTGAGGAAATGTCCTTGTGGTTTGGTGGAACTTCTTTGGGTATATGACCAGGAGTGGTATAGCTGGATCTTCAGATAGAACAATTCCCAATTTTCTAAGATAATGCCAGATTGATTTCCAAAGTGGTTGTATAAGTTTACACTCCTACCAGCAATGGAGGAGTGTTCTCCATCTCCACATCTTTGCCAGGATGTGCTGTCACTCGGTTTTTTATCTTAGCCACTCTTTATCTTTACACTTAGGATGTAAGATGGCATCTCAGAATCACTTTAATATTCATTTCCCTGATTATTAAGGACGTTGAACATTTCTTTAAGTGTTTTTTAGCCGTTACAATTTCTTCTGTTGTGAATTCTAGGTTTAGCTCTGTACCCCATTTTTTGATTTGATTATTTGGTTTCTTGGTGTTTAACTTCTTCAGTTATTTTAAAAATTTGGATATTAGCCCTCTGTCAGATGTGGGGTTGGTTAAGATCTTTCCCAATCTATAGGCTGCCATTTTGTTCTATTGACAGTGTCCTTTGCCTTACAGAAGTTTTTCAGTTTTATGAGGTCCCATTTATTAATTGTGGGAGCTATAGGTTTTCTTCAGGAACACCTGGATATCTCCTGTACCAATGATTCAAAGCATTTCCCACTTTCTCTTCTATTAGAGTTAATGGATCTAGTTTTATGTTGAGGCCTATGATCCACTAGGACTCCGGTTTTGTGCAGGGTGATCAGTATGGATCTATTTGCAGTCTTTTACATCGAGTTAGACCAGCGCTATTTGTTAAAGATGCTGTCCTTTTTCCAATGTATGATTTTGGCTTCATTGTCAAAATGAAGTGTCTGTAGGTGTGTCATTTTTTTTTAAACATTTATTTATTTATTATGTATACAGTATTTGCTCCACATATATGCCCAGGCAGATCTCAATGTAGATGGCTGTGAGCCACCATGTGGTTGCTGGGAATTGAACTCAGGACCTTGGGAAGAACAGCCAGTGCTCTTAACCTCTGAGCCACCTCTCCAGCCCTAGGTGTGTCATTTTATTTCTTGGTCTTCAATTCAATTTCATTGACTGATTGGTCTGTTTCTATGCCAGTACCACTGTTTGTATGCCAGTACCATGCAGTTTTTATTGCTATTTCTCTGTAGTACAGATTGAAATCAGGGATGGTGATACCTCCAGAGGTTATTTTGTTGTACAGGATTGTTTTATCTATTCTGGGAAGTTTGTTTTTTTCCATATGAAGTTGAGAATTGTTCTTTTTTTAAAAAAATGATGTATTTATTACTTCAGGTTACATCTCCATTGTAGTGTCCTCTTTTCATCCCTCCCAGTCCTGCCCTCCCACCCTCTACCCCCTATCCCTTCCATCCCACTCCTTTGGAGTGGAGTGTCTCTATAAAACAGTCCCCCACCCCAGTTCAGCAGTCATATGAGGGCCAAGAGCCTCCTCATACACTGGGGGCCTACAAGGCAGCACCACTAGGGCAAAGTGTCTCACTGACAGGAAAAAAAAGTCTATGTTCATGTTCCCTTTGGTGCATTCATTGTAGTATCGTTATCCTGTACTATATGGCTAAAATCTGACTATAAGTGAATAGATGCCATGTGCATATTTCTGGGTCTGGTTTAGCTCACTCAGGATGAGCTTCTCTTGTTCCATCCATTTGGCTGCAAATTGCACGATCTCGTTGTTTCTGATAGCTGAGTAGTATTCCATTGTGTAGATGTACCACAGTTTTTAAAATTCATTCTTCGGTTGAGGGAAACAATAATCTGGATTGTTTCCAGTTTCTAGCTATTACAAATAAGGCTATTATGAACATATAAGGTCTGTAAATACTTGTGTTGGTATTTGATAGGAATTGCATTGAATATGTATATTGCTTTTGGTAGGATGGCTATTTTTATTATGTTGATACAACCTATCCATGAGCATGAGAGCTCGTTCCATCTTCTGATATCTTCTTCGATTCCTTTTTTCAGAGACTTGAAGTTCTTGTCATATAGGTCTTTCACTTGCTTGGTTAGAGATACACCAAGATATATATTATTTGAAGCTATTGTGAAGGGTGTTTTTTCCCTAATTTCTTTCTCAGCCCATTAATCTTTTGTATGACAAAGGGCTACTGATTTTTTGGAGTTAGTTTTATACCCAACCACCTTGCTGAAGGTGTTTATCAGCTGTAGGAACTCTCTGGTAGAATTTTAGGGGTCACATGTGTACTATCATATTATCTGTGAAAAGGTATACTTTGATTTCTTTTCCAATTTGTATTCCCTTGATCTCCCTTAGTTGTCTTATTGTTCTTGCTATAACTTCAAGTACTTTACTGAAAATATATGGAGAGAGTGGGCAGCCTTGTCTTGTCCCTGATTTTAGTGGAATTGCTTTGAGTTTCATTGTGTTTAATTTGATATTGGCTGTAGGCTTGCTGTATATTGCCTTTATTATGTGTAGGTATGGTCCTTGTATCCTTGATCTCTCTAATACTTTTATCATGAAGGGGTGTTGGATTTTGTCAAAGACTTTTTCAGCAGCTAACGATATGATCATGTAATTTTTTTCATCAGTTTGTTTATATGGTCAATTACATTGATGGATTTTCATATATTGAACTGCCCCTGCATCCCTGGGATGAAGCCTATTTGATTATGGTGGATGCTATTTTTGATATGTTCTTGGACTTGGATTTAGTCATTCCTAACACTCATTTGATTATATTTTCCTGCATTTCTTTGAGGGATTTGTTTCTTCTTTTAAGGCCTCTTGGCTTCTTGCTGCTGTGCTCTTTTCTTTTTCTCTTTCTCTTCCTTCCTTCCTTCCTTCCTTCCTTTCTTTTTTTGTATGGTTTTTCAAGACAGAGTTTCTCTGTGTAGCCCTGGCTGTCCTGGCCTTGCTTGTAGACCAGTCTAGCCTCAAAATGCTTGTATCCTCACACTGACCTCTAGACATTTGGATGTCCCTAGTTTTGACCCATTGTTACTGTTGCCCTCTGAATCTCTTGAACATGAGGTAGGGTCCTTGACAGAGACTAGATATTTCTGGGGACCAGTGGTCCTTCTTAGGATGGTGAGGTGGCCTAGAAGTTAGATCTCAGCAAACAGCCTGCAACTAACCTCTGCTGGTTATATTCACATTGAATCCACAGGCAGGGTATTGGGGAAGAGGGTGTCTAACTTGGATGATATTATGGTCTGATTGATCTTCTCAGGGAGGCAGGTAGGTTTATGTGGAGGATGGAATTCCAGAAGTCTGGTAGGGCCATTGACCAGAGTTTAGGGCCACAGATTGCAGCCCTGTGGGCAGAAGGTAGAGTATCCAGGCCTGACCAGATTGATTCTGGACCAAAAGTCCCTGTTCGGAAGGAGGCTAGTCCCCATGTTCACTGGGTCAACACAAAAACAGTTTGCATATTGGGGTCAGTAGCTAGCTTCACAGTTGCTGTACAATGACTGAGATAACCTCCAGTTACTCAGATACCATGCACACTGGTCACCACCATCTTGGATATTCAGCAGTTTAGTCCACCATCAACATGGAGGAAAGTAGGGTTGAACACATGCAGACATGGTTCTGGAGAGGTACCTGAGAGTTCTATCTTGGTCTGCAGACAGCAGGAAGAACAAAACTTGTTTTCTTTACAAAGTGATTTATCAGAGTTTTTTTTGTAGTTACGGAAAGCAGGTTAGCACATACATTCACAAGGAGAAAAATGTACTCATGGGCATGTATTTTTATACACATATAGATATGTAATAAACACAGATTTATGTAGAAATACACATAGGCATAAGAGCATGCAAAGATACATGTTTATGTAGTTTGTGTGTATACCAATGTCTGATAAAAGAGAAGCCAATAATGTTATATTAACAGCTTCATAGGTATTTTCATGAAAAATTAGGAGATAGTCTCTCATGTATGGCAGTTAATTGCCATTTTGCTCTGAAATTGCCATTTTTTTCTCTTAGAGAAGTTTCTACTTTAAATCTACAGCAGATAAAATATGTTGTTGATAAAATCAGTTGTGGAATCTGCTTAGTGATGTTAAAAATATTCTAGAGCAAGAGAGGAAGCAGCGCGTTACTTCATTGTCTTCTGAATTGAGTGATCATCTCACTTTGTTCCAAAGACCAAAATGCCCGTGTGGGACTGTGCTTGATGTCTTTCCGGAATTCACTAAACTAGTCTAGTCTGGTATTAAAAACCAAACCAAACAAAATGCAAATGGATCTAAAACAACAATTTCCATAAATCCTTTTAGAAAATCATTTGGCAAGGAAGTCTTTTAAAAGTCCAACTCAACCTGAACAGACTTTTTTAGAAGCCTATTTCCTGTTTTTCTCTCCAGGAAACACAGAGAACAGTGCTTTTGAAAAAGTTCCAAGTTCCTTGCTGGAGATCAGCTTCCTCAATTAATTTTGAAACTATTATGCATCAAGTGTATCTGTATATTAAGACATTTTCACTTAGACCCCTCAAATACAGCCTCTATTAGTGCACACCTCCTTATAGGAAGCTCTTATGTAAATCCCTTTTAATGATAAGTGGTGGTTATTAGTTCCTGTAATTGTTTTTGTGCATTTTTTTCCTCCACATATTATTTGTTCAGAAGTGGCATAGTGTCCTGGTAAAGAACATGGTACACAGAGTCAGAGGTTTTATAGAAGCTTCACTCCTTCCCTTACTATTATCTGTCTGGGTGGCCTTGAGCAACATTTGTGTGCTTCAAATTTTCTACCTGACAGAAAATAGTGGATCCTTTCATTGAAAGAGCTAGTGTACATCAAAGTACAGAAGAGGACACAGAAAATTTTTGTGCTATATGCACTTCTGTTACTACACTTTAAATAGATCAGTATACACACACATACATGTATTTATAAAATCATCAATGTATGTAGTCTGTCCTTTAAGTTTTTCCTTCAGCAAAGAATTCAGCCCTTGATAAATACAATCTGAGAAAAAAAAATCTAGAACTTCCCACATTATACAGGTTGTCCTTATTAAAAAGGGCCAACTACTTCATTATTTTTAAATGTTGAACCATAATATTTGGAACTTAGTTTATTTCTAAGCATGCTTTATAGTTGTTATATTCAGTGGCAACATGTTGCTAGTCATCAGGGAAGATGACTAAGGTCTTGTGAGAATTTAACCCTTGCTATAGTGAGAACTTAATCTTTGCTAATTAATCACATTCCCATGTGTATTTGTTTTTTTGTTTGTTCATTTGTTTTGTTTCATTTTGTTTTTCCAGTAAATGACTTCTTACTCTATTATTATCCCCTCCAGTGCCCATTGATTCAGAGAAAAAAACAAGTGGAATTTACTGCTTTGATTTTTGAACTAAATCTTGGGGCTGTTTTCATTGTAATTCAAGGCACTGTTTAATCCTTTGCTTAGAAGCTATTGGAGTGAAAATGTTCATGCTGCAGATTTACTTTTTGACAATGACGCATGGGAAGATAATTCCACAAGAACAAGAAAATCTGATATTCGCTGGAAGAAATTGAAATAAGGAACACCCAGTCCCATGTGCTAACAAAGTGGGGAATCCTTTCCAAAGCTTTGTATTGTGCAAAGGATACTTTTCTGGTGTGCTGAGAAGTTGTCTCTGGGACCATCACACTTGGAATTCCAGCAGATTACCCTGTCATCAAGTCATCAGTATGCTGCTATTTGAATAAACACAGCTGTTGTTTTCCAAGAAATATGGCTAGGAGCAGCAAGGAAAAAAAAGGGCAATTAGTGTTATTGAAATGGAGGGGTACTCAGGATGGCACATATATATTTATGAGAGTTTTCGTTTCCGAATAGCTATTTACCATGCTGTGACTGAGTGGTGGGGGGTGGATGGTGAGGGGTTGGGGAAGGTGGTGGTTACAAGCCTTTCTCCAAATCCTTGTTACTTTGCTGAATTCTGCGATCTAATATTAATTATGAATAATTTTCATAATTAAATACATATTTTAATTCATGTGACCTTGTGTTGTCATCTCTAAAAAGAAAACTTAAAATTTTTATGACTTCCATTGGTATGCAAGCATAGATGAATAGACAACATTTTAAAATTATACTAGTGACTTTTCTTGTTAGAATATCTGAAGAGCGAAGGAATCATGTCTCAGAATCAGGGCACAAGCTTACTTTTTGGGGATTTGGGAGGTGGACAAGAATACATTCCTCTTGGTATCATGAAAGGAACAGTACGCTAGAAAAGTCATTCACAGACCAGCAGTGTGGCCACAGGGAAAAGATTCCCCTGCAACTCACATATTTCATCTGTGATATGGATGTTGAACAATGTGACCTCTCAAGACCCTGTAGACTCCATGGTGCTTTTAATACAAATCTTCATGATTCAGCTCTGATATTCAATGCTAATCAATAAGCTTATTAGAGATCCATGAGAACCTGTAGTTGTGGTCTTATGCTTAGTTAAATATTTCTGTTATACTTTTAGTATAAATGAAGACAAACATACGGATGAATAACAAAAATTATTTTGGGGTGTTTTATTTAAGTAAAACACTTTGTTTTGATTTTGCAGTCGTCAGTCTTTAGTATAGGATTCAGTTAATCAGTGTGGTTTAATAGTGTTGGCTTGGCAGTTGGAAGGGGAAAGGAATGGTAGATTTTAGAGAACAGTTTTTAAAGTTCTAGGATTTCCAGTAAAAAGATGAAGTTTAGTTACATCTACAGTCATCACTGTGATTTAACTTAAAATCACTGAAGACCAGACAATTCATCAGCTCTCGCTTGCTTTGTGTCTTCAGTTGATACCAAATTTAAAAGTGAGTCCTTCTGTTTAGTCCAATGGACCTAAATTGTATAAAGACATGATAGGAAAAAAAAAACAAAGAAACAAATAAACAAACATCCAGGCAAAGGATACTAGAGGTTTTCCTCCCCTCAAGTGGATGTGAATGGAAGATCTCACAAAGAACTCATTCTGTAACTAGCAGACACTTTGAAAGAAGAATGACACAACTTTGTGAGTAACATTCAGGGTCTACATGGAGAAAGGATGACGAAGACTTTGGCTCATCAGTCAGGACAGGGACAGTCTAGGTGTGTCTGAGGTCTGATTGTACGACCTTGGGTCCAGCCAGGAGATACTGTGGTCTGAACTCAACCCTCCTCATTAACAGGAGCAACACACAGTAGTGTACTGCTTTATTCTTCCAGAGGTCCTTTTCACTTATTATCTCATCTCTGATCCATTTTTAGAATGGTGTTAGCTTTACCTCATGCTCAACATGTCATCATTTCCTTGGAGACATTATGGCTATGCTGATAGGTCTCTTGCTTTAGACAACCTCTGCAGGAGGCTGAATGTATAGCACCAAATAACAAAGTTAGCTAAAACAGAAAGCTTCTGGTGGGGTCCCATAATAGTTATAAAAGTGGGATTAAGCAGGACTTATGCCATGGTGTCTGTCCCACTTTGTCCCTATAGAAGGCAAAGACCCACTTTTTTTTTTAATTTAGTCCTTAGGCAACTAGCTTGACATAGAAGCACTTATTGACTCTAATTCTGTTCTCTGTAGAGCCACACTCCTTTCATTATACCCAATGCTTTTCTATATATAAGGGAACTGACCTTTTGTGTTTGTTTATTTTTCTTGTATACACCTTTTCTTTTCCCAGAATTAGTATGAGTAACTGATTCTCAGCCTAGACTTGGTAGGGCAGCATGGCTTATATAAGAACTAGGACGGAATCTGAGAGGCAGTTTATACTGAAAGAACACTGAGATTATTAAGCCAGTAACATCTTCAGTCTGTCATTAGACCTTTGTTTTCTCCAAACACACTTCCTGTTTAGTTTATACATTTAGTTCCCTTATTACTCTTTGAGTTCTAAGGACAGAGACATATTTCTCGTGGCTTAATGCCAATTTTTATAGTTAATATTTTGGTGCTTAGTATTATGTATCTTGCAGGGCTGTAATTTGTCCTCAAAGGACATCACCTACTTCCTGTTTGTGTATGAACTCCATGCATTTCTAAAACGTATTTTGAAAGACTAAGAGTTGACCCATGAAAAGTTCTGAGGGGTGGTTTTCTAACTTCAGAATCTGTGGAAATGCCAAGTAATGCAAAAGAAAAGAATATACACAAGGCAGGGTGGACACTCATGTATTGGTATAGATGCCAACTTGTGGGGGTAGCATTGTTACTTTTTCTTCCACTTTCTTCTCTCATTCTTAAAAAAAAAAAAATCTATTGTGCCAGATGGGACATAGGAACAGAAGTTGAGATGGATAGAAACATGGATAAGACTCAGCTGGGTTCCAGCTAGGGATTTCAAGGTTAGGTTATAGTCAGTGTTAAGAGTTTGTAAAATTCAATCTTGCCAGAATATAACAATCCCAGTCAAAAGGCCAAGTAAAGGACTCACCATAACTTTGTAGAGCCTCAATTTCCTACTCCAAATATAGCCACTCTGAGAGTTAAGGCTTCATCATATGAATCCAGGATATGCATGTATGTAAGCATGTATGTATGTGTGTATATTCCTTATATATATATATTTAATACGGATTTCATATATCAATTAGTACCTAAATTGAAGCTATCACATAGTGGTCTATTCTTTTGCATATTAGTAGAGGACAGTTATGAACGTGGCAATATTTTCACTGCTCTGGCAGAATGTGAGGCTGGATCCCACATGAAGAAGAAAGTGCTTCTCTTTAGTCCATTCAAAGTAGTTACTGGAACTTTTTAGAGACAGCAGAGAGATGGTCCCATGTTGTGCTTATTTTAGCACCCATTTTTTAATCCCTCGAGATGCCTTGTAATGTTTCAATTACAAGAACGAATCCCAAGAGTTCCAGATCACTCTGGCTACAGCTGACAGTGGCCCAGCAGTAACAGGAAACTTCTTAGTCAACCATCCATGAAGGTACTTCTCTGAGGGGACAAGGTCTTAATTTTGTTTGGGTCTACAGACACTGAGACATAATGAATGCATCCTGTCTGGGAATCAGTTTGTATCAGCATGTATCACCATTGTGCCTCAAGCCTATAGCCCAGTTATAACAATAGTTAATATCTGAGAGCTCACTTTTCATAGACATTGTGCTAGCTTACATTGGTTTAATATGCAATGCTGTAAAGGCAAGTCATAACTGCTCATAATGCAGAGAATGAAATAGGCTCAGATAAGTTAAACATTCCCTACATGTCCACAGATGCTGAGAGATGGAACTTAAATTTAAAGCCAAATAGTTGGAAGCCAGAGGCTGTATTTAACAGCTCTGCTTACAACTTTCAAGTATGGCTGTCAAGACATGGTACAGGAATGCTCCTCTCCTACATTAATCCCCAAGCTCTCGCAACACCCAGCTTAAAAATGAATGGACTTTCATATTAGCAGTATGTGATTTTGGTATGCCAGCCAGGAACACAGAATTTGCACTTTAATTCCTATCTAGTACTGCCTGTAACCAAGACGGAGTTGGATTAGCTGGGTTCCCCTTGAAAGACCCTTGGGAGAAATTTGACTACATTTTAAGTCTGAGGTATGATATTCTAAAGAGGATCCCAAAACATTAATGCCATTAGAGATTTTATCAGTGATATTGCTATTAGTGTTTAGCTCAACTGTTGCATTTATTATCTCCAATGAAAAAATACTTCTTTTCAGTTTTCATGTTTTCAGTTTTGTTAGTTCCTTTGGTTATTTTCTTATTCTCAACTGTTATAAGTAAATAACATATAAACTGTACTATCAAAATACAATATTTTTCTATATGTACAAAGCCTTTTGTAATAGAACTAGTTTATTTTATGCAAACAATTATTTTTTAATTATGTTGCATGTATTTTTAAAGCATGTAGCACCTGCAAAGTGATCATCTTTAACTATTTAACTATTTGCAGAATAGGGCAGCATGTGTATAGCCTGATTTGAA
The DNA here is from genome assembly GCA_907164525.1 of Lophiomys imhausi. Taxonomy (NCBI): domain Eukaryota; kingdom Metazoa; phylum Chordata; class Mammalia; order Rodentia; family Muridae; genus Lophiomys; species Lophiomys imhausi. The sequence continues at coordinate 781,223 of CAJQZJ010033452.1, forward strand.
TGAAACATAACAGAAATAACAGGTTGGGCAAGGAAAATGGAGTGTATAGATCACTCAAAGCAAAATTGTTTTAAAACAGAACATTTTATGTGGCCTTCCTTAGAGTCAGTGGCTTTCTAAAGAGATTGCACTACACTTTGATTTACTACCTCCCCAAAAGTTTAAACCCAAGGTTGTTTCATAATGATGCTTTCTTTCAAAGTGTTCTTATGAGGAGCTGAGAGCACCCAAACAGAGATGAACATTTAAAACACAGAACATAAAATGAAGCTGCACTAATATGAAGCAATTGTTCTGCTGTAGATTCCTAAGAGTTGAATTATACAGTTCATGCCTAAGAATAAGATGAGCTCCATAATAAGCATGTTTCTCTGTCTCTGAAACTAGGCAGAAAACTTATAAATGCACTTTCCTGAAAGAGTCTTATTACTGGTCTACAGCTCTGAGCACTCTGTTCTCTCCTGGATGTTCTTGACTATTAATTCTGAAGCAGTTGAAAGGAGGCCTTGAATTGGAACTCAGCCCACAATGTGTTCTCTGTTGTGTGGCTCCCAGGGGCCCTGCCTGCTCTTTGGCAGACACTCACTTAACCTGACATGCTTATGTGTTTGTTCTTCTTAAAAGGAGAACCTCGTTGTTTAGGAATCAAGAGGGTGTTCTGGATCTAAGAAGATATTTTTAAAATTATGAGGCAAGTTAGTATGAAAGCTGAGTTAGATATAGAACTTTAAACTCATGGAGATGGTTAGATAGTAGAATGTTAAAGTCAGGTGCCAAATACATATGGACTGGACATTGGGAATGTACGCTAAGCCATATAACTCTTATAATTGTGGCCTATTTATTTCTGTTGTTTTGTATTGTATTTATAGTTATAAGAAAAAAACATTTTTTGAACTGAAAGGGAGAGCTGTTGGGGGAAAAAAAGAAATACCTTAAACTAAAAAAAAAAAAAGGAAGGGAAGAGGATGGGGGGGTTGAGGGGGAGGAGGGTGGAAGGGTGGGACTGGAGGGGGGAGTAGGGAGGGATTGTGATTGAGATGAAACTTGAAGAAATAAAAAATAAATTATTAAAAAAAAAAAAAGGAGAACCTCGGGCTGAATATGGTGTGGGGATAGGGAGAACCTGGGTTACAGACTCAGGTACAAAGAGATTGGAAAGAATGCTGAGGAGAGGCTAGAGCAGGTAGGAGGGAAAACCTTGCCTCATATTTGTTCTGGAAATAGTCTTATCCACAGGAGCATTTGACCCTCATCTGTAGTGAAAGGGAACAAATGTCTATGTAAACTTTATAAGGAAAATTCCATGCAGTCTTGGTTTGCAGATCTAACTCTACAGTGGTGTCTTATCTCTGTTTCTTTATGTCTCAGTGACTTCCTGAACATTTTGTGGTCTCTTTGTAAAAGCAGAAGACACATTCTAAGTACAAATCTCATGTTTTGTTTCATTGTTTTAGTTTCCAGCAAGTTTCTTTTGAGGCCTTAATGAACTCTTAACACTTATTTACAGTGACAATAGTTGTATACTCTCTTAGTTGTGCCTGTTATTTGAGTAGAGAACAGGCTTTTTGGATATGAGGAAAGCATTAGGGCTAAGTAAAATTGGTAGAAAATTTTTTAACTGTTTATTTATTACTTCAATTTACATCTCCATCACAGTCCCCTCCCTCCACCCGGTAGAATTTTATTTTTTTCAGTTTATTTTCTTTTTCTTATTTGTTTATTTATTACTTCAAGTTACATCTCCATCAGAGTCCCCTCTCTCCACCCCTTCCAGTCCCACCTTCCCACCCTTTCTCCTCTCTCCCACCTATCCTACTCCTCTGGAGTGGGGTGCTCCTACATAGCAGACCCCCTCAGTTCAACAGTCATATGAGTGTTAAGAGCTTCCTCTTGCACTGGGGGCCTATATGGCAACTCCATTAGGGTAAAGCATCCCACTAACAGGTAACAAAGTCTATGTTCCTCACCCTTTTTTTGTGTTGGTTGTAAGATAGTTATCCTGTACTACATTGCTAAAATCCAGTTATATGTGAATAGATGCCATGTGCATCTTCTGAGTCTGGGTTAGCTCATTCAGAATGAGCTTTTCTAGTTCCATCCATTTGACTGAAAATTGCATGATTTCCTTTTTTTGGATAGCTGAGTAGTATTCCATTGTGTAAATGTACTACAGTTTTTTTTTTCCATTCCTTGGTTGAGAGACATCTGGGTTGTTTCCAGTTTCTAGCTATTACAAATAAGGCTGAACATAGATGAACATAGATGAGGAGGTGTCCTTGTAGATTGGTGAGGAATCATTTGGATGTATACCCAGAAGTAGTATGGCTGGGTCTTGAGGTAGAGCTATTCAAAGTTTTCTAAGATATTACCAGACAGATTTCCATAGTGGTTGTACAAGTTATTATTATTTTTAAATGATAGTGCCTATTCTCAAGAATTAGACTCTAAAAAGAAAGGAAGAAAGGAGTTGTGAGATGTTACCATAAAAAGAAAGGAAAGGCAGAAGACAAAAAGAGAAGTAGAATGGAAATGGGAGCACTGAATGTCCCTCAGCAATTAGGGCTGCTTCACTAAATGGCAGGTCAGCAGACTTGTCAGAGCTGATCCCTGTGCTCTATGCATCCCTGCTCAGGGATTTCATACCAGTAGTTGGAAACTGGCCTGACAGGAGTACTTACATTACAGAAACTGGCAAACACTACAAGTCAGTGCTGCTTCGTTTTTGTCCTCCAGAAAGAAAGATGGTTGTTAGATATTTAGTAGCAGACTAAACTATCAACTTCGTCCCATCAGGAGAGGATTTGAGAGAGGTTGTATTACTTGGGTAAGAGTTAATTCCAGAAATACAAATAACAAACTGGAATAAAGGGTCCTATGGTTACTGAAGCTGGAAGTAGGCCAAGGTCTCAGAGACATCAAACTGGATGAGAAAGTATGAGGTCCAAGCTCTAATGCCAGAAGAGGTGAAAGGTTATGGGAAGCCAGGAGGTTGAAGAGATTTTGAGAAGCATCAGGCGGGTATGATATATTTTATTTACTTTGGGCAAAAGCTACCACTCAGACTTCTGGGTGGAGGTAGCTTCTGGCAGGCACCCAGGCATGTATTGCAAACAGCCTGGCACAAGAAAATAGGCCACACAGATGAAGGGAACACAGATGTAGGCCTACAGACATATATGTTAGCAGGCGGGCTGACAAAGGTGAAGAAGGCTCTGCCTCTGACCCCATGATCATATTTACACAGAATTACATAAAAGTGACACATTCCACTTTTGAATAGCTATATAACAGATTACTTCAGGGTTCTCTGGACATCTGGTGTCAGCCATTTTTGTGTTGACACATAATAACCCCTCTCCCATGTTCTATATTAGCCATCTTGGCCTAATCTGTAAATCCATATCAGTGCCTTGTTATCTAACTATAAACAGGTCTTTGTTACAAACAAAAGGTGTATTTGAGGTGTTCTGTAGAGTAGGAACCCTCATAAAGTAAACTGGCTTTTGAGAGATTAACTTAGTTACACATACTACATGGGTAATAATTAGTCTAAATTTGCCTTTCTCCAATATTCTAACTCCTTCTGCCTACATGATAGAGCTCTTTTGCAGCCTAGACTCAAATTTCTGGGTCTCCTTCTAACTTGTTTTTAGACACTTCAGAGGCCCTCTGTGTTGGTAAGCAGGTGGATACCCCACAGTTTTGGAGTTGACATCCTCATTGTGGTCTGTATGAATGGAGCCTTGGAATCATGTACTGAGTAGCTGTGTTCTTCTATATGCACCAGCTTACCTTTCTCTAACTTTACACGTGACAGTAATGTCCTCAGCTCAAAGATCATTAATTCTGTTCAAGAGCAAGAATTAACTATCCTCCATCTTCTGGCTTTATTTTTGTCGTTTATTTATCCAATAAACCTTAGTCAAGGACTGAATGTTATGTAACAATTATTCATAATACAACAGATAATGTTATATGAAGACTTGAGGAAAATCATATATGATTAATCTAATATGATTTTCATATTAGAAACATTCTAATTTGGAAGCTGTGAAAAAAGAAAGTGCAAATGAAGGTTTGAAGACATTGATAGGGGAAGACACTGATGAATTATGCAGATTTTGATAAGATACTCTTAGAAGAAGCTGGAGTTAGGTATGTGGACTGGTGGGTGGGGGGCATGTTCATAAGCATAGTTTTAGACAGAGAGTGTCACAGTGTGGTCTTTGTATCTGAAACATAAATGTAAACTTGTAATTACCAAAGCCACAACGTTTTTGTCACTACCCCAAACCTTAATCAGAAATTCTGGGAATGGGTTCTGCATTGGAACAAGTCCTCTGTGTGGTGCTGATGTTAGCCACACCATGACAATCATTGCTTTAAGGAGTAGTAACAAGTGAAGCTACTAATGATCAAGTGAGGCCAATATCAATTGAACTACTGAACTTTGTACAGATTGATGGAAGTTGGATCCTTGGGCATGTTTTTTTTTTTTTCCAGTGTGTTCTTAAACATGCAAAGCATTTCAGCATTTTCACCTCTTTTGCATATAATGATTACACATATTCATCAAAAATTGATTGCATTGATTGCACCTTTTTTTTCCCAAGAGGATCATTTATTCTTTAGAATAATACTCATTCTCTAGGTAGCAGATATGGGACTTGAGGAAATGAAGAGGCTAAGAGAACAAAAATGTGTTCTGAGGTCCAGCAGTGTTTGTGGGGGAAGCAGCATTTGAGCTGCTGTGTTGGTGTCCCCATCGTAGCCTTCAGGAAATGAATATGAGTACTCCGTGTTTCTCCTTTACGCCTCAAGAAACTTGGAATAATGATTTTCTTTGGCACAGGAGTTAAATTTAAGCACATGAAATACCAGCTCAATATAGAATCCAAGCCCACAAATATAATTATGATTTCCCGTGGTTGACTGATCTTCTATGATGGTATCAACCTCTCTGGAACAGTTGGTAAGGGTTGTACCCATTTGAAAAATCTGGGTGTATCATGAACATTAGTATACTAGAAAGTTTCCATCTACCCATTAGTTCTTTAGTAGGTATTTGTTTCAATTCACTTTTCTATACCTGCTCAAGATACTATGTGGAAATTACAAGGTAGTTTTAGGTTGCATTTCCTTAGTTGCTAAGGATACCGATCACTTTTAAAGATACTTTCTAGCCACTTTTATTTATTCTTTTGATAACTTTATGTTGAGATTCACAGTACTGCAGATATATGAATCTGTGCTTCCTGGGTATTGAACTCAGTTTTGAATCATTCCAACATTTTCTATTATTGGTTAAAATAATATTCTATAATAATGAATCATAATTATGTAATATTAATGCATTATTTTATTTAAAAATAATTGACAATGGCTGGGGATATAGCTTAGTTGGTAAATGTTTGCCTGGTATGCATGAACTCTTGGGTTCAATACCAGCACAACATAAAAATAGATGCGTTGGTTCATATCTACAATCGTACTATTTGAAGATGAAGATAGAAGGACCAAATCATCCTCAATTACATAGCAGGTTTGAGACTCTATATAAAAATTAAACAATAAATGACAAGAAAAATGATAAGTAAATGTGGTTTAAAATAATCAAATTATGTTTGGATTAATTTTTGTATGTACATTTGTGCACCATATGCATGCCTAGTGGCTGAGAAGAATAGTAGAGGACATAAGAGGCTATGGATCTTGAACCACAGATTTTTTTTTTTACCTGCCATGTGGGTGCTGGGAATCAAAGTTGAGCCATCTCTACAACCCATATTTTATTTATGAACTAAAAATTGTATTTACCTAGGTAATTTATTATTCTTTGACAGTCTCACCTAAATTTTAATGTTTTGTTTGTTTGATTATTTGTTTGTTTGTTTTCACAATGAATCCTCCCATTGGTCTTAAGACAACAACTGTAAAAAAAAAAAAAACCCCAAAACCAAAAAACAAACAAAAAAAAACAAGAAGAAAAAGAAAAAAAAGAGAGAAAAAGAAAAAGAAAAAATGCAAAGAGACTGTGAGTTGTATCCTGTCACTTTGTCAGGATTAATGTCAAATCTGCTACTTAAACACTGCACACTTAGTAGTACAGGTTACTAATGAGCTGTACACAGACTAAGCTCAAACTACTTTCAATCATTATGAAATTATTTTCAAAGCAAATGTACATGAGTGACATTATATGTGCTGGGGTGGGAAGTGAGTATAAGTGGGTTTTACACATTAATTTCCATATGAACTATAATTTCTATTAAAATTTAAGCAATACAATTTTCAAATTTAGAGCCTATTAAGATGTTATTGAAATTCAAGAACTCTACTAGCTGTTTAGAAACCAGATCAACAGGCTAGGCATGGTTGTGCACTCCTTTAACCCAATTTCTAGGGCAGCAGATGCAGGCAAATCTCTGTTCTAGGCCTACTAGACCTGAATTGTAAGACAAATGAAAACAAAACAAAACAAATCAAAAAACCCTAGGAAGCAGATCAATAACATTTTCTTTTTTGATTTTATTCAAGGAAGAAGTTTGTTACTGACAATTAGTGAATTTGTTGGCTCATGATAATAATCAAAAGGGGCCAAACTTTTACTCATTTTAATTATGGCTTCTCAGTTCTTCAACTGATGCCCTCCATATTCCACACCCCAAATTGTTTATAAGACCTCAATAAGTCTACATTACTTATTAAGGCAGATGAAATTTTATATAAAATAAATGAGGTGTGTCAAGGAGAAAGAGAGAAAAGTGTAGATATTGGAAGCTTAAATTCACCATAAATGTGTTGCCGATTTCCTATTGCCTCATGGTGATATGTTTCTGTTTGTAACCATTCAGTGCCTGTGACTATAAAAATGATGTTGGTGGAACAAACAGGCAGGCAAGGTCAACTTGAAGAACTATCAGAAAGAATTTGTGGTAATTCATGCCATAGAGTTTTGGAGTACATAGGCCACCATATGGACTAGATAAAGGAAATAATCACTGACAGCAACTAGTTTAGATTTTTATCCTGAAACAAATTGATTTCAGGAGCTCAAATGTGTGTGTTTTTCAAAGGTGAAGGTAAGGATTTGGAGAATACATGTCTATGTTACTTGTCAAGGTATATGAAATCTTATATAAAATAAATGAGGTGTGTCAAGAAGAAAGAGAGTACAGTATATATATTAGAAGTTTAAATTCACCATAAATGTATTGTGTATAAGGTTGTGTGCATGTATATGTGTGTGGTGTTTGAAAGCTAGTAGTGTTTTGAGTATGAAATTGGATAATGTGGATTGGCTCTGAATATCTCTGAAACAGTAAGGGTAGCAGCAGAGACATGAAATTCTGTCCCAAAGTTCAGGAGGGAATAACACAGTTTGAAGATGTTTTCCTGGCAGGAAGCTGTAATATACTTAGTTGGTAGACAATTTATAAGAAAGTATCTAAGATATGATTGTAAAAAGTTGGCATATAAAAGCCTACTAATTGCTAATAACTTTTAAATTCTGTGGGGGCAAATTATATAACCAAAGACGCAAGCTGTTTCCACATCCTGTTCTTAAAGTCTGCAAATAGGAAACTGCAGTCACATAAAACTTGGGTGTTATTTTAAACATTTCAGGCAATTTGTATTATGATTTTTATGACTTTGATTGATTTTCATTCTATCTTGAACATTTCTTTCTCTGAGGAATGAATTTATGGGGACCATAATTGAAGAAAGATGAAATGCATACTATAAAAATTGAGAAGTCTGGTTATCAGAAAAGGCAGCGATCTACTCAATTAAACTAAAACCTGTAGGGAGCCAGGATAAATTCCTGGAATAATTAGGAGCTGTATGTTTAAGCTATTATGGAATACAACAAATGTCTGTAGGTAGAGGAACAATGATGGAGGATGTGCCAATAATAAGGAAGATAATCAAAGCTGAAAATTCTGATCTCAGTTAGCCAGTGACAAACAAACAAAAAAAAAACTTGAAGATTTAATTTTAGCAGTAAGCATAAACTACCATGTATCAGTGAGATTTAATGAACAGACATTTAGGAATGCAATACTGAAGTGAGAAATATAAACCTTCAAACAACCTGGTGTTAAGGGAATAGTAGAACAATCCATTTTTAAAAGGTAGAGTTATGAAAAATGGTGGAGAAATTTCTGGAATTATATAAAGAGAGATTTCAGCCTGAATGGTCGGCAGAGAATTGAAATGAGGTTTTCATTATATAACTTACTGATTTTATATTTTTCTTTCCCAGAAAACCCTTCAAAGATAATATTTAACCTACTATCTGGACATTATTTATCCCAGTTACATTGGCTTATAAAGTTAATGATCATGCTAAAATAATGAGTAAAGAGATAAAATTATTTTATGAATAACTATGGTTTCAGAGACCTCTGAGAGTTCTGATCTCATTCTTGATGAATCCATATAACTATTTATCAGTAATTTGAGAGACACTAAGTCATTTTGTGCTGAAATCAATTATGACAAATTAACATGATTTTTTTCCTACTGGTCATAGAATATTGCTTCACTGGGCAGTATATAATTTATGGCAACTGAATTTTAGTAAAGGATTTTATAAGCACTTGCTGAATATTAATGGAAAATATAGAAATATCTGGACTGAACAATCTTGCCATTAAGTTGTTTTGTAGCTTGTTAAACAACTATATCCATAGCATTTTGGTTAGTGGATCAATATTATCTTGAAATTACCTTACTAGAAGTCAGTCCCATGACTGAGCTCTTGGCCAGTTTATTACAAGTTGTTCAAAGCAAATTGCAGAAGGATCAGTTTTCTTATGTGAAAATGATTATGATTATGAAATGTATATGAAATATACAGAGGTATATTCTATTGATGACATTTTGGATAATAAAGACAGACTTGAAAGTATGAACCCATGCATTTGGGATTAGTGGTAGTCATGTAGAAAACAACCTTAGAGGCTTTATTTGATGGCAAGTTCAACATGAGCTGACAATGTCACAAGGTTGACAAGGAATATGACATAATCGTTTTAGCTCCTAAAATATCCAGAACATGCACAGTCCTAGTCTCCTTGAATACTACACAGATATGACTATATCTAGAAAAACCACCAGTTTGTGAGTCATGCAGAAGATAGGCTTAAGTCCAGATGACAATGTCCAGAACAGATGAAATAATCTAGACACTGTATTATGAGAGAAGAGGAGGCATTTCAGTAGGAAGAGAATATTTTTTCTCTTTTTTAAATTTATTTTTTATTTCTTCAAGTTACATCTCAATCACAATCCCCTCCCTACTCTCCCCTACAGTCCCACCCTTCCAACCTCCTCCCCCTCAACCCCCATCCTCTTCCCTTTTTTTTAAAGTTTAAGGTATACCTTTTACCCCCAACAGCTCCCCCTTTCAGTCCAACAAATGGTTCTTTCTCTTATAACAATAAATAAAATACAAAACAACAGAAATAAATAGGCCACAATTATGAGAGTTAAATGGCTTAGCATACATTCCCAATGTCCAGTCCATATGTATTTGGCACCTGGCTTTAACATTCTACTATCTAACCATCTCCATGAGTGAAGAGGATACTGACAATGGAGGATCACTATTTTCAAACATTTGAATGACTCAATTTTGTCTATGCCTATTACTAGAAATTATACTTAGTATAATTTTAGATAACTACTTAGGTTATAGATTATATACTCACATTACAATTATTTTTTAAAAAGTTAATGGGTGGACTCTAAACTCACCACCACTGAAAATACTTACACAGAAGTTTGTATGTGGTGCATAAAACCTACTTATCCTAGGGGCTGAAGATATTGCTCAATGGTTAAGAGTACTTTTTCTTTCAGAGGACCTAGATTCAATTGCCAGTACACACATGGTGGCTCATAACCACCCATAATTCCCAGGCTGGGGGATCAGACCATCCTTCTGATCTTTGTGGGCAATATGTATGGTACAGATATAGGCAAAGCAGCATACATATAAAATATAAAGGAAAAATTAAAATATGGTTATTTTATTTCCCAGGAGAGCACATTAGGTGATAACTAAAATTCTTTTGTCAGGAAGGTAGTTTAATAGTAAGGTTTATGCTACTACATGGAGAAATCTTCCAATAAAGGAATTGCATAGGTGGATCATATATCTAGATCTAAGTATCTATGTACCTATGTATGTATGTATGTATATATGTATGCATCTATCTATCTATCTATCTATCTATCTATCTATCTATCATCTGTCTATCATCTATATATCTATCTACCTATCATCTATATATCTACCTACCTATCTTTTATTTGTCTATCATCACCAACATCATCATCATCATCTATTTAACTGCCTGTTTTCTATCTACCTACCTGTCATCCTACCTACTTATCATCCACATGGTCCATTCTGAAAACACTCCAATTCCTTTAAAGAACAATAAATGATGGAACCTACAGGTTTGTATAGTTATCATAAAGAGGAAACTGATCTTCACCTAATGTTTGGCTGTGAGTCTCTGCAACCATTTTCATTATCTGCTGGATAAAACTTCTTGGATGGCAGTAATGTCGGGTTTCTGTCCAGATCCCTCTCTCCATCAATTTCTGATGTCTAGTTTATTTCCCTTATTTAGAGGGATTCAAGCATCATCCCTTGTGCCCTCCTTCTTACTTAGTTTCTTTGGGTCAGTGGATTGTAGCACGGTTATCCTCTATGTATTGGCTAATATCTGTTTATGAGTGAGTGTCTTACTGGGTCTGTATTACTCAGGATGATCTTTCCTGGTTCCATCCATTTGCCTGTACTGATGTGATTTGATATGCCAGAGTGGGTTGGTACTGGGAGGAGGTATGGGAGAAATGGGTAGGAGGATGGTACTGGGAGGAGGGAGGGGGATGGTGATTGGAATGTAAAATAAACCAATTAAAAAAAAGAGGAAAGTGGGCTAACTTATTCATCATTTACATTATTTTTATATCCCTTTTTCAACAGCATTTTCCCCTTTCTCCCTCATTTCCCTTGCACTGTTTGGTTAATATAAGATGAGGACTGGTATAAAGGTGTGGGTATCTGGGAAACATAGATTGAATAGAATTGACTACTCAGAAACATTTGACGAAAACCCTCAGTCTTCTATTTTAATGATATTCAGGGTACTATCTTTAGAGAACAACATATAGATGCAGAAAACCTTATTTGAATAATAATCAAAGCCTTGCATAGGTACGTTATATTTTGTTGGTGATGTCACATTATAATATATGATATGCTCTTTTTCCAAGTCAGAAATTATTTTTCTTTATTATTCACATTACTCATTAATTGCTATATTTAAATAATTACAACATGTTCAGGAAACTGGGCAAATTGTCCGCATGAAAACCCTGTATCAATGTTTTGTGGGATCTGAAGAATAAACTGAGTCACTCCCATAAATCATTAGAATATTTAAATCAACTTCAATTATCATTCAGAGGAATTTTTTAGGAAAACATTTCATGAATTCAGAGAAAGTCATAATATAGTCATGTAATTTTTTTTTACATAAATTATTTCAGGTAATATTTCTCTACTCTTTTTGAACACGTTTCTATGTTCAGTCAGTGTACAATGGTGAGTTTTACAAAAAATGCAAAGACCCATCACTTTACAAAGGCCTTTATGGTGTGACACCTGCTTGTATCTCTTGGCTTGTCTTCTGGTTCTCACCTATGCTTTATGCCATATATATATATATATATATATATATATTAAATTCAATTCTTATAACTGCATCTCTATGATATACTCAGATTTTCACCTCTTCCTTCATGCCATTCATCAAGCAGATTTTTATTACATTGTTCATTTTTCAAAAAGGTTATATGAATAATTTTAATGATTTCAATGATTTTCCCATAAATAGATGTATATTAATCCATCATCTAGTCATCCTCTCAGTTATTTACCAAGAAAGAGGCTAACATGGAAAATGGTAGAAAAGCAAGTAAATGATCATCTTTTGTAATGTTACAAAACTAATAAAATTGATGGGTAAATAAATTATGCAATATGGTCAGACTGCTGATTTAGACTAGGGTGACTGGATGAACATTTTGAAGATAAGGAGAAAGTTAAAGGTAGGAAACAGGAAAACTGCAGTTGGATTGGATTTTAAAATATGTTTAGCAGTTATCAATTAGAAAAGGTAAAGGAAGAAGATAGCTGATGTCATAGAAAGGAAAAAAGGTGTGAAAGTTCACATTGTATACACACACACATGTATATGTGTAGAATGTAATGTACAGGTAAGTTCAGAAATTCAGGTAGGTACTACACAATCTAAACACTTTTGTGACCTGGGAGAGGTTACAAATTTCATTGACAAGTCCCTAGTGTGTACTTTTGGGTAACAAGGGAGGCCTTGGACAAATGAATGAAGGTGTATTATTGACATAGCCATGATCAGGTCAAGAAGGACCCCAAAATTTCAGCCCCATGTAAAGAGCAAAGCCTTCCCTCCTTCTCTAATTGTGAGTGCACAAGAAATGTCCACAGTAGTTTTCAACCCAGATATTTGCGTCCTGAAGATAACTTGCCCACAGAGACCACTTTCCCCAAGATTAGCTAAACCTATCTCCTTGCTCAGCTGTACACCATAAATCCTGCCTCCTTGTTTCAGCCGTATGTAATAACCCTCCCTTCCTAGTCAACTGTATAAAACCAACATTATGAGCTTCAAGGAATTCTGTGGCTTCCCCATCAGTGCTGTCTTATGGGATCAGTCCATTTGATCCCAGTGTGTCTACCAGTCCCTGGTGTGTAAGAGGATGTGCCAAGCACTCATTGAACAGACCAGAGTGCTCAAACATGCTTTAGCTGGATTCTTTCCAGGACTGTAGTAAATGAGCATGGAGTTCATGAATGGCAGTGAAGGCACTAGACAATGAATGAATGACAGCAGAGACTGTATCTGTATGTTCAAAGTCATAGAGATGCCACGAAAAGTACCTGCACATGGGGCTTACTCAGTGCACATCTTTTAAAGAAAGAAAGAAATGAGCTCATGTATGGAGTATTTGAGATAATTTCACAAGAGACAACAAATGTCCAAATGATGACATTGTTTTATTTATTTATTTATCTATTTATCTATCTATCTATCTATCTATCTATCTATCTATCTATCTATTTATTTATTTATTATTACTTCAGGTTACAGGTCTGGGTTAGCTCACTCAGGATGAGCTTCTCTAGTTCCATCCATTTGGCTACAAATTGCATGATTTCATTGTTTCTGATAGCTGAGTAGTATTCCATTGTGTAATAGAGAATAAAATGTATGTTATTAGAACATCTTCCCTGGGAGATGTAGTACTGGTCTAGTACTTTTCCCAGTTCTCATGGTTTTTGTGTGTATCCATATGCCTAGTGTACTCTTGTGTGTTATACTAGATTATCATTTGCCTGTATGAGTGCCTTTTATTCTAAGTGCCTCATTTAATTATTTTTGAGATTGTGATTTAATTACAATATTTCTCTCTTTTCTTTTCTCCTTCTAAACCAGTTCTGAACTTGCGAGAAGTAACCCCCACTGGGGTCATATATCAGATCCTGCTTATCAGATATGCACAATTCATAATAGTAGCAAAATTACATTTATGAAGTAACAACAAAATAACTTTATGGTTTAGGGTCAAGACAATATAAAAAACTTTATTAAAGGGTTCTAGCATTAAGAAGATTGAGAACCACAACTATAAATTCTCCAATATGCTTTTCCTTGCTCTCCTTTAAATTGATGGCCTCTATATTAATTTATTTATTTTTATTAATTGTTATTGCATGCATATTTATGTATGGATATAAATACATATTCCTAATTACAACCTACCCAGTTCATGTAATGTTACCTGTGTGTACATTTTCAGGGCAGGCCATTTGACTTTGAACAAAAAATTGGTGTGCTTTTCTCTGGGGAAGGTCACCTTTTTCATTCTACTTTTAGCTTTCCACAGTTGCATATACTTCTTTTTGTAGGGTTGAAGCCATGTGAGATTTTCTCTGTCCAGTTTGGCATGGTGTCATAATTGTTCAGCTGATATTTGGGCAGTCATGTTGGTGAGACTTTCTGGGTGTAGCTTCTGACATTAGTAGTGACAATCTCACAGCAAACTCCTTGACTCTCTGGCAGTGACAATCTCACAGCAAACTCCTTGACTCTCTGGCTCTTACAATCTTTCCATCTCCCTTTCTGCAGTGTTCCCCGAGCCTTACATGTGGGAGTGTTTTATAGATGAATCTGTTGAGACTGGGCTCCACAGCTCTACATTTTGATTGGTTGTGGTTTTATGTATTGGTCTCTGTTACAAAGAGAAGTTTCCTTGATGAGGAACACATGTGTAAGTATAAGGACAAATGCTTATAATTGGTTGTTAAAGATTATGCTGGTTTAGTAAACTAGTGTTTGTAGATTCTCCTTCAACACCCATGACTTCATTGCCTCTTTGAAAGGGCTGTCTTTAAATGAAGTCACATTTACGGACACTGGGACTTCTGTTTTGTGGAGGACAAATAGCAACCCCTAGCACACTGTCCTCTATCAAAAAGATCACAGTGTATATTCTGTAGGTTTAAAAAAAATGTATAACTACATGTGTCTACTTTCATAGCGATAGGTGGAAAAGTTGCATTGCCTTTTCTATATAGAATAACAATGCTTATATTATACATACTTGTTCCTTTCTTTATCCATACCTCTAGCAACCACCTGCCTTTTTAAAACATATCCAAGGTCTCAGCTTTTCCAGGTCATACAGCCAAGATAATATAATCTATCATCCTTACAAATTGGCTTTTTTCACTTAGTAACATTTCATATTAAAAAATGTTATTTATACCTTGTTAATTGATTATACAACCAATGAAATCTCTTGTTTTCTGTTTACAAAACACTGACTTGAAGATATCTGAAGTGGGCAGACTGTCAGGGCCTGAAAGTTGGAAGGCTGTTTGGGATGAATGTGCGGTTACCATGTAAGTGTTAGTTGAAGTCCTAGATGTGCTGGGATCTACCCAGAAAATGAAGAGAGGGTTCAAATTGGTCACTTGAGGATTAAAGTCACAGGAGTCAAATCTGTCACAGGTTTTTCTTTGAACTTGTGAATTTAATTTAGTTTGAACATCTTTAGTTACATATTTGCCAGTTTTTTAATCTATTAACTATTTGTTCATGTATTGTATACATATTTTTCTTGTGGGCTTGTTGGTCTTTTTACCAGTTTTAAAGAAATAATTTTGTGCTAAAGGAAATTTCCCATTGCTGGATGTTTTCAAATGTTTTTTCTGATTTCTTGTGTGCCTTAACTTTGTTTATTTTATTAATTGCTATGAAGAAATTAAAATTTATATATACAGAATTTGGCAATGGGTACTTGGCTGTCACCTATATGTTACTGCATGACTATCAAGTCCTTCTCCTGTGCTTGTGTTGTAGTTCAGTTACTTGACTAGCATGTAGAGAGCCCTGGCTCAGTCTCTAGCACCATAGTCCTTCTGTATGCGTACAAATGAGTGAGGCTTCTTCTCATCAAAGAAGCTTCTTTTTGCTTCTGATGGAGATTATTGCAGAGATCCATAAGTGGCCAAAATGAAAGGATACGTTAGCATTGGAGTACCCACTCCCACTTGGTTTATCTAAAGTACAATCCTACACCTAGGCTAAGAGAAAATTGTATAAATTGGGCGGGGCAGAATGACTCTAAGAGCCAAAGGATCAGAATATCTGCACGGACATTGTGTCTTCTGGACATGAGGGAAGAAGCTGTATCCATGAAATTTCAACCATATGACCTAAACAAGACCTGTGTAAGGACAGCACCAGTTCACAAGAAAACACGAAGAGGGAAATCTCATGGGGCCCTAACCCTAGAAGGCAGTCAAAGGCTGCTCAGAGGGGGAGAGTCAATTTCCTCCACGGATAAACTCAACTATAGGTTGTCCAATCCCAAGTCATTAGCCCTGGGCACAGGTATATACAAGCAACACAAAATGGATTCAGTAGGGTATGTTTGTAACAATAACAATTACAAAAAGAAGTCATGAGTTTCAGCATTTGGGGCATAGGAAGAATTAGAAGTTGGAGAGACAAAGGTAAAATTATATAAATGCAATACTCATATATGAAATTCTCAAAAAATTCATTTAATTTATGATTAATTCTTACTATCTTTTAATGAGCTTAACTTGTTTTTTTTTTCAAAAATAGCTTTTGTTATTTATTGCTTATTTAAGCACTTAATTCGATTCATTGTATCATATTCTGATAAAAGTATTTGAGAAAGTATGGAACTTTCTAAACATATATATATATATATATATATGCCAATTGTAAGCAAAAGTACATAAACCTATTCAAGATAGTCTACTATTAGTAAGTAATCATCCAATTTATATATATAAAGCTACAGTTATTTTTACTGAAAGTCAATCAGGTAGATAGCAATGAAATATGTTTTCACTAAACATATTTGTCACCTCAAGGAAGCTCATGGCATTTGGATTGTGGTTGCTTTTTTTCTTAAAGTCATATCTGTAGAATTTTAAAATATTAATTCTTTTAGGTTTTGTAATTAACCTATGGTTATTCTCCTAATGTGAATTCTGTATTAGTTTTCTTAATAGTAAACCATCCTTGCATTCTTAGTGTATTATTTACATATTACTATTAAAATAAATTTATTAGCATAGAAGTACATTTAATGACATTTTTAATGTATACTGAAGTCTATCTGCTCCCATTTATTTAAGATTCTCACATTAAAATGAATGTGTCGAATTAATCTGCTTTTTTGGTGAATGCTTTCATTGTGTTTTGCCAATTACAGTAATCTCCTGAGGACTCTTACAAATTTAAATGGCATTATTCTTTGAATTTTGTTATGAATTAAAATTTCAAGTAGAAGACTTATAGGATGAGAAACAATAACAGTGAACATCAGTATCAATCATCATATTTTCACTCAACCTTCCTTGGGTTGTTGCAACCTCCAGTGGGGAGCTTCTGTCATTCTTTTCTTCACTCAATAGAGTCATAATAAAATAAAGCATTACATTTTATAGGCTGAGCAAATGATGAATTTTGGAGTAGCTTTTCCCACACACATGCAGGTGCACACACACAAAATCTTACACAATTTTATTTTCTACTTGGGGTTTAACATAAATTTAAATTACTTTTCTTTCATTAGTTATAAGATTTCTTGATGACTCTGAGATTCCATCTCACACCTGTCAGAATGGCTAAGATCAAAAGCTCAAATGACAGCACATGCTGGCGAGGTTGTGGAGAAAGGGGAACTGTCCACCATTGCTGGTGGGAGTTCAGGTTTGTGCAAACACTGTGGTGGTCAGTCTGGCGATATCTTAGAAAACTTGGAATAGTTCTGCCTTGGGACCCAGCCATACCACTTCTGGGTATACACCTAAATGACTCCTCACCAAATCACAAGGAAGTTTCCTCATCTATGTTTGTAGCAGCCTTATTTGTAATAGCTAGAAACTGGAAACAATCCAGATGTTCCTCAACTGAGGAATGGATTAAAAAGCTGTGGTACATCTACATAATGGAATACTACTCAGCCATCAGAAACAATGAAATCATGCAATTTGCAGCCAAATGGATAGAACTAGAGACGCTCATCCTGAGTGAGCTAACCCAGACTCAAAAGTATACACATGACATCTATTCACTTATAATTGGATTTTAGCCATATAGTACAGGATAACTATACTACAACCAATACACCAAAGGGAACATGAACATAGACTTTGTTTCCTGTCAATGAGACACTTTGCCCTAGTGGTGCTGCCTTGTAGGCCCCAGTGTATGAGGAGGCTCTTGACTCTCATATGACTGCTGAACTGGGGTGGAGGACTGTTATGTAGGGACACTCCACTCCAGAAGAGTGGGATGGAAGGGATAGGGGGTAGAGGGTGGGAGGGTGGGACTGGGAGGGGTGGAAAGAGGGCACTGTGATGGAGATGTAACTTGAAGTAATAAATAAATGTGTAAAAAAAAGATTTCTAGTAAATTCATCTGGAGAAATGGATCCCAATGAAGGCTCAGTTATTCAATATTATTTTACTTGACACAAGTAAGCTTTCTTCACATGGGACAGGAATAGAGTTAAGTCTATGAGGAAGACAAATAATGGGGGCTTTGTACATTAGACTGGGATACATCTTGATTTCTTTCTGTAAACTGAACTATTTATTAAATTTACTTGTTTACTTGTTCAAGTTGAATTTTCACTGTGGTGTGATTCTCTAGTTCTTAGAGATATAAGATTTTTTTTCAAAACCTAGTAGACAAAGTACACTGGGAAAAGACCAGAGATTTACTAAGATAAAGGGATATATGGCAATGTGTATATTGAAGTTATCTGCCATCATGTTAGAGGTGAAAGATGCTTTGAATAAGTAAAAAGTAGATATGAGTATAGTTATTATAGTTTTGAAAATATATTTTGAAAATCAGATATTCTATTATTGGCAGATAATTTTCAGTTTCTGGTATGTGTATAATTTACCACCTTTGAAATTGGTAAACACACATGCAAATGATATCTTGAGTAGGCACCCACATTAATACCTATGTTTAATTTAGAATCAAACATGGCTCATTATAATGCAGAATTCATTTTGTGTTTTTTTTTGGTTAGGAGACTGTTAAACATTTGATATGTTGTAAATTATGAATAATGCTCAGTCAACAGCCTCTTGAAGTAGTGGGTGATCTATCTGGAAACTCCATTTATGACTATAGTCTGAATATTCAAGATGAGTGAAAAACTCTTAATTGTGGTCTATGAGAACTATAGAGGGAACTGAGTTCACAAAAAAGAGATATATTATATCCCAAGTATGTGATAGATGGTCTGTCATGTAATCTGGAGGATTTGTGATATAAAGCAATAAGTAATGTACACATGGAAAAAATATAACAAAGTGTTGTAAACCAGTAGGAAATCTTTCCAGAAATAAGCTGTTGTTAACAAATCCATAGTAATAAAGCATTTGACACATTGTGGTTTTAACAGAAGAAAACTGTTGAACCAAGAGTGGGAAGGATAAGACAGGTTAGTGGCATACACTTTTAATCCCAGTACTCAGGAGGGAGGCAGAAGCTGGTGGCTCTCTCTGAGTTCCAGGTTAGCCTGGTCTACATATGAGTTCCAGGAGCCAGCACTATATAGTGAGACTCTGTCCCAAAGAAACATACAAACAACAACAATAATAACAACAACAAAACAAAAAAAGGAAAGAAAAATAAAAGAGGAAGAGTAGGAATGATAAATATGTGTTATAATTATTTAAAAATTAGTCGTGACACTGAATAATAAAATAATCTTTCATTAGTTGGTATTATTGGCATGTTCAAATTTGCTGCTGTTTGGCATACTGAGAACTGCTAAAAGTGCTTTGACCACATTCCAGAACCAGGTTCCTCCCTGCCTTCAATGACTCAGTGCCAACATCCAGCTGTCACTAAAGTCCAATACCACAAGTTTGCACTACTGTAGTTTCCCTATAAAAAAGCTCCATTCCTCCTATAAAGCCCACTGTCACAGCCTAGCCTGTGGGTGTCTCCATCCCACTCAGAGGTAGCCATTTTGCACACTCATC
Source organism: Lophiomys imhausi (assembly GCA_907164525.1). Taxonomy (NCBI): domain Eukaryota; kingdom Metazoa; phylum Chordata; class Mammalia; order Rodentia; family Muridae; genus Lophiomys; species Lophiomys imhausi. The sequence goes on from CAJQZJ010033452.1 coordinate 800,904, forward strand.
CCCTAATAAATTTCTTAAGTGAGCTCTATTGAGGGGTGTGAATTTTGTGGTATTCTTTGACCCCCAATTGCCAAGATACTCTTGTTGCAAAACTCTTTCAGCACAACTTTCTTAAGGAAATTGTCATGAACTTTCTTTATTTGGACTAATTTGGGTTTCGTTGATTTCTTTTCTGGGTTTCTCAATTTATAATTAATAGTGAGAGAAGGAAAGCCCAATTGTACCATCCATTTCTGTACAGTAGTTGCTATATGGTACTGAATGTTGGATAAATATGCCACTATATTTCCATTTACAGTCCAGCAATAGTGACTGTAGTCTGTTGTCTGGCAGAATTCCCAGTTGCATATAAAGAGACCAAGATCTCGACAAACAAAAGGTCCTTTCCAATACACTGTGCCGAAAATCTTGTCAATTATAATAGAATTGTTAGTCATTGTGGGGTTTGAGGCAGTAGGGGTTTATATGACTACAGTGGATTTTTTTTTTTTAAACTCTAGGGTCTAGCCAACAGTTCTTGGCAGTATTTTATTTATTTATTTATTTATTTTTCTTCAAGTTACATCTCAATAACAAACCCCTCCCTATTCCCCCTTCCTATCCCGCCCTTCCACCCTCTTCCCCCCAGAAGTTTCCCCTTTCAGTCCAACAGATGGTTCCTTCTCTTATGACAGTAAGTATTATACAAAACAACAGATATAAATATGCCACATTTATGAGAGTTAAATGGCCCAGTATACCTTCTCAATGTCCAGTTTATACATCTTTGGCCCCTGACTTTAACATTCTACTATCTAACCATCTCCATGAGTTTAAAGGTCTATATCTGACTCAACATTCATACTAACTTGCAACACACTTTTAAGAGTATCTTCTTAGATCTATAACACCCTCTTGATTCCTAAACAACTCAAAATTTAACTATGAGACTCTAGCTGTCTATTCTTCAACCACCTCAGAGACCTGAGAGGGATAAATATATTTGCTTATATAGGAAGTGCAGGGCCTGCAGCTTCCAAAACTAAGAAAGGACATACTAATGACTGCCTGGACAGTTCCCATTTTCTCTCCATACATTCCAGCATCAGTCTTCAGCCTTTGGGTCCTGTGGGTAGGTAAATCCTTCATAATCCCTGCTCTACAACAAATGTCTGTCAGAGTACACTGCGTTTTGACACCCGTAGCTGCTTGCTGTTTTTCTTGCTTCCTGTCACAGGTCAACCTGACTTAGCACATGAGGTTTGGGAGGAAACAAAAGAGTGTCTTGGCAGTATTTTAGACAGCATTAAGTTTCTTGGCAATGCCAAAGGATCAGGTCCATGGAAGCTGACTTTGTCACTAATTATTCCAAGTTTATTTTATTCCTAAACAAAGCCACTTGAGGACAGGTCTTCTGAAATGTGAAGGAGCCTTGGGAGTTTCTTCCAGACACACACATTTGAATCAATTCAGATATGTGTTTTGATATTTATTAATTAGTATTATTGCTACACTTTTGGTATAAAATTTTGAGATTTAATATTCAAAATAGAAATGGGTCTCAAATCCCTGTTCTAGTGTAAGAGATATGTTAGTATTGAGCCTTTTCAAAGAATGGCTACCACATCGAGTATAATAATTGCTTCATATCAGTCCCAACAGTCCCAAATGGTTTAGTTTTTATATGTATATGGGGTAAAGAGGGATAATTCCAGGTTCCACAGATCTTAAATTTTATGAATAAAATGAATTATAGCGAGAATATTTTTTAACATAGAAGTGTTATGTGAATATGGTTTTGTTTTAATCCCATGTGGGATTAAATTTGGGCTGCTTCAGATTGTCCACAGCAGCTAACTATGATTTGTCTCATGCTCTGGCACTGTCCTGATTTTACAACTGAGTGTATTTATATTTGGAATCCTGGAGACTCTTCAGAGGTTATATAAATGCCAGAGCCACAGAGAAGAGTAGCTACTGCTTCCCTTGTTGCCGCTGCTGCCGTTGCTGGTTGTTGCTGTTTGTTGGGCTTCTGGTTGCTAAATGGAGATATCCTGACAAAGAAGATCAAATCTACTCCAAAGAACCCGACATCCTTAATTAGCAGGAAGTAGTGTAACAATATCCATGCCCCCTTTCCACTCTAAACGTCTTTCTCTCTTGCCTAATGTTGGGGATTTGGAAGGGATAAGGATGGTGTAGGAAGGTAGAATAAAGTTGCAAAAAAGGCTGAGTATTAGAGCATTTTATAATATGTTTTACAACTAATTGAATTTGAGAATGAAAAAAAAACTACATAAATCAGTGGTACTCAACCTGTGGGTCATGACCCTTGGGGGTGTGTGTCAAACAACACTTTCACAGGGCTCACATATCTGATATCCTGCATGTTAGATATTTGCATTATGATTCATAACAGGAGCAAAATTACAGTCATGTAGTAGCAATGAAAATAATTTTAATTTGGGGAAGTCATCACTGCATGAGGAGCTGTACTAAGGTGTTGCAGTGTTAGGGTGGTTGAGAACGACTGATGTAAACCATTGTGAATTCATTTTTTTAAACTCTAGATTTTTTTTTCTTTTTAAAAACTTTTATTGGTTCTTTGTGAATTTCACATCATGCACCCCAATCCCACTCATCCCCCCATTCCCTCATATCCACTTTTCATTCCTGTAGCCTCACATCCAACAGAGAAAAAAAATCTTATTGTAGAAGCTGTAGTGTGTCACAGTGTGTCCCACAGTATTCTCATTTGTCCACATTTCTTTGCTTGGAAAATTCATTGCAATGACTCCTCGGTCTAGTACAAGGCTTCTGGTTTCTGCTACTCCATCCATACTGGATCCCTCACTGGGACTCCTCTCAGATATCGTGTTTCCCCGTGTCATGGAGATCCTGTAGTTATGGATCCTTAGGACTGGGCCCTTCATGCATTCTAGCAGTTAGTTCATTGATGGGATAGATGTTGGGGTGGGCCAATTCAAAGCCTGGATCTGGACTGGAGAGGTATCTGAGAGGGTCAGTCCACTGGCTCTCCTTTTCACATGCTCTTCAGGCGGGCTCACCAGCAGCCCCCCCCCCCCCACCATCAAACAGGACCAGTTCTATCCTATTGCCTAGGTGAAGTACAGGGTTCACTCTCCCAAGTGTTGCAGCCAGTAAATGACATGAACAGTTCTCCCACTCTCATGACCCTAACTTTCCTACTTACATAGGTGGCAAGGGGTGAAGGCGCATCTCTGCTTTGCCTGTGTTACCACACTACAGAAAAGTGGTGGACCAGTTCTCCCATGTTCACACTCGTGAGCCAGCTGCACCACTGCCACCAAGGCCAACTCTACTGTGCTGCCCAGGCAAGGTAAGGTGCAGGGCCTGCTCTCCTGAGTGCTGCTGCTGGTGAGGGGGCAGGGACAGCTCTCCTGTTTTCATGATCCAAGGGCCAGGTCTCTCACCTGCTGCAGGTGGTGAGGGGGGAAGAAGCTTATCCTTCACACCATCACACTGGAGATGAGTGGTAGGGCCAGTTCTCCCATGTGCATATCCTTAGGGCCGCTCACCTGCAAATCCTGCAGTGTGCTGAGCCATACTTCTGAGTACTGCATGAATATTAAGAGAAGTATCAGTTCTCTTGCTCTCATATGTACACTGCCACCTCTCCCAAGATGCCCAGGTGAAGGATGAGGTCAGTTCTACACAGCCTTCAGTGTTCAACATGTCCCCAGGGGGCAGCCCAGACCAGGGATTTTGGTGGTAACAAATCCTGTTACTGCAGAGCCACTGACCCAGATATGAATTTTTGCATCTATATTCATCCAGAAAACTGTTTCAGATTTTTTTCTTTGTGAATGCCTTTGTTTGGTGTTGGCATTAGGGAAGAAGTTTCTAATCTTTTGACATTTCAGCAAGAAACTGTGATCTACAAATATGTTAGGCCACATTCATGACTGTCCTGAGCAGCAGATTGGACATACCCACTCTGGGTAACTATCTTTGGGAATAATTTTGATGGTTTTCTTTCTATTTAAGTGAGACAGAGCTCTTTAAGCAGCATGGCATAATTTTTCTTTAAAGGTATGGTAGAAGTTGGTGGTGAATCTGTGCTTCTTTGTTGGGAGATACTTTAGTAGTTGCTTGCCATATATCTGGTTTGCATTGCTTATATCCTCTTTTTTTTCCTTTATTTTTTATTTCTTCAAGTTACATCTCAATCGCAGTCCCCTCCCTATTCCCTCTCCAGTCCCACCCTCCCACCCTCATCCCCCATCCTCTTCCCTTTTTTTTTTCTTTTAAGTTTAAGGTATATGTTATTTCCCCCTACAGTTTCCCCTTTCAGTCCAAAAAATGGCTCTTTCTCTTATAATAATAAATACAATACAAAACAACAGAGGTAATTAGGCCACAGTTATGAGGGTTATATGGCTTAGCGTACATTCCCAATGAGCAGTCCATATGTATTTGGTACCTGACTTTAACATTCTACTATCTAACCATCTCCATGAGTTTAAAGTTCTATATCTGACTCAACATTCATACTAACTTGCAACACAATTTTAAAAGTATCTTCTTAGATCTATAACACTCTCTTGACTCCTAAACAACTGAAAATTTAATTATGAGACTCTAGATATCTGTTCTTCAACCACCTCAGAGAACTGAGAGGGATAAATATATCTGATTTTATAGGAAGTACAGGGCCTGCAGCTTCCAAAACTAAGAAATGACATACCAGTGGCTGCCTGGACAGTTCCCATTTTCTCTCCATACATTACAGCATCGATCTTCAGTCATTTGGCCCTGTTTCTCTGACAGACATTGATTGTAGAGCAGGGGTTATGAAGGACTGACCTACCCTGTCTTGGCAGAGCTAGGCTGTGGACTTACCTGCTTCCAGGTTTTGTCCTTTTTGGACAGCATTCTGTCTACAGTTGGAGCAAGGGGCTTTTCCTACCAAGAGATAGGCTTGCGACTAATTCAATCATCTCCCACTGGAGATTCTTCGATGCTCATCTTCTACTTGGAGGAGAATAAGGGGTGCTGTCAGGAGTTGATATGTCTTGATATAAAAAAATCTAAAGTTACAAAAACATAACTCTAGATTTTATCAGATAAAACTTCCTTGATGTGGAAATAAGTAACTGTGTGGGGACTATTTCTCTTCACTTTTTGTCACATTACTGTGAACCAACTGCATGCATATGCACATTACCTGTCCTCCCACTCTATGCCACACGGGAATTTGAAGCCCAATCCAGGCATTTGACAACACACACTATCTGCAGGCTTGCCTTCAAAACACATTTTAAGAGTTTTCACATTTCATATTGAATGGATGTGAATCAGTATTTATATATGAACTCAAGAAAATGTAGGCTTATGTATTGTATAATTGGTTATTTTCTTGGTAGTTTGGTTTGTGGAGATCATTTTATGTATCAGTATGTAAAAGACAAAGAAGGCATGTGTTGGAAGTGGCTTTAGGAATCACTGGCTCAATCTTTCCATATGTAAATAAACTGAGATGCAGAGAAATGGTATTTCTTGGTCTAGTCTGTTCTGTTCCTAGAGTACAGGTCTTCTAATTCAATGTTTTACTAGATGAGAAAAAAAAAAGCCATACACAATTGAATTCAGCATGAATATAAAGATCCATCTTTCTGTACCTAGGGCTTCTTTCCAGAGTGCTCCCACCCTCTGAGTGACATGGCAGAGGTCACCTCTCTGTAGTCATTCCTGGTTAGTTCCCTGCTGAGCCTTGGGCTCAGTAATTTGGAAAACATCATTTTCAGTGAAGTCCATACATTTTCCCCCATATCAATAGTCTCACTTTGTTTCTTTATAATGCTTAGTACCAGGAGGTCATCTTTCAAAACTTCCTTTTATTATTTTTATATTAGTAATGATAACCTTCATGATAAAGCTTATTGAACTTAGAGCCATTCTACTTCAAAGGGATTGGTTTAGAATTGAATTTAGTGTATTATGGATGAAGGTATTTGATCTATTTCTAAAGGTCTTTTTGTATCTTTCTGCTAAAATCTATTAGACACATGTCCTCGGTAATTGCCTGTGGATACATGTCAAGCTTGAAGTGTAGAATCAAATCCACTTACTTCTTAATAAGCCATCAAAATTTTCACTGTTTTAAAAGATTATAATTATATCTCATTTATATCTAGATACTGTAGAAATGCATTATCTAATAGTTACTATTTTTTTCATAAATAGTAACTATTTATGACTACTTAAGTTAAAATATGTTAGTTACAGTAGGCTCTGAGAAATCTGCTGGGTACAGTGGGGAAAGACTGTCATTCCAGCACTTGAGATGCAAAGCCAGGAGGATCACTACAATTTCAATGCCAGCTTGGTCTCGCAGTTTGTTCTAGGTTAGCCAAGCTTCTGTAGTGATACTTCTTCTCAAATAAGCACATAAACAACAAAAGATAATTTTCTCATTCACATAAGCCATATTTTGAGTAATTAATAACTTCATATGGTTAGTAGCTACCATATTGAACAGTATACATTAAGAATAATGTTGTTATTACAAAAGTTTCTGTGGGCTACTTTACTGTGGAGACAGGAACAACCCCTTTCAGTATCTTTATGCTCTAAATACCTGATGTGTTTAAGATATATATCAATTTAGTAACTCTATCAAAGGTATGGGTTATGTATTAGTAACATGAGTGACATACATTATTATTATTTTAACTATGTATTTTGTCACTTTCTATTTTAAGATTTATAAGATTTCAAATCTTAGAAAATTTATTATTTTTCATTGAAGTGGAAACAATGTTACTTGGTAGGACAGCCACCAAAATAATATGGTATAATTCAGCCAAAGTGCTTAGGACACAATCTGGACACTTCACATGTTACTCACAAGGATATTTAAGTTACAGTCCCCTCCTCTTATAATATACAGAAATACTTAACAATTGTCATTCAAAAATATTTATATTATAGCTCTTGAGAAAATTCAGAAGATAAAAAAATGGCATTGAAAGAATCACATAACAGGTAATGTGTCTAATGTTTCTTTTTTTAATTTATTTATTTATTGCTTCAGTTTACATCTCCATCATAGTGTCCTCTTTCCACCCCTCCCAGTCCCGCCCTCTCACCTTCTACCTCCTAACTCTTCCATACTACTCCTCTGGAGTGGGAGTATACCTTCCTAACAGTCCCCCGCCCCAGTTCAGCAGTCATATGAGGGCCAAGAGCCTCCTCATACACTGGGGGCCTACAAGGCTGCACCACTAGGGAAAAGTGTCTCATTGACAGGAAGAAAAAGAAAAAGTCTATTTCTACGTTCCTTTTGGTGCATTGGTTGTAGTATAGATATCCTGTACTATATGGCTAAAATCCAACAATAAGTGAATAGATGCCATGTGTATCCTTCTGAGTCTGGGTTAGCTCACTCAGGATGAGCTTTTCTAGTTCCATCCATTTGGCTGCAAATTTCATAATTTCCTTGTTTCTGATAGCTGAGTAGTATTCCATTGTGGAGATGTACCATAGATTTTTAATCCATTCTTCAGTTGAGGGACATCTGGGTTGTTTCCAGTTTCTAGCTATTACAGATAAGGCTGCTATGAACATAGGTGAGGAAACTTCCTTGTGATTGGGTGAGGAGTCATTTGGATGTATACCCAGAAGTGGTATGGCTGGGTCCCAAGGGAGAGCTATTCCAAGTTTTCTAAGATATCGCCAGACTGACCTCCATAGTGGTTGTACAAGCCTGCACTCCCACCAGCAATGGAGGAGGGTTCCCCTTTCTCCACATGCTTGCCACCAGCATGTGTTGTCATTTGAGCTTTTGATCTTAGCCATTCTGACAGGTGTGAGATGGAATCTGAGTCCTCTTGAGTTGCATTTCTCTGATGATTAAGGACGCTGAGCATTTTTTCAAGTGTCTCTCAGCCTTTGGAAATTCCTCCTTTGTGAATTCTGTTTAGCTCTTTCCCCCATTTTTTGATGGATTATTTGGTTTCTTGGCATTTAATTTCTTGAGTTTTTTGTAAATTTTGGATATTAGCCCTCTATCAGATGTGGGGTTGGTGAAGATTTTTTTCCCAATCTGTAGGCAGCCGTTTTGTTTGAATGACAGTTTATTTTGTCTTGCAGAAGGTTTTCAGTTTCATGAGGTCTCATTTATTGATTGTTGGATCTTAGGTACTGGGCTGTTGGTGTTCTGTTGAGGAAGTTGTCACCTGTGCCAATGAGTTTAAGGTTTTTTCTGAATTTTTCTTCTAGTAGATTTAATGTGTCCGACCTTATGTTAAGGTCTTTGATCCATTTGGACTTAAGTTTTGTACAAGGTAATAAGTATGGGTCTAATTTCATTCTTTTACATGTGGACATCCAGATGGACCAGCACCATTTGTTGAAGATGCTGTCCTTTTTCCATTGTGCGGTTTTGACTTCTTTGTCAAAAATTAGGTGACCATAGGTGTGTGGATTCATTTCTGGGTCTTCAATTCGATTCCATTGATCCACTGATCTGTTTCTACACCAGTACCATGCTGTTTTTATTACTATTGCTCTGTACTACAGCTTGAAATCTGGGATGGTAATTCCCCCAACATTTTTTTTTTTTTATTGTACAGGATTGAATTAGTTATTCTAATGAAATTAAGAATAGCTTTTTCCAGGTCTAAAAAGAATTGTGTTCATATTTTGATAGGAATTGCATTGAATCCATATATTGCTTTTGGTAGGATGGCCAATTTTATTATGTTGATCCTAACTATCCATGAGCATGGGAGCTCTTTCCATCTTCTGATGGCCTTTTCAATTTCTTTCTTCAAGGACTTGAAGTTCTTGTTGTACAGGTCCTTTACTTGCTTGGTTACAGTTACCCCCAGGTATTTTGTATTGTTTGTGGCTATTGTGAAGGTAGTTGTTTCCCTGATTTCTTTCTCAGCCAATTTATTTGTTGTATAAAGAAGTGCTTCTGATTTTTTTGAATTAACTTTGTATCCAGCCACCTTGCTGAAGGTGTTTATCAGCTGTAAGAGTTCTCTGGTGGAATTTTTGGGGTTGCTTATGTATACTATCATATCCTCTGCAAACAGTGATAATTTGACTTCTTTGTTTCCAATTTGTATCCCCTTGATCTCCTTTAGTTGTCTTATTGCTCTACCAAGAACTTCAAGTACTATATTGAAGAGATATGGTGAAAGTGGACATACTTGTCTTGTTCCTGAGTTGTCCCTGAGTTTAGAGGAAATGCTTCAAGTTTCTCTCCATTTAATTTGATGTTGGCCACTGACTTGCTGTATATTGCCTTTATTATTTCTAGGTACAGTCCTTGTATGCCCATTCTCTCCAGAACTTTTCGCATGAAGGGGTGTTGGATTTTGTCAAATGCTTTTTTTTTGCATCTAGCGAGATTATCATGTTGGTTTTTTCTTTCATCTTGTTTATATGGTGAATTACGTGATAGACTTTCATATGTTGCATTCCTGGGATAAAGCCTACTTGATCATGGTATATGATACTTTTGATGTGTTCTTGAATTCGGTTTGCTAGTATTTTATTAAGTATTTTTGCATCTATGTTCATGAGGGAGATTGGTCTGAAGATCTCTTTATTTGTTGGGTCTTTGTGTGGTTTAGGAATCAGGGTGACTGTGGCCTCATAGCATGAGTTTGGCAATGTTCTTTCTGATTCTATTTGGTGAAATAGTTTGAAGAGTATTGGTGTTAGCTCTTCTTTGAAGATCCGGTAGAATTCCATGCTAAAGCCATCTGGCCCTGGGCTTTTTTTGGTTGGGAGATTTTTAATGACTCTTTCTATTTCCTTTGGGGTTATAGGGCTGACTAATCTGTTTATCTGATCTTGATTTAGCTTCGGTAGGTGGAATCTATCAAGAAAATTGTCCATTTCACTTAAGTTTTCAAATTTGGTGGAGTATAGATTTTTAAAGTAGGATCCAAATATTCTCTGGATCTCCTCAATGTCTGTTGTTATTTCTCCCTTTTCATTCCTGATTTTGTTGACTTGGGTTTTTTCTCTCTGCCTTTTAGTTAATTTGGCTAAGTGTCTATCTATTTTGTTGATTTTCTCGAAGAACCAATTCTTGGTTTATTTGATTCTTTGTACAGTTCTTTTTGTTTCTAAGTTGTTGATTTCAGCCCCAAGTTTGATGATCTCCTGCCTTCTGCTCCTCTTGGGAGTGTTTGCTTCTTTTTTTTGGCCAATTCACCCAGTTTAGCTGTTAATTCACTAATATGAGCTGTCACAATTTTCTTTCTGAAGGCATTAGTGGTACGAACTTTCTTTGTAGCACAGCTTGCATTGTGTCCCATAAGTTTGGGTATGTTGTGTCTTCATTTTCATTGGATTTTAAGAAGTCTTTGATTTCCTTCTTTATTTCTTCCCTGACCCAGTACTCATCCAGTAAAGAGTTGTTCAATTTCCCTGTATATGTAGGCTTTCTGTTGTTGTTGAAGTCCAGCTTTATTCCATGGTGGTCTGATAAGATACAAGGGGTTATTTCAGTTTTCTTGTATCTGTTGAGGCAATCTTTGTGTCCGACTATGTGGTTGATTTTGGAAAATGTTCCATGCGGTGCTGAGAAGAAGGTGTATTCTTTTGTGTTTGGGTGAAACGTTCTGTAGATATCTGTTAGGTCAATTTGGTTCATGATCTCTGTTAGGCTCATTATTTGTCTGTTTGGTTTCTGTGTAGATGACCTGTCCATTGTTGTTAGTGGGGTGTTGAAGTCACCCACTACTAATGTGTGGGGATCAATGTGTGATTTAAGTTTTAGAAGAGTTTCTTTTACAAATGTAGGTGCCTTTTTATTTGGGGCATAGATGTTCAATATTGAGATGTCCTCTTGATGAATATTTCCTTTAGTGAGTATGTAATGCCTTTCTCTATCTTTTTTGATTAGCTTCAGTTTGAAGTCTATTTTGTTTGATATTAGGATGGCTACTCCAGCTTGCTTCCTGCGTCCATTTGCTTGGAAAACCTTTTCCCAGCCCTTTACTCTGAGGTAGCATATATCGTTGTTAGTGATATGTGTTTCTTGTATGCAGCAAAATGAGGGTCTTGTTTATGGATCCAATCTGTAAGTCTGTGTCTTTTTATTGGGGAGTTGAGTCCATTGATGTTGATGGGTCTTAGTGACCAGAGTTTGTTATTTCCCATTATTTTGGTGTAGGTGATGGTTCTGTGTTTCTTTTGGTTTAGTTGCCATGGAGTTTTTTGTTTCCTCTGTTTTCTTTGGTGTAGTTATCTTCTCTGGGTTGGAATTTTCCTTCTAGGATCTTCTGTAGGGCTGGATTTGTGGGTAGATATCGTTTAAATTTGATTTTGTCATGGGATATCTTGTTTTCTCCATCTATATTGATAGAGTGTTTTGCTGGGTATAGCAGTCTGTCTGGGTACCTATGTTCTCTCAGAGCTTGTAGGACATCTGTCCATGCCCTTCTGGCTTTTAAAGTTTCTGAGGAGAAGTTAGGTGTAATTCTGATGGGTCTGCCATTATATGTTACTTGACCTTTTTCTCTTATAGCTTTTAGTATTCTTTCCTTGTTCTGTACATTTGGAGTTTCAATTATTATGTGACAAGAGGAGTTTCTTTTCTGATCTAATCTGTTTGGTGTTCTGTAGCCTCTTGGAATTATATTGCCATCTCTTTCTTTAGGTTTGGGAAGTTTTCTTCTATGATTTTGTTGAAGATGTTTTCTGTACCTTGGTGTTGGGAGTCTTGTCTTTCCTCTATGCCTATAATTCTTAGGTTCCATCTTTCCATTGAGTCCTTGATTTCTTGGATGTTATGGGTGAGAACTTTTTTAGCTTTCTCATTTTCTTTGGTTGTTGTACTGATTTCTTCCATTGAATCTTCCATGCCTGAGATCCTGTCTTTCATCTTTTGTATCCTATTTTTGATACTTAGTCTGTAGTTCCTGTTCTCTTCCCTTGCTTCTCCACTTTCACTCTTATTACTGACTGTGTTTACTTTATTGCTTCCATTTCCAGTTTCATGTTTTGAAGATTTTAATCATTTCCTGCTCCAATTTGCTTGTCTTTGCCTGGACGTCTTTCATGTCTTTTAAATCCTTCATTTCCTTGTCTCTTTCCTGTTCAAGTTGAGCCACTTTGGCTTGGAGCTCTCTAAAGGTATTTTCTGTTGCTTTCGCATGTAAAATTGTGGACTCTTTGAATTCCTTCATAGATTTAAATTCTTCTTGCAAGGACTCTATCACTTTCCAGAATGTAGAATTGTCATCGTTTTCATGTGTTTCAGCTGTGGTGAAGTGGTCAGGGCTTACTGTACCAGCATAGCTGTATTTTGTTGGAGTAATATCTCCCTGAATTTTCTTGTTTCTGTTTTTTCGCTGATCTTTATCCATTTGATTGTTTTTAGCTGTTTGTTCCTGGTGCCTTCTGGGTGTGGTGCTAAGGGGGGCGCTTTGGTGTAGTAGTCGTATCGCTTGGTGATCTGTAGCTTTCCACAGGCTGATGGGGCCTTGTGTGGAGGTTCTCAGTGTACCCTGAGCTCACCTCTTCCTGTTTTGTTTCAATTTGGGACTCATGTGAAGGGTTGTGGTGGGATGTGTTCCTGGGATCCAACTGGTCTTTGTATAGATGACTATGCAGGTTGGCAGGCCACAGACTGTTGGGTGGGGTTGTAGCTTCCCTGTAACATATGTGTAGGTACTGTGTTTGTGGTCCTCCTCAGCTGCTCAGGGGTTTCTCAGGGTCAATATGGATCTAAAACCAGAAGCACTGTGAGCTGGTTCAGCCCACTCTCAGGCAATGAGGAATGTCCTGGGATTTTTTTCACTGCTCACAAGTCGGAGCTCTCTATGTTGCACACTAGGTATTCAGCGTGTATCGGCTCTGCTGGTATGGTCCTGTGTGTCCAGGCACAGATGTTGTGGACTCTGGAGGTCCCATGTTTGGGGGTTGGGTCTGCCAGCTGGAGTCCTGAAAGGGTCTGATTCTGATGGGGAGGGAGTACAGCAGCGTCCCCCAAGCTAAAACCTCACTGTTCCAGGGGTGGAACTATATATGCTGAATATCTGGCTTCCTGCCAGAAAGGCCAGCACGAGTAAAAGAGTCTGATACAAACTCCACAATATGCCCAGGGCTTGGACCATGTGGTGAACAAATCTGCTGTCTACCCTGGCTGCCCACCTTTCTCCCACTCTCCCTGTTCCACCTATGTCAGTATGGAGCTGACTGGCTTTTGGGGCCACTGTCTTCCAATTTCTAGAACACTGCAGTGGAGCTGCTGGGTAACCTGCTGCTGGAAGTGTATCCTGCTGCTCTGTCCAGCTGCAGAGATCTTCCCAGTGTTCGTAAATCCAATAGAGGGGCCTGTATGCATGTCCAACACCCCTCTGGTGAAGCACAAATATGCCTGCGCTTTCCAAAATGCCAGTGTACTCACTGGCCTCTGAGCTGCAGGTGCTCAGATAGCTGTGGGTCTGCCCAGAGAGCACCTAGCTCCCAAGGCTCTGCCAATCCTTTGCTAAATAACCGGAGAGTCTGTGCGGGATCTGAGAACCCAGGAGACTGGTGAATAACCCTGTCTGGGGTTTTGGAGCTGCTCACTGGGTATTGGAGTGGCTCTTACTCTGACCCTCTCCTGGTGATGATTCCTGATTCCTGGGTTCCGTGGCTTCTGCGCGGATCCTGCTGGTCTGTTTTTTTCTGAGTGTCTTAGAGAGGGGAGGAGAGTCCTGCCCAGGGACTCTTATTGGTCCCTGGGTTGCTGGGTGAAACTCAGAGGGTTCATGCTACTCAGATTGTTGTTCAGCGTCTTATAACTCTGTGGCATTATAGCTGTTTTTCCCCGTGATCAAATGCATCCGAGCGGGCTGCTGTCATCTTGGATCCCCCTGTCTAATGTTTCTTAAAACACTGATCAACCATAGAGGAGTTCAGCAATAATCTGAAAGGGATTTTTGTTTTTTGTTTTTTGTTTTTTTTTGCGATGTCTGTAGGTTGTTTGGCTTGGAGAATTATTTAGAGTTCCTACTTGTGGATGAAATTATATATGTGAGGGAGGAACATACAGTAAAAGTCAACAGAGTAAAAATCATGTCAGATTTTATAATTGGTCAACATACTCTTTATCAAAATAGCCCCTTATTCTTCTCCACGTAACTGTAAAGGCTGATCCAGAGTAAAGTTCTCTCTCTCTCTCTCTCTCTCTCTCTTTCTCTCCCTCTCTCTCTGTCTCTCTCTCTTTTGGTGTGTGAGGGGGAAGAGATTGTCCCAGAAGCATTAAATATCTCTCATCCTCAGTTGTGAGTCTGCAGTCATAATAATATTAACCAAGTAATAATTTTTATTAATAAAAATATAATATCCAATAGAATATATCCTTTATAATTATAATATTAGTTAATCAAATAAAAATAATTAAGCAAATAAGTTATTACAAAATAATAATAATAAATAATAATGATAATAGTTTATACCACTGTAAAAGAAGATCGCTTGCCTATAGCAGCTGGCAGCATCATCATGATTGTGGTTACGCCATAGTTTGTAGGGCAGTTTGGATTATAGACATCAACCTGGTCCCCAATGCCGCTTTATTTTATTTTAATTTAATTTTCACGACCATCCAGCAAGAAACTCCTTATGGGATTAGGCTCTGAGTATCCCATGTTACTTTTGAAGTTTTTGTTCCAAAACAGAGTTGAGTCATCCTGACCTCTCAACTGCACAGAGCAGTTTCTTCAGGAAGGTTGGTCCTCGCCAGCAACCACTGAACATCATATTGCAGTACAGAAAGGTGTCTTTCTAGGACATGAAACATTGTTCTTTACTCTTATCCAACGGGATGGTGTCCAGCAGCTGGGATTTTTAGCTAAACACTCCAAGAATCATACAGTTTCCATTGATTTCTAGTGGACATGATATGTATTCACTGATGTATGATTCTTCATAATCAGATACATTCAACTCAGTATTCTTGACTGAATGGTTTACTGCAGTGGTAGTCTGATAAACAAAGTTTGGTGCAGTCTCCAATTTCCATAATTGTTAAACATTTCAGTAGAATTTCTATAGAGTACTGCAGTTTCTTCTCTTTCCAACTGGATTCTCAGAGAAATTCTAACACATTTGAAGCAGATCACCTTGCTGTTGTCTCTGTTGATACATTTGTCTGGGTCAGCTAAAACAATACAGCATAAATTCACTCTAAATGAGATAGTTCCACATTCACTATGGAATGAGCGAGTAAGGACCATTGTTTTGCATTAATACATACCAACCTCCAGTCATATGCTCTGTACCCACTTTCTTCTTCAGTCAGACAGCCATAGTGGTCCATATTGTTGTTCCTCCTAGCACAAGCACCTTGTAGGGTTTCTTGTGTGGGAGACTGGTCTATATATGTAGCTAAATGCCAGTCTGAGGAAGCAAGAGAAAAGCTGATTACCATAGTAACTAGTAAAGTCATCTTCTGTTTAGATTAGGAGTTCTGGTCCATGATTGAGGTATATCCATGATGATGGTATTTTTTTAAATCATCATAGCATATTTACATAAATAGCAGATTTCTGGGACAATATAGGATTGTCCACATGGCAAGATATAAGGAACAATTATACCTGAGTTATTATGTAGAGCCAAATTTACAATATTGGGCTGTGTAATGAGTTGGGATCTTGATTATTTTTGTCTTTTGTTGTTGTTGTTGTTTTGATACACTTCGTGGCATATTTAGTTATTTTCCACCAAATAGTAAATACTGTATAAAAAATATAGAAATTCTAGATAACAGTGTTTACTTCCAGAAAGATTCTTTTTGGGGGGGGGGTGGAAAGATTGAAATATAGCTTCTTTCAGTGCTGGATTTCTAGCTCCCATGGATCTAACCTGATTTGACTTGCCATTGCTCATAGGGCATGAATTCCTTCTTTGACAGAATCTTTCTGGAATGGAAACCATGTAGTGTTTAACTAATCCCTCCTGATGCCTGCATGGGATGGCTGAAAACTCTTTACAGAACTCTGATCTCTCAGCCATTCCTTCCTGCTTTATTTCTTGGGGTTTAATCAAAGATCAGCAGTGTAGGACATGGCAATTATTTTAAGACAAACTATCCACTGACTTCTGCGCTCACTTGTTTTGGATCTTGGCCTCTTAATCTCAGATGACTGGGAGTCCTGAACGTCAACCTTTCTTTTCCCTGCCCTTTGAAACTTTAGCAAACTCCATAGAACCAACTGTCTGCATGAGTAGCCTCCTGTCTGTTATTCCCCAAACTGGCAAAATTCTCTTGTAAATGCAGAGGCAAATGTGGAGTTCATGGCAGTATGTTTTGCTTCCCCTCTTAAACCTTAGCCCCTCTGGGCTGGAAAGGTGGTTCAGGAGTTAGGAGGATTGACTGCTCTTCCAGAGGACCCAGGTTCAATTCCCAGCATCCACATGGCAGTTCACAACTGTCTGTAACTCCAGGGGGATCTAGCATCCTCACACAGACATGCAGGCAAAACATCAATATATATAAAATATAAAAATTATTAAAAATTTACTCACATGAGAGGCATAAACTCACTCAGAAAATCCTATTTAAAAACACTTTAAAACAAAAAACAAACAAACAAAAACCTTTATCCCCTCAAGTTCTGGCTTGACTGTTAACTCAGACAATTAATCCATATTGCATGATTGTGCCTTCTAGGATTCTCAATCTGAAAGGAGGTGCTTTATGTGGCTGAAAGAAGTTAAGGATCTTGCAATGTATTTTATTTCCCATTAACTTGTAAAGTAAGCCTGACATGAGGATGAATCTTGAGGAAGGCTATGCAGCCTGCCATAGGAAATGGGAAAAGTAGTGTTGGGGGTTTGGGATGTCCTTGAGGGTATCAGAGGCCTAAGTATAACTCAAAGGGATAGGCTCCCACACAATCAGTAGGCAGTAACCCCCACCCAGGCCCATGGGTCCCATGTCTTTTATCTTATGAACTTGAAGAATAATATTTCATACACAGAGGAATTTTAGAAAGGAGTTTTGTTTTAGGTGAGGGCTTATAAGAAAGGAAGTGAGCAAAGCCTCTGTAGAGCACTAATGGGTCCCAAGAAAGGGTGTCCTTAGGCAGTTTTGGTATTATTAGCCTCTGGACAGGTCAAAACTGATGATAGAAAGAAGAGTATTTTTGTTTTTTGTCCAATGCTAACTGGTTGTTAAGGATGAGAAGCAGAATCCACCCTTATCTGCCAGACCAGTGCATTTCTTCTGTTCTTATCAATGGCACATGCTAATTAGAGACATCACCCATGTTAGAGGTCAGGTCCAGTATTTTGATTCTTACCATCAGTCAAAACCTGAAATGGTTCATAATTCAGTTCTGGATTTCAAGAGACATTAAAAATATATATTTCATTCTATTGCCTTAAGTATGCATTTTCTTTCTTTACTAATATATTCTTTTAAAAGAAATTTCTGAGCACAATATGATATTATAGCACATTTATGCTTTTAAAATTGACACAGGTGCATATGGTTTGTATATTTTTCTATTTTAGTTTGGCTAGACTGCATAAATTCTCCTGATGCATTTTCTGCAGGAATATGGGGTGTGTGCTTCATAATTTGGTTGGTGTAAACTGATCGTTATCTGAGTGACTGGGACCCTGATTGGCCTCATTATTGCTCAACTCCATCATCTGACAAGTAGTAGGAAGACATTCCAACATCTACATTTCTTTTTTTTAAAATTAATTAATTTATTTATTATATATTCAAGTTACATCTCAATCGCATTCCCCTCCCTACCCCCCCTCTGGTCCTAACCTCCCACCCTCTTCCCCCTCACCCCCCCATTCTCTTCCCCCCATTTCTTTTTACATTTAAGATATATCTTTTTTCCCCCAACAGCTCCCCCTTTCAGTTCAACAAATGGCTATTTCTCTTATAACAACAAATACAATACAAAAGAACAGAAATAATTAGACCACAATTATGAGAATTATAAAGCTTAGCATACATTCCCAATGTCCAGTCCATATGTATTTGGCAACTGACTTTAATATTATATTATCCAACCATCTCCATGAGTTTAAAGTTTATATCCAACTCAGCTTCCATGCTAACTTGTATCACAATTTTAACAACCTCTTCTTAGATCCAGAACATCTTCTTAATTCCTAAACAACTCAAAATTTAACTATAAGACTGTAGCTATCTAGTCATCAACCACCTCAGAGACCTGAGAGGGATAAATATATCTGATTATACAGGAAGCACAGGGCCAACAGCTTCCAAAACTAAGAAATGGCATACCAGTGGCTCTCTGGACAGTTCCCAATTTCTCTCAACACATGACAGCATCAATCTTCAGCCATTTGGCCCCATTTCTCTAGCAGACATTGATTGTAAAGCAGGAATTATGAAGGACTTGCCTACTCTGTCTTGGCAGAGCTAGGCTGTCAACTTACCTGCTTCAAAGTTTTGTCCTTTTTGGACAGCATTCTGTCTACAGTTGAAGCAAGGAATTTTTCTTGCCAAGAAATAGGCTTGTGGCTAATTCAGTCATCTCCAATTGGAGATTCTTCAATGCTCATCTTCTACTTGGAGTAGAATAGGGGGTGCTGTCAGGAGCTGACATGTCTCAATAATTCACATTTAATTTTTAAGGTTTACCTAGGTACAATACCTTAAAAAGAGTTAACGTTAATTTTGTATCAATATACAAAGGTCAATACCAATGTGGACAAATATAATCTTAGTTTTGTATCAATATACAAAGTTCAATACCAATGTAACACAATACAATCTTAATTTTGCATCAATTTACAAAGATAAATACCGATTTAGCCAAATATAATCTTAATTTTTATCAATATACAAAGGTATAAGTACATATTCAATAATCCATCCTTTTTTTCTTTATCATTCCTATATTATGTTTATATCCCATTTTTTCTCAAGTCTTTTCACCCCTACATAGGAGAGAAAGAAGGATATAGAAATGAAAAAGAGAGAAGTCCCTGGGTCTAACCTCCAAAACCCATTTAATAAGACCATTTAACAGCTTGTAATCTCTTACCCTAAATAGCAAGAAGTATCTATAACCCATCAAATGACCAAAGTGGGGAGGAATCACCTACCCCACCTTCTGGAGATGGGATGTCGCTCTCTTAAAATGACTTCCTGCTGATTTGTGACGTAATAAACCTGTTTGGGGCCCAAATAAGAAGGGAAAATGGTTAAGCATGTTAATAGAATCATTTGATGTTCAGTTCTTCTGTGCTCAGCTATTTAAATGTCCTAAGAAGTTTGTAGACAGAAGCTGAACTTCAGGGCTTTACTGAAGTTCTGGCTGGAGCAGTCTGTGAAGCTGAACAATCTTAGCGATTTTGAGTTGTTGTGGTTGTAGACTTTTGAGGAAACAGCTATTGAGGAAGTCTACAAGGCTGGATCATCTGGGCTACTTGTCTTCTTTGGTGTCTGATCTGTTTTCTTCTGAGGTTTCAGTTGTCCAGTTGTCCCTGGATTCCTTAGATGGATGCTTTTAGTCTCCTGGACCAATATCTACATTTCTAATGCTCTACTTTTTTCCATTTTATCCTAAGATTGCAGTTTCTCAACTTACAGTCTTCTTTTTAGTCTTAGAAAAGCTCATCTTGAGTGAACTAACCCAGACCCAGACACATGGCTCATAATTGGATTTTAGACATACAGTACATGATAACTATCCTACAACACACAGACCCAAAGGAATAGGAACCTAGCATAGCTATCTTACAAGAAATGCCACCCAACAGCAGAACAAAGCAAAGGCCAACATGCACAGTCAAACAATAGGTGGTGCTCTGAGAGCCCTATATAAGGGAGGAAGGAGGAATAGAGAGATCCAAAAAGGTCAAGATCAACACATGAAGATCAACCTAGGCCCCTAGAGGCTTACAGAGACTGAAATGCTAACCACAAAAGGAAGAAAAAAGTTTAGACTAGACCTAGACACCCCTATACAAATATAGATGACATGCACCATTGTCGCCATACAAATCCCTTAGCAAGAGTGGGAGGCAGTCTCAGTGATAGACTTTATTATCTATTAGTGAGACATCTTAACTTAGCTGATCATGTCAGGCCCCAGAGCAAGAGGAAGTTCTTAGCACTCATGTGACTGATGAACTGAGTGGGGCTGATATGTGGGGTTACCTCACACTGAGGAGAAGGATAAGTGGGAGAGGGGGTAGAGAGTGGGAGGATGGCTCCAACAGGGGAGGCAGGAGGGGGCTGAAACTGAGATGTAACTGGAATTAATAAATAAAAGTTATATAAACAAGAATTAGAATTTAGAATCCAGTTATGAGAGAAAATATGCAGTATTTGTCCAAGTGATATAATATTTCCAGTTTTACCCTTTACTGCAAATGTCATGATTTCATTTTCTTTTATGGATGAATAAAATTTTAAGATGTATATACATAACATTTTTTTATTCATTGCTCTGTGATGGACATCTAAGCTGGCTCCAGTTCTCAGCTCTTTTGAATTCAGTAGCAATAAATGTAGATCGCAGATTTCTTTGCATTAGGACTTTGTGTTAGGGTTATACAGTTAGGCTTCTGAAATCTTAAAGTCATGTTTCAAGAAGCTATTTTAAAAGATTCATGGAAGGACAATGGCAATACAAAGAGGTTCAAGCAAATAGCACACTTCCTAGGGGTGTATACTGCATGTTATATCTCAGTATGAAAGCAGAAGGCAGCAGAATTGTTCAACTTGAAGAATTTCTCAAAATGGACTTCATGAATTGACATGTTGTTACAATCTATAACATCCACAGGGCAGTATAACAATAATTTCATACCATCAAACTGTAAAAGATTCTTGTAGTATCCTTAGCAGAATACTTCTTAGATTATTGTTGTTGATATCTGAAATATTTTCAAAGTGTTTTACACTAGTTATTTCTCTGGATCCCCACAAATACCCTGCCAGGAGATAGATCAAACCTTTCTCTATTTTAGATGTGAGGCCACAGACATTGTTACGTGTACAAAATGAAATTTCTAGGAACCAGGTAGAAAAGGGGCTTAACGCTGGCTCTTCTGGCCTTTCCCCTAGACTTCTCTAACCAGCTTCTGACAGGTCAGGGAACTCAGCAAGGACCCTGCATCCTGTGTTTCACCTCAGAAAGGCCAGCAAGAGAGATGACTGTGGCCACAGGAACTTTCTCATGTCACTCCAATTATTCCTGTTGGTTTTCTGTCTTCCCCATTTCCACTTCCTATTTATTTAAAAAAAAAATGCTTGAGTAGTCAATGAAATAGAAAGTCCCCCACAGACTTTTTATAATAACAAGATCTTTGCCTGAGGGAAACTCAGAGGTAGTCATTTGCCCACTGGAAGCCAGTAGCAGAAGTTTTCTTCAGAGAGGAGTGGTGTGTAGTGTTTTGTGGAAGAATAACATTGAACAGGACTAGAGATGTGCTGCCTGTGAGTCATAAATATTTACCTTTCATAAAGGCGTTTTGTACAATTAAGACAGTTGAATAGCACGACGTTATGGGAGGGAATGGCAGCACGTTCTCTCAAATAGCCAAGTGACCCTGCTCAAGCCTCCAGAGTTAATATACACAGTTTCCAAAAGGCGCTCCTGAACCATTTCAATCTCCATTTCTTTTTCCCTGGATTCTGCTTTTATCCCTGGAGGGCCAATCCTTGTTTGGCAGAGTTTTAACAAAGAATGCATAGCATGAAAATTAGACCACTGAGCGCAATGTTCACTCAGCTATTTATTCTTGGTCAAACTCTTTAAAAATGGACAGCAAACACAAATCGGGATGCTTAGGACTTTGGGGTCGTTTAAGAATGCTTTTGGGGACTACTTTTCAGGATTAGAGTTCAATTAGAATTTTAATTAATACTTGTTTTGTTTGCATTACAAGGTTATGAATGTTGAAGCAGCTAGAGCCAGACACATTGGCTCCAAGGTTTGCCATTTAAGTCCAGAGTATTTTGCAAAAGAGAGGGTTGGGGGGAACTCATTCTCAATATGCATAGCTTGCTGAAACCTGAGTTTCTCAGATCATCTTCCTTGAGCTCCCATTTGTGTGAGAATGAAGGCAAAGCGGGAGGCAGCATGGCAGATTTGGAGAATGGATTAGCTTTCCTAAGTGCAATGAATATGGCTGCGCCCATGATGCCCGGTGGCTTCCTGGCT
Source organism: Lophiomys imhausi (assembly GCA_907164525.1). Taxonomy (NCBI): domain Eukaryota; kingdom Metazoa; phylum Chordata; class Mammalia; order Rodentia; family Muridae; genus Lophiomys; species Lophiomys imhausi. Next base: position 823,055 of record CAJQZJ010033452.1, read on the forward strand.
TTCTGCAGCTGCGAGCTTTCTGGTAGACAGCAGCGCAGTGCTATTATTTTCTATTCAGAAGTGAAAGAGTTGGAAACGGAGCTTTGTTTATGTCACGGTTTACTTCAGTGTGCACAAAGTAAGAGAGGTTTCTCCTCAGAAATCCTCAGTTCTCTTTATGACCTTGCCCACATCCAAATACGATATTTCTGACATGAGTGGCACGTGATCTTGACTGTCTTCCTGACTGAATGGAGACTGAATATTTAATACTTATGTCACTGAGTATACCCGTAGTTCTTTAAAAAAAAAAGCCCTTTGAAGGAATATATGGTATATATATATATATAGTATATATTTCTTATATATATATATACCTTATATATGTATGTATATGTATATATATATATATATATATATACCTTATCATTTCACTTTCACCTAAATTTGCACAAAATACTACACGAAAGGGAGCAAATGTCTGCTCTCTCTGCTTATTTGAGGTGGCTGCTTAGAAGGGACGTGCCATTAGTGTTTGATCTCTAATAGTGACCTTCATATCTCTGTTTTTGGAGCTTGAATCACCGGGAAGATCACGAAGGGTGATCTATTTGGGATAGAAAGGATTTTGAACACCACACACATGACCGCCTCTTCTAATCTAAGCACAAGATTGTTTGCACACAAACCTTGCGAAGCCTGATGTATTGATAAAATTATCGAAAGAGCAGGCAGCAATGTGATTGCATTGTTTTAAGCCAGCCCGAGGCAAGGGACTTAGTAGGAAATTGCCATTTGGTTTTCCAATCCATTAAGGGTCCTGGAGATTTGCCCTTTGCTGCCAGTTTCACTTTCAATTTCATCTTGACACTTCCTTTAATTTTGTTTAGGAAACTCAGTTACCAAGCTACACATGTGATGGAGTTGGAGGTGGATAAGCTCTAGCTATATTGCAGCCCAGAAAGGGAGAAATTATTGTTCAGCCAGGGCTCTCTGGGGAGGGTTAGCCTGGACTTTTTCTGTGATTGGCAGCTGCAGATAGGAGAGGAGGTCTAGTGGCTCTGCACTCTCTGCTGAGCGTTTTCTCATTCCCCTGTGGCTAAGGCAGGCCTCGCAGAAAGCATCTCAGATACCAACTGGAGATAGCTCCGGTATCAGAAGGAAAGGAAAGGGGAACAATTCCTTCAGGCTATCAAAGCACTGTTTTCTTTTTCACCTTGGTGAGCATCTGAAAGACATGCCTAGGCTTTCACTCTTGGGGAAAGTGATCCCCTACGCTGATCTCACTGGAGAAGAGGGAAAGATTCTTTTCCTAACTACCTATGTACTTCTGGCTGCAGAGAATAGTTCAAGGAAATAAGGGAGGTGAACACACCATGCTTTGTGTTTACTAAAGTGTGTATGCACTAATTGCACAGTATGCTATATGACCTTCAGTGGTACAAAAATATTTTATGTCTTATTTTTAAAATAATTATGCATTTATCATAGCAGTCCCCAGTTTCTGGCAGATGAAACCAGTTTGTCATTTGCAATTGCAATAAGAAAATTCCATTCTTCATTCAAATTTAAGAAGGCAGTCATCACTGAGTATTGATTTCCTGGGGCAAGGCTTCTATGAAGGCCTGGCAAATTCTAGAATGTGAATGGAGTTTAGGAGATAAGGACACAGGCACAGAGAATCCAGAAGAAAAAATAATTTGGAATTTCTTAATTTGAAATTGTTTGTAGCTCTGTGTGCTATATTAATACTATATAGGTTGTGATTTGACTCTACATGGTCTCTCACAACTTAGAATCTAAAAGATGCCATTATTAGAAATGGTATCAGGAGTTTTAAATTCATAGCGTGAATTTTTTTTTTTTTTTTTTTGTTTTTCGAGACAGGGTTTCTCTGTTTAACAGCTCTGGCTGTCCTGGACTCGCTTTGTAAACCAGGCTGGCCTCGAACTCGCAAAGATCCGCCTGCCTCTGCCTCCCAAGTGCTGGGATTAAAGGCGTGCGCCACCACCGCCCGGCCATAGCGTGAATTTTAAAATGAGCAAAAGTCAGTGTTCAACTTTGGGCTTTTAATGCTGGTTCTTGAATCGTCTGCTGAATATTTGAAACTAATTCTACAACATGGAGCTGTGAGAGCCCATTTGGTGTCCTGATTTAGTGCCTCTAAATCCATTCATCTCTATGCCTGGAGCTAATATTGTTTGCTTACACCCAACTCAACTGTGTAACACTCCAGGAGTCTTTGTGAAATTACCAATAATAAAGTACAAGTACAGATATTCATTAATTAGAAGATAAAATTTATAGAGGAAAACAAGAAAATGCAAACTTTGCATTTATTTATTCATTAATATGTCTATAAACCATTTTTTCCCTTTTCTGGAAGACAGTCACATTTGAAAAAAATGCTAAAGGTAGCAGAGAAGCTACCATATCCATCCAGTGTGAGAGGGGGCTTTTTGAAGGATCCCAAATACGGCATTACTGTCGACTGGTGATGCTAGGCAGTTATGGGTATGATTCCTAGTGTTTCCTATATACAGTCATATGATATTGTCTCTCTCCCTTCTAAGCCATAATTTCATCATCTATGAAAAGGGAATAATGATGCCCCTTTAGAGAGGCTGTTGTGGGATTTAGAAAGAGTATGAAGTGGTGGGTGAAAGGCCATGAGAGTTTCCCACCCCTCTCTTTTTATTATCTATATACAGAAGTGCTGAATTTGGCACGTTTTTATGTAGATCTACTGTATTCTATTTTTAATTGCTTCTTATTTCTGCTTTTGTAAGTCCATTACAGGGACAGTGTCTCACAGTTGTGATCTCTTCATCATTGAATCTGACTCAGTTCTCAAGATCCATAGCTGATTGGAGGAAGAAAAGGTGACTAGGTCAGGTGACACTTTAGTTGAAGCTCTGTGGACTTAAGGGACCTTAAATATCTTCTAGAGCAGTCCCCTGTCTCTGACATGAATCATGGTGACCTTCAGTAAAACCTCACAGTGAAGGATTTTTAGACATATAACCCCATAAACATGTATTCTAGTACTCTCTGGCTTGGCTTCCCTGGTACCACCATATACCCTGAACATACTTATGGTATATTTGTTATAACTGTTGGTGTTTCCTGATCTCATTCTGGCTTCTATAGGGACAGGAGGATAATCACTGTTCTTTGCAAGATGTTTATTTCCTATTTTTTTTTTTTTATAAATACTTTATTTTTTTTTTTCTTCAAGTTACATCTCAGTAACAAACCCCTCCCTATTCCCCCTTCCCAACCCGCCCTTCCACCCTCTTCCCTCCAGAGGTTTCCCCTTTCAGTCCAACAGCTGGTTCCTTCTCTTATAACAGTAAGTATTATACAAAGCAATAGATATAATTATGCAACATTTATGAGATTAAATTGGCCCAGTATACCTTCCCAATGTTCAGT